>UXGC01000104.1:0-346965 GCA_900480045.1 Eurytoma adleriae
TTCCACGGGTGAAAGGAGGGCGGGGGGGGGGGAGAACGAGGAGGGCCACTATCGACAAGTATCGATCGAGTGCGCGCGCTTCTGGCCGCGACGTCGCGCAGCCCCTCGTCGTTATTTACTTAAAGCCAGGGCCTTCAAAGCACACGCCCGTAATTCACTCTTTCGCTGCGGAATGTCGGCGCGCGATGCACGAATAAATCCCTCGGCAACGACGACGGCCCAGCCGACTTTTTGCCGGGCCCCGAGATACCCGCTTGTTCCTCTCCGTGTAGGTATAAGTTCGAGCGTTGCGTTACACCGGCTTGATTAATCGCCGCTCCGAATTTTTCGGATTTTTCCTTCGCGATCTTTTGATTTTTCTGGTCGTTTTTCCTCCTACAGAGCCGCGCGCACACCTTCGCCGAATGCAATGCTGTAAAATCGCCGCGGCGGGAGTCCGTTAAACATTTTCCCTTTTGAAATTCACCGCGGGTGAATTATGCAGAACGATATATCATCTGGGCTCGAACATTATCAGAAAATACATTCGGACGCGGTGATAGCCGGGGCACCTGTTCGGTTCGGCCGATATGACGTGGCGGAACTCCGATGTCCCTCAATTTTTACAATAGAAATGATACACATTACAGGCATTCCACATTTACTTGTCATCGCGCGATTGGAGAAATCCAAGGTGGGATAATCAATATTGAGGGGTGAAGCCGGCGTTTTATACACGGCGCAGGCGGCGCTAAAATCTCGATCATAATCGTGTCTCTAATGCTCAATGCATTTCCCGCTCTGTGCACCTAATCATCGCTCCCATCTACAAAGTCCTCGCTTCGCCATCCAAACAATGATATTCAATAATCGAGCGCGCGTGTGCCAACATCCAGCATGACGTGGCATAATTTACCATCCAGCCAGCGTCGCTGTTTTCATCTTGCGGCTGCCGAGGTCTATTTACCACGTACCTATTACAGAGTCAGAAGTAATTGACGTAACTAGTCGGGCATGCGTATGCATGAACGCACATTGTTACGTCAATTAACTTACCCGCTGTACTTTGATTGAATTTCATTTATAATCGTTCTCGCTGTTCGCCGCGGACGTCGGAGTAACCGACGTTTTACATCAGAAACAAACGACGGCCGTAAGCATTTTTCTTTTGGAGTAGAATGCAAATTCCAGGTCGTATCGATCGAGTCGATCCGCTGGCAATCTTTTCTTCGGATCAGCGCTGAAAAGTGAAGAGGAAAGCGATATTGAAAATCGCGAGGATCTGCGACTTCGTTCCCATATGGGCATGTCAGGGAGCGCAGTGACAAGATACAATCAATTCAGCTTGGCTCGGTCGGGAATTGGCTGTCTGCGTCGCGCGACTGCAACGGTAGCAGTGGCGGCGACGTCACCCTGGTGCAGGCAATAATCTTCCGAAGCGTTAAGACCTTTACGATCCCGTGGAAGGAAGGAGGCGAGATGGGCAGAGTTCTAAACTGTTAAGACCTTCTTCGGGCCGCTACGCGCTCCCGGTCTTTCTCGGGGAGTCAGAGCGAGATGGTTATGCCGGGGTTATGGCGGGGAGAGGACGTGCCTAAGGTAACGTCCACGCCGGATCTACCTTCGTCCTCGTTACCGGTAATCTTTTAAGCGTCTGAAAAGCCGGATCCCTGCCTCTCTCGCGCTCTCTCCCACTCTTTGCCGCGAACAACCCCGAGCTAATCTATATATAGTTATAGGAAGAATGCTTAGGCTTCTTCCATTTTGCCTTAACCGCCTTCTCTCTTATATGCTTACTCCGGGCTACCGGCCCGAGTTGGGTCCTTCTTCCACTTATGTCGCCACCCTCGCCTCTCTGTTTCCCGTCTTATTCTTAATACCGAGAAAGAGCTTGTCTAATCTCTTATCGTTTTGAGATGTTCCTTAACGGGACCCGAACAATCGTCTCAATTCCCAACGTCATCGTTTTCTGGATGGCTAGATAATAGTTTCCCGTCGGCTATTTTAAAACAATTTCATCTTCGTTTGCCGGCTGAGCTCCGGAGCGTGGAAGGGCGTAATGGCACTTTGAATTTTCCCCGAGCTTCAAAGCCCCAAACCGAATTGACTCTTCCGCACTTTTTGAGAGGATCATTGGATTATTGGATCCTCCGTGACGAGCCTTAAGTTCCAACCGATGCTGCTAAGTGATTTTATAGTTTCACGATATCGGAGGGTCTATGCAGATTTTCGCAGGCTGTATACGTCCGTTCTATTGGTCCTTTATAGTGTGAACGGAAATAAAACGTGGCGGTGGATTGGTGAAATTTATGCGATCGAAAATCTGAAATTCAACATTCTTACACCGGGGCTCATAAATTATGGATCCTGCAGTATCGTTTCGTACATGTGCTGCACAAATGTATTCGCAAGAAAGTTCGAAAAATCAGTAATTCAAATATAAAAATTAGTCGGGTCGAGCGGAGCGCTAAGGGGAAGGTGGTGGCCGGAGTGAACTTTTTTAATCTCGGCAATTCGAAAAAATTCAGATGTCGCCCAATTACTGACGCACTTTAATTCTCCGCGCTGAATTCAGATTAAGCCGAGTTTGAATTTATGGTACCATATCGATTGCCCGGCATGAATATCAACCGTAGGAATATGAACTTTTCGCACGCAGCCCCCGAAAGAACTCTGCTCTTCCTCCTTCCCTCTCGAATCGGACGTGCTACATTCGTGCCGGGATTCACGAACTCATTGTAACTCGAAACTTTCCACTTCTTACGCCTACACGTGGCGACTCCTTCCTTTTTTCGCAAGACGCTTTGCATTGCTAAGGAAATCCGGTGTTTCTGCCTAATTTCCGAGATCCGACTATTCTCTCTCCCTTTTTTCTCCGGGTAACGAAAAGCAGAAGCGCACGGCCCGCTTCACTGCGTACCAGCTGAAGAAAAGTTTGATTCCAGATCCAGGCCGGTGGTGGATGCGCTTTTTTTTATCTCCCCGGTGGGTAGTGCAGGAGCCGGGCGATTAAATTGAAATTAGTTGCGGAACTTTTTAATTGCAGATTCGATAACGCCGCGGACTTTGGTTCGGGGCGAGCGAGCAGGAGGATGAAAGGCGGAGGTAGCCGGGGCCTGTAATGCGGCGAGGTGGGGCGAGCAATTTATGTGAGCGCTTCAGCCATCCTCGAAGGGTCAACGAGAGAGCAAACCCTCATCGGATCGCGCTTCCGCGAATTTACTGCGCCGACGAGGCTAATTATTGTATTAAACGAGCGGCGGTGGCGGACGAGCCCTTTTTATCTTCCGCTTTCATCAGGGGCGGCGGCGCGGCTCTCCCAGCTTCATTTTTACCTTTCGCCCGCCCCCGTGCCTTCCGTTCGTTGTTCGCGCTAATAGGAGTAGCGCCGAGATAATTTACTTTTTTTACTTTTCGATGTTAAAACGAGTCCGGGAGGCGTCCACTCTTCTTCCCTTTTCTCCGGCGCCTTTGCTACAAGCTGACTTTTACAGGCTTTAATTCAACACTTTGCCGGCCTGAAATAACCAATGTTCCGCCTTTCCAGCTTCATTGGAAAGCGAATATATATTCAAATGCGCGGTCAAAGTTTTACATCCCTTTACTTTGGCGAGCTTCGCTTTACTTCACTCCTGCGCAAAGTCGATCTCAGATACTGGTAACGGAACCGGCCAATATTGTAAAACGAGAACTTAGTCAATCGTACACATTTACCCGCAAATGTTCCGTACCAGTGACAATTTAATTATCAGGCCCGAGAATAAGCAATGAATAAACTCGGAGGTGGCGCGAAAGTGCGGGTAGGGGTCGAGGGGGTGGGGACATTCTGCTGGAAAGGCGAAATTCATTTGATTGGCAAAAGGCTTTAAGTCAGTCGAGTTAGTTGTCAGAAGGAAATGAAAGACCGCAGTTACTCCGAGGACGTTGACGAGCGGAGGTGTGGAAAAAGAATCAAACGGTGATATCGCTCCTCGACGACGACTCCATGAAAAGGTCGTCACTGCGGAATAAAAGAAGGAGGAGGTACCGAAGGCTTTCCCTCGTTTTGAAATGAAGCGAGTTTAAACGTTTTCATTTGGGCTGTAAATCTCTCGGGGAAACTTGGGAGTGGGGAAAGGCCGAGAAAGGCTCCTTAACGATTGCACGACGGCATAAACACATTCAAGTTCTTTAGGCACTTTTATACATGTCAGGGGGCGGCAACGCTTCTTGGCATATTGCTACTTTCGGTTCGTATCCCGCGTCGGAATAAGCCGCCGAGCGGGCGGTAAGGGAAGATGGAAGGGAATCCAATAAAGGCACGTCCTTTAAAATCTCTCAAGATACAGAGTAGTTCGTGGGACCCCCCGAGACGCCCCGGCAGAGTAGACGTGTAAGAATTCACCTTTAAAATTCATAAAGCTATAAAATCTCTTAAGCAGATATAAGTCAAGGGATATGAAGATTAAAGTGGGGTAGCGATAAAGATTTGATTAACCGTTAAATTAAAATCACCCGCTGATTCGGTGATTAAATATTGCGAACTTAGGGAATTAAATTTTCGCGAAACTGCGCAGAAAAGTGACAAGGGGAAAAAATCGCAAGGGAAAGTCGGAGGTGTAAAAAAAAAACTTGCGGAAGTAGGGAAAATATCTCGGGAAGATCGTGTCGGTTGGTGCGTGACTGTGTACTACATTTCTTCTCGCCTACCTCGATAAAGCAGCTGAGTTTGCCGTTGATTTGAAAGAAAGAGACGGAGGAAAAAGAGGAGGTTCGTGAATCCTCTCCGGGGATATTAGCCGATAAATTTCAGGAGGAGCAGCCCGCGTCACGATAATTTAAAAGCAATCGGACAAGTTCATCCGACGATAAAGACCTCGGCAAAAACTGGCGCAGCCTGAAAGAACGCTAATGGTTCCGCCTCACCTCGAGATGGGGTCCCGCCGTTTTCCTCGAATTATCTTTCCGACGCCCCAGTGTATCACGGCTGCTTACGGATGGCAGGAAACAAATTTAAAAAATTGTTTTCCGTGTAATTTAACGAAATGGCTCATTGCAAATCTACGACAATTTTATTACGCAATTTTAGTATTTGAAAATGGAAGCGAAATAATAAAATAGAAGCGGTATTTGAAAAGAACACCTACAGTAACCATAAGACTGCAAGTGAATGTATTCAGCAAGAAAAGGTGGGACGGGAGAAGCAGGAGAAACACAGCGACAATTGAAAAAGCCTATTTCGACGGAGAAGAGCTACGGAGCCGACTCTTGCCGACGTCTATTGACGTTAGATAAGCGAAAACTAATAACCCAGGAGAGGAGTCGTCTCTGCGCCCCGGCGAAAAACGCGCGGCAATTTCCCGGAAGAAAGCCTAAAACCCTCTCGCAAGAGTTGAGCATCGGGGGTGCGGAGGAGGGGGAGGTTGGAGAAAGAGAAAGGGTTGACCCCATCGCCCGTGAGCCGAAGACGAGTCAAAGCGGCCTATCTCCCCGTCGGTGTGTACCGCGGAGACACATGGCGGAGAGCCTGGCGGCGCTGAAAAGGCGCAGCGTAATTGGCTCGAGATTCGGAGATAGTCCGCCGGGGCTTTGACGAAACGCTTCACGGCTCCGAGAGGATAACATCGACGTTTTCATCGGCCTCGCCGTCTTCGCCGTCGTCGCCGCCGTCGTCGTTTTTGCGAGGCTCTCTTTTGGAATACCCCGGGCACGCGGGCGACGACGCTAATCTCCCCAAACATTTGGACTCGCTTGCTCTTTCTCGTCCTCCTCCTCTTGCTTTAACGAGCTAACCGGGGAAACAACGGGCCGGCCACTAAAAGGGTTAAAGGGTTCAGCTGGGAAATTGTCCCGGTGTATATTTGGAGAAAATTTCGGCGCGCTTTGGTTTTGTTTATGGAATGATTATTCGGATTAGGAAGGGATTATTCCGAAATTGAGATTGCAAGTAGTAACGGCAGGCATCGGTCGGACCATTGCGCCGCAGCGAAGGAGGCCATTAACAAGGACGCCGAAGTTACAATTGCATGAAAGTTAATGAGGACGAGCATTCGCTCGGTACATTCATCGTTCAAATAAATGCCGTACAATTACTAGCTGCTCGCTCGCTCACCTGTCTTATCAAAATAAGCGGGGAAAATTAAATTTTTCCCGGGCGCGTGTGTGCGCGACGGGTTAACGAGCTACCTCTCGTCCGTACGCGCCTCGTCCATCTTATTCTTTTTACGCAACACCGGGGAAAAAAAGCCGGTCTTCATCAAGACGAGAAGAATACAGCGGGCAGCAGTGGCCGTATCCTTTTAATTATGTCCCGAGTGTTTATCCAGCTTTGGTCCCTCATTGGTCGGCAAATACGCGCCTCTCGTTCCGCTTCCGCGCGGGAGGCACTGCGCGGGACTTGCAGCCGGGCGCCAAGTGGAGGCGGACTCCGTCGGCCCGCCGGCATCTATATACGGGATTCGGGGGAGTTTTCTTGGAGCTCCGGGAGCCAGGGCAAACTCGGGCCGTCTTCGGCCGCGCCTGAAAACGACGAAGAGGACGTGCGCACGTACACACACGCGCGCCTCCCCGCGAGCGAGAGCTGCAGAAAAGCGAACAGCGACTCCGGCTCGTTCGAGTGTAGAAACGACCTCTTGAAGCATCAGCCTCTTGGAAGTTGGACCGTGGGTGGGGAGGGTCGGAACTGGCTGGGCGCTGAGCTTCTAGAGACCGGCTCGAGTATTTGTTTAGGAGTCAGGCGCGTTTACCCGGCTGTGCGCGAGCTCCGAACGGACAGCGGCTCTGCCTCTTTCCACCCGCCGACGAGTAGCAGCCAGAAATCGAGGGCTGAAAGGAGGATGACTTCTCGCTAAGAGCGCCGAAACGTCTCTAGACTCTTGACGGACCCCGCGCCGACTCAATTATTAGCGGAGTTTCGGCCTACTGCAAACTAAGTACTAATCCTTGTTGATGCTTTTACTTATAAATACTTAGAAATTCTTAGTTCGCTGTTTTTACGTCTGCTATTGAATCCTACATCGATTTGTCAGCTCTGTTAACTAAAAAATATAATTTCTACTAAAATTCAAATTACAGAGTAGCAATAAATAATTTCACACGCATCCAGTACGTCATGAATTCTATTGAACCATCAGATTTTTGACAATTGAGAAAACAGCTTGACGGGGAGCACGTGCAAACTGAAAATCACTGCCAATCAAAAGAATGAAATTAATTTCTCGCGGCTAAGGCAAACAATTCCGCGAGTAATTATAAACTCACAGCCGACGATTCCGTTGATTAAACGCACCGGGGGAAGCAAGGAGGGAGGTGGAAAAAAGCCGCGCGGCCGAGAAAAGCGAGAGAAAATACGGGCGAGAGTAAAAACATTCGACTGATCCCGTAATTGTTCGAGAATCGCGGCGGAGCTTTCTCAGCCGCGTGCCGCGGACTAATCCCATTCCGGCGCCGAGCTTTTTCCCGCGGCTCTTCCGCCACGCGCAGGCGGCGGCGCCCGGGCTTCCACCCCCCGTTCCAGCCTCAAAAGCCCGGCAATGAATATCAAAAGAGAGGCGAGGACTTGACCAAACAGCGGCCCGCCGGATTCTTCGTTCGCGCGGTTTTATTACGGGCCCGGGCGCGCTTTGCATATGGCGCGCGTGCGCCCAGTCATTAATTTCGAACGGTTATTACGCGATATTTCATCTCGGTGATATTTCGAATTAAACGCGGGCGGCGAGGTGGGTGGGCACTGCATTATGAAGCCCGCTTCGGGTTATATATGAATGGGCACTCGGTAATTTTTGGATTAATTTAAAAGGAATTTTAACGAAGTATAAAATGCCGGCTCGATTAAAAATTTGCCCCGATACCAAAGCGACGAGTAATAAAACGACCGAGTAGCGCTTTAATTCTTGCTCTGCTCGATAAGTGAACTTTTATTAATTGCAGTGCAGTTCCAAGTGTGCGTTCTTTTAAATTTCAAGAATCAAATTAAAAGAGGCGGAATCGAAAAGCCGACGTGCTCGACGATCTAATCTGACGGCGATTACGAAGTTGAGAGAGCGCGGGAGATGATCTTTCCATCGGCGTGTCTTAATCCGCAAAAAAACCAGCTCCGAGGGAAGCCTAATAGCATCCTATCGGGAGTCTCGCTAGGAGCTTCCCTTGCACTCGGCACCATTCGCCGGAATAAGTGCTCGAAAAAAAGAAGCAAAGAGGGAAGCGCAGCCGAGTTCCTCGATCGCCTCGTAAAATTTCATTTAAAACTTAAGCTGCAGCAGCCGGTGCCACTACAGAGCGATTAAGACGTGGCCTGGGCTCGCTTATGGATTAGAGCCGCGGGTGGGGAGCCACGCCCGAGCAGTTAATTCAGATTTAAATGTGGCAACGCAACGCCGAGAGGGAGAGCGAATCCTGAAGTGGCTCCGCGGCTTCGCGCCAGGGATGGCAATTTAATAAAGACGTTTACCCACCTTACATGACCGAGTCGCGCCAATTTTCGCGTGGCATTATTGCGACGCAGCGGGACCCGTCGTTTCGAAATAATTGATGGATGAAAAGAACACAATCGTTGAAGATTTCGTTCTCGAGGTAAATACTCATTATTAGAAGCAATTTTATTTGGAGAAAAAATTTTTAATCCTTTTTTTTGCAAAGAAAGCTTTTAAACTAAACAACATAAACAACAATTTTTTAATTTACTAATGGTTCGTGTCAATATTTGTTCCTTTGCCTGTCTGATACTTTCAATTTACAAATTTAATTGAAAATACAAACATTCGCTCGACTAAGGTTTTGAAATTGATGCTTGTATCGTATTTATTGATGTGAAAACCCTAGTCCTGCTCGGAAGCAAAATTCCGAATGCCTCTTATCTTGGCTATCCTTCTGGGTAACCATTATCCTTATCTATTTGGTTTCGTGCATCAGTGGTTAACTTCATCACAAGTTAAATTTACCCAGAGCACAGTGCTTGTCTACATTCAACCCTTCCGAACTCAGCAATAATCCACGCGAACTAATATAATTGACATCGCTCGTTCAAGACGGAAAAGCAAATTAAAGTTTTAATGCAGATACGCAAACTTGGCAAATTCTCCGATAGTTTATTCAGAATTAAAATTATTAATGTATGACTAGAAGAACTTCACCGACACGAATCACATACGTATTTTAATGAGTGATTTGCTGCATCTCGTGAATTATTCTCAAAATATTAGTTTTATTTGAAATTAAAATATAACTTCAGTGATCAATTTAATATAAATAAAATGATTTGTTAACACTCGTAACGGCAGTAAGGTCATCCCGAACACTTTTGGAATAGCAGAAATAGAAAATTTTACCCCGCATCGGTAAATAACAAAGTGAGAATTTATCAGTATCTTTACGTGTACGTCGTAGCCCAGGGCAAAAAATAGTCAGACGGAAAAAGTACAATGCTAGACGATCTCCTACATCCTAATACCGCTTGGGAAACTTTGCCTGCGCTTGCCAGGCAGCCTCGCAATCTACACGTCGTATAAGTTCCTATCGGAAATCCGAGTCGAACTTCGGGCGCACTCCACACGCGAAGAATGAAAAAACAGCCGAACGGGAGTAACGACCAGGGGGTGGGAGCCCGAAGAAGTCTCGCAGGTAGAAAAGCAGTCGCAGCGAATCCGCTCGCTCCCTTTTATTCGGGCGCAATGGACGCGAATAAATACGTAAGAAACCCGCGACCCCGGTATGTATGTACAGGGACACCGTCGCGTGTCCCGCGTATCTCCGGATCGGCGCTTCCCGCAATTCTTCCCGGATTTCCCGTAATATCCCGAGTAGCCCCGGGGGGAAGCGCCGCGCTAAAAGAAAGAGGGAGCGAGCGCGGAAATGCGATTCTGAAAGGGACGTCGGTCGATCTGTGCCGGGACGAGTGCTTATGAGATGCGAAGGGAGGCACAGAGAATAGCGGGAGGGATGGGCGAGTGTAGATTCTGCAATTCCTCGAATCTTTGTGGACCGAATCGCTTCTTTGTTTGATTATCAATATAAATTCTGGAAGGAGTCTCTCCGGGTTTAAATGCGCATAAAATGTGTCATTTATTTTTAAAATAACTTCTTCACTTCGAGGCTCGTAATTTTATACTTCGTCGCAGTAAAGTCCAGCGTCATCTTTTGCTCGTAAAAACATGATAAAAAGTTTCTCTGAGGGATTTCGAAACTATCTCATTTTTTTCAGAAAATGAGAGTTGCGTTCGGTCTGAAAAAGGCATGTATAATTTAGAAATGATTCGCTAACAATTTGAAATTTTAACAAAATCGTTTTTTCTTAACGTAAAACAACCAAAAATACAATTTGTAGATTGTAAATTTAATATTTCCAGAGCCGATTATACGATTTCAAACTTGCACATAATTTTCATTTATTCTTTTTTTAATTTGTTAATGACGTTTTTAATTTTAAACGAACAAGAGGATCACTCAACCAATTACCTATCAGTTTAATGTTTCCTTACATTTACATTAGCAGCGGAAACATCCATATTCATTGCGCATAAGAAGTGACCTAAAAAAATGGGACAAAGAAAGCGGGAAAAAAGAAATGCCTCAGCGGGAATTATAATACACGGAACTCGGCGAAGAAAAGAGGGGGCGAAAGAAATGGGGAGAGCGCGGGACTTGGTGTGTGCAACGAGGCCGCGCACTGTCTCTCGTATGCCAAGCGATAAGACGGCAGAAGCTCTCCTCTCGAGGCAAAGCTCCGGGATTACAAAATAGCAATTTAGGATCAGCCTAAGGGGAAACGGGCGAATGCGCGCCCGACTTCCCTGCCTCCTTCAAAATCCCGTTCGGGAAAAACCGAAGGGCTGGAAGGTGCACCCAGCGTCGAGTTGCATCTCTCGCGCGTTTTATACTCGATTTAACGATTCTATATTTTCCTCTATTTTATTAGTGGGCATAAAGGGATTTTCACGTCTCCCCGGAGCGATGAATTGTTATTAAAAAACGAGGAGGGAGGAAAAAATATTAAATACGCTGTAAAAGTAAGAAAGTGTAAAATTATTTCGCGCGAAGCGAAGGGCTGTTAAAGTTTACGGCCCTTCGCCGGTGCCGGGAGTGCATTTCGCGCGATATTTTGGATGCGGAATAATAAAATCTCGATGATTCGCAGAAATTGATAAGAGATTATCTGAAAAATTTTACAGCCGCGTAAAATTCCCGTTCCGCGCGACATGGCAATTTTTTTCCAGCCGAGTAAACGCGCCCCCCTCCCCGCGGAGTCGTCGAGTGCGATTTTTACGCGGCGCTTAATTCTTCGCGTCCGACTATCTCGGAGAGGCCGCGCCTTCGCTTTCCGATTCGATATAAAAAATGAGATGTCGTTAAAGGGGAAAAAGGGGGCGGGGATTCGAGCGAAACAAGCCTCGGTCTCGGCTCGCATTCAAATGAACGGCGTCATCGATCGCGATGCACCGAACGAAACGGAATGAAACCGAAAAAAAAGGGCGGTCCGATCGGACCCTCGCCGGACGGGCCTGAGTAATTTTACGGCTCGTAACGGCTAGGCGACATTTTTACAAAAAGCACCTGCATCAGCGCGCGCCGGCGCGAAAACCCTGAGCTTGCGGCGAATCGACCGGTTTAAGTACCCGCAGTAAATCAGTATCTATACGACGCCGCGAGGGGGAGAGAGAGAGAGAAAGAGAGTGGGATGGGCGCGCGCGAGAATCGATGGGCGGCAAATCGAGCGCGACTGCGAGCCGCGAAAAAGGGAGCGTGCGGGCATCGCTTTATTGCGAAAGCGACTCCAGATGATGCGTCGCCAATAAAAAGTAATACACAGCCCCGCCGGCTTGGGCGCGCGCTACGTGCGGACAGTCCGCTTTTATCGCAACACGGAAACTTTGTTTTGAATCTTTTTTTTATGCGTTTACTAGCGCGGCTTACACAGCTACGAAGGGCCATTCACAAAACTTCTGCTGAAACGAATGTACCTACTCATGTTGTTTGCATAACTTTCGAATAAAAATGTTTGCGTGTTTTCTTTTTATTCGTCGCTTTAATGTATTATCCCGGATTGAAAATTCCGAATTCTTGAAATTAAGCGTTTTCACTGCGATACAAAAGAGCGGGTGTCACTTGATGAACTGTAATGACTCAGCAGTTGGCTGTAATGAGGTAACGAGACAGGGCGCCCTTTGAAAGTTAGACGATTATCATTAAGCGAGACGAACGTGAGCGTCGAACAATTCCACCGGCATCGAAGGAATTTGCCGAGCATCCCGAGGGGAGTGCACGCAGTCCCTCGATTATTAGTCCGCAGCTACACAACTCGAAAGCAAATTAATTACGTGGTCCTCATACGGACAGAGCCGGTGCCTAACGTCAACGCGCCGCGATCGAACTTTGCTCCCGCGTCTTAATTCCCTCCCCCCCCCGTCCCCGCCGACCTCTCGCTCCCTCTGTCAGCGCCGAGCGCGTCCCCCCTTTCCCCGCTCATCCTTAACCGGTCTCGCCTCGAAGGCCCTCGTACTACTGGGAAATCACGCGTAAGTGGAACAGGCCTTCGATCTCCATTCGCTCCGTCGGGCGGCAAGCACGTGTCTTCCACTGGATCATTTGCCCGCCACCGCCCAACCTCCTGAACCTGCACCCCGGTCCGCCCAGCCAACCCTGTCGATACTCGAGTTGTCGACAAGAGTCGTTCCGCATCACCGGCGTAACGGGCCTTCCAAAGCGATTTCAATTAATATAGACGCGCGCGCCTGGAGTCTCGATACTATTTAGGGCTCCGATTCCTAACAAATGCCCCATCATAAGAAATGCAATTTTTTAGGTTTTTTTTTCGTCGAGTTTAAATGATACTTGAAATTATAATTATACTATCACATAAAATATTGATTTCAATAAAAGAAAACTAAATGTACTGAAAAAAAGTTTTTCGATTTTCGATGAACTTTCGGGATCCAACGTCAAAAGGGTGGGATGCGTTCCTTTTTTTCTATCAGATGAAGTTTGAGAGTGAGACGGTCCTAATTCCGAGTAAGCATGAATTTGTACGTCACACAAGTTTTACAGTAAGCACACAAAACAAGGCGAAATAACTTGGGTCACGGTAGGTAAGAGGCAAATGTTTAAGTTAGTTTTCGTCAACGCAAGGCAACTAAAACAGAATAGTAAAAATAAGAAATTTACTCCAGTAGCACTAGCAAACTTAAATTGGTTCAGAAAACTAGTTTGTTTGTAGGATGAAGTTTGTTAGTTAAAGCCGTGGCTGCATTCCGAGAAAAGTATCTTTTATCTTAATGAAGATAATAAACGATGCAAGCAGTAGTTAAAAATCAATCAATTTTTAAACATTTGACCTTGAAGTCCAAATTCGAGTACTCTAAGTCACCACGAAAATCAAGAACTAGCCAGTTGAAACGGTGACCTCGTGCTGCTGGCTCCAAACGCATCAGTGTAAATAAACAACAACAGACGCGTCCGCGCGGTACGTAAGGCATGCCTTTCACGTCGATCGAGCGACTCTTCTATACCTACCGCCTGGGTCTCTCGCGGGATACGCTGAGCGAGGCACGTCTTCGTCGCTCCGTCGACCCCAAGCCCCGAAGTAGTAAGGCGCAACTTCGACTTGGCCTGATTACCCATCAGACATGCGAAACTCGCCGAGGAGACGAGGAGGGGAAGGAGGGACCCCGGTTCTGACGTCGACTACGGCGCTAATTGCTCGTTTCAATTACCGTCGGATGCCGCCGGATTACGAACGCGATATTTACCCCTTTGCTCTGATCGCGAACCTCGCGCACTTATGGCTCTGCGGATCGACGACGAGGAGATTGATTTTTGTTTCATGATTTTCGAAACTATCAGGATAGCGCAATTGCAATGAAACTTAGTAGTTACATGTTCAAAGTGAATTTTGTTTAGGAAAAATAGTGTCGTTATAATTATTAGAGGTAATATCAGACATGCATTATACAAATCACGTGGAGGAAAAAGTGCTTTAAAATAAAAAGAAGCTTATAAAAGTTTGAAAATTGTATGCAATCTGATTAGAATTTTTCAATTATGTTCCTACCTTGTTTGGTGTTTACGTTATTATGGAATGTGATGGAAATATAATTGAATCGCTTACCTAAAACAAAGAAAGATCAAACATTAATTTCAAACAAATTTAATATTATGAAAAAATATATTTATTTTCAGTTTTTTTTAAATAATATTATTAATTAAATATTCTAAAACTGTAATAAAAGAGCAGAAAAATTTACTCAAGTAAAATTTGATTTTTACAATACGATCAATAAACCACACGATCGATCTTACAATAATTTAATTAGCATTAGTCAAATAGCGAAGGTTAATAAGGAAAGAAAATGTCGAGAGGCAGTGTTTTTCCATTTTCTTAATGAAAACAAGGCTGAAAGGCTCGTTATGGCGAGCTTGGAAAAAGCGTAGAAATGAAACCGCAGACGCCGGCCGCACGCTCGGCTATTCCGAATTAACGCGGCTCTGGGGGTAAAAAGAAATTTTTTTTTTTTTTCGAACTCACGATCCGTTCTTTGCGCCACGCATCCACACCTCGTGCCAATTCCCCCCGCCGCCCGCATACAATTTCGCGTTCCAATATTTGGTCGGCCCACACGTGAGCCACAGCCGCACGCATGTATGCTCACACCGCGACCCAGTTAACCGTGTATGGTACATGCGCGTGCTGCTTACGTCGATGCCTTCGGTTTTTCCATTATTTCTATAAGAATTTTCACAATGTCACCGTTGGTAATTATTGCGCCTTTTTTTTAGACCATCGCAATGTTATACTTATTAGAAGTTGATCGCTACATCTAAGATTGATGATCGATAGCATCTTCACTAAATTTGCGATTCGTGGAAAAGGGTTTATTACAAACGATGAGCGTTGGTTTTTTATGAAATCAATACTTTGTCATGCAACTGTTCAAAAAGTTTATAAATAAATGAGAAATTTGTTGTAAATAATAAACATTAGTATTTGATATCTCGAACGTATGAAAATTCAGTCATATAAAAAATTTTATGTTTAAATGCATATAGAGGCTTGAAGCCAAAATTTTGAAAGTTCTGAAACCATTTGCGAAACAGTGTTCCAATATTTTACTGAAAAATTCAAATTTTTATGAAAGTAAATTTTTAATTTTATGTTCATCTTTTTTATTTTAGCTTATATAAACATTAAAAAAACTTGTTGAGCAAACACGTAAATTGTTTTGTTAGAAAGCGTTAAGTTATTTATTTTAAAAAAATTGTCATCTACAATTTCTTTTTTACCGTACATTACAGATCAGACATTGACTGCTCCTTTAAATGAAATTAATAAAAGACAGAATTAATGATTGTTACCGCCTCCTAACGAACGCGAATCAGAATCGGAAAAGCTTACAGTATTGGGCTCAGCCTCGGCATTACAAAATATTTTTTTATCCCAGCAAAAGCGAAAAATCAATCAAAGCGGCGCAGACTCCCGAGCGAAATCCCCGGAGGCTCGACGGGCCACAGTCATAACGCCGAACGAGATTCCACTCGGTACCAGTGGCAGGCGCGTGCCTCTTTATTTCCCGCAGCTCACGGAGAAATTCTCTCTCCCTCTGAGCGCTGCCGACTCCTGGTCTCATTCGCTCCGCATCAAACCCAATGCAAATCGCGAATTCTAGCAAACCATTTTAACCTCCCGCAACTCCCGGCGTGTGGCAGCGCGAGCGAGTATTTTGCGAGAGCACGACCGGTAGTTTTCCGGTTAGACGAGCATTCCCGAAACTCCGAGATCGAGTTCTAGACTGCTCGCAAACTGCCGGCGCACAACGAATCTCGGTCTCCATCAGCGAGTTAGTCCCCCCTTTTTCTCTCCCTTTCGCGCGAGAGCACTGATTCTAACGCGCTGAAAAAAGACACGCTTCGCTTAACCCTCTCGGAAAATACGCGTTTTATTAAAAAGTTTCAGCGCCACTTTTTTCGGCGAGCCGAGCGAGATGTGCATCTTCGCCCGCTCCCTCGACTACTAATTGACTGGATTTGACGGTCTCGCTTTAAGTACTCGAGAGGGAAAACATTTTTGCGCGAGATTACCGTTGGATTATTTTTTTAATTCAAACTGCTAAAGCATTTTGCGTCCACGCTGGTTTCGTACGCTTAAAATGTTTTTCAGAAAATGGTACCATAAGTACTTTTTTTTTATTTCTTGGATAAGTACCACATTAAAAATTTTACAGGATGCAAATGAAGAAGTCAATCACGTACGTAACTAGTTTTCTCTCGCAAAAGAGCTTTTTGTAGCTCTTGAGACTATATCGATTCATGTTCGTCATCGGCACGGCGTCAACTATATAATTCCGACAATGATGAATTTCGAACAAACTGAATCCTTGTCCCGCGTAAATTCTCTGGATCGGCAGCACTCGGTAATCAGTTCCCTGTGCCTCTAGCTCCGCCTTGTTCTCTATTTTCACGGCAATTTCACACTTCCGCAAGTACGAATAAGGAACTCGCGGAAAACGTGTGAGTGCACTCGCGGCCCGCTCCTCCTACTCGCGGCGCCAGTTACGAATTCATCAACGTTACATCGCATTCTAACCCCAGCCGTCGACTCTACGTAGCCTTCGTACGTAGATGTTGTCTAGTTGAATGCGATTTGGTTAAACAGTTACTGATTTTATCGAGTTCCCTGTTCATTTTCTTTGCTAATTCTTAGTTCATTTGTTAATCATGAAAAACTTACTCGAGTTGCACTTAAATAAAAAATGAATAATTACAAGCAAAAAGTTCTGTTTTTTAAAATAACTAGAAATAGCAGAGATTTTCGAATTAAAAATCTGTAATATCAGATGGTCTGTGGAATATTTTATCTTTTTCATCATTAAATACATCATTCACCACTGATAAAATATAAATAAAATAGCTCAGTGATACGAACGAAAGAAAAGATAAGTTGAACTTGTAAAAAAGCGTAAAAAGTGGAACCCAGCCTTGAGTAGAAGCACTTGGCGTAGAACACCTCATACGCATTCATAATAGAATCCCGGGACCAAAGTAGGGTACGAGTCCCGAGTCTCAGGTTCTACTGTGCGAGGTGCGCTTCGCGCTGTAGCCGTCGCGGAGCAGCAGCTCGAGAATAAAGGGGATAAAGAGAGACACGAGGCGAAATCTCGGCAGCCGGGGCTAAGGCCTGCGGCCTGGGTGAAAGGTTACCCTCTCCGGTGCAGTCGCGGCACCGCGGCACCTCGGCCGGAGAAAGATCTCCCCGTACGTGCTCGTCCCGACAAGATTTCGCAATTATGGCAACAGCGCCCGGCTGCAGTTCCGCGCGGGCTTGAATGGGAAAGGAATCGGCGCCGGCTCGGGTAATCTCGCGGGAGGAAGAGGCGCTCTTTCGGCTGCAAATTCCGCGGCAGCTGCGCGCGCGATACCGCGACCGCGCCGCCGCCTCGCTCCCTATTTCGACGCGCGCCCTCATTACTCCCTCGATAGACTATTGTCGTTGCGCGAGCTCGTATTATTGCGATATTCAGCGAGCCCCGCGGGCCCCTCCCGTCCGACGACTGCACATAACGACGCGATAACGAATTTCGGAAGCAAGCGCGCACCGCCGTTAAGGAGCTCTTGTCACCCGGCGAGCTCTGATTCCGAGCCAAGCTGCCGTCGGCCGAGTGACAATTGCTGCCGCGCGTTTCGCATTTTTAATGGCGAATAAGGCGAAGTTTGCTCAAAACTTTCTTACAATTTGATTTTCAATTCAAGGTTGCGAAGGACGAAAGAATTGTACGCAAAAATTCAAGGTATTTTCCCTGCTTTAGGTTTCAACAAAGCGGACAAGTTACAATTTTAGTTAATATTGAAATATTTTCTAATTAAATTGTTAACTCAAATAATTTCAAAGTTTCCAAATACTTTCGCAATGAAAAAAGGAGGAAATGTATAATAATCAGGCTAATTTGCAGGTTCGCGCTGAAAAGTCGGTGCGCTTTTGGCTGAAAAGTAGAAACTAGCTAATACCCGGCATTCAAAAGGGCGCATAGTTTTCGCGGCAGCTCTTCACGACTAATCGGATTCCCGGCTCTGAATTTTCCGCTGCATCCCCGCTCCACCGGCAACTTTTCGCTTTCGAGAGAGGGTGATTTCATATTCTCGAGCACGCGCATGCGACTTTACCGGTCCCGGGCCCGCAAATACACCCGCGATGTATACGAGCATACGGGCGGTACACGCAATATCATGAAATTGGCTGTTTCGCGGTGCCGTTGCACTCGCAGTGGCATTGATACAAAATACAAAGGATCGGCGAAATGTGCTTTATTAAATTCTTCCTTCCCTTAATATCCCCGGCCCAGATCCCAGATCTGTCTGCTCGCATAAATTTTTCCTGCAATTTGAATATCGAAATTTCTACTCCTCCACTTTGCAGGAAAAATCGTAATTTTCACGCGGAGTAAATTTTCGGTTATTATCTGACGATCAAACTTATAATTAGAGTATTAGTTGTATTAAAAAATTGCTAATTTAATTGATTAAGAAATGAAGGAAGAAAATAAGGCGAATCATAAAAGCAATCAGAGGCAACAAGGAAGAGCAATTGATAAAGAAAACAGCAACTAGTTTCTACTTGTAAATAACTGCGACAGAAGCCACTGGGGCGGTCTGCTCGACTATTAATGGCTGCGCAAACGAGAGGAATAATGGCCGCTGATACAAGCTGCGATGCAATAGCAATAATGACAAACGCGTCGGCTGCGCCGATGGCGACGTAAGATACGCTGGAAAACGCACACACTCCCGTCGACGAGAGAATCTCGGTTGATGAACAAAGTTTCGACGATGCTACAGCCTGTAGTTCGACGCGACGCTAAAATAGCAAGTGTCCCCCCGCAGAGCTGCGAAGGGTAAGTATAACCTTTCGAGAATTGCCGAGTAAACAATTCAAGCGACATTCTACTTAAGCAGTCATCGCTGCTGAAACGGCCGAGTATATACCCCGCTGCAAAATAATTGGGGTAACATCGTTAATAACGCCGTGGTATGCCGATAAAATTACCCGGGAACATTGATTTGTCTGAATAATGCAGGAGTTCCCATCATGAAAAGTTTTTCGCGGTAGTTTAGAAGCAATGCGTGCGATGCGGAGTTCAACGAGCGGTCATTATAATTTCATTAATACCGTAAATAGCTTAAGTAACAGAAGTATGGATGAGCGCTAACAACACTCGAAAGTTATATTACAACGGCGCTCGGAGCTGCAATTTGAACAATCTCGAGTTCCGGCTGGCTTACGAGCGTGTAACATGTTGTTCCCGCGCAACATGTATCTCGCCCGGGGGATCAGCGCCGGCGCGCCGAACTCTCGAGGCGAGTTTTACCCGGGAACTTTCGAAAATCAATCTAAATTTATTTTTCGAAAGTGCCCACACGGCAGCCAAATTACACGCCGCTCCGATTTCGAGTCACGTCGCAAACGCGCCGCCGGGGAATTAATTATGCCGGGCCAGTTTTAATGCTTATCTCCGGTGTTCGCTGGGCAAATTCACTTAAGGAGCACGGAAGTCACAAAAGAACAACGGTCGAAAGAAAAAACGAGAACGGGGGAGGGGGGCCTGGCTGGAGCAAACGAGAAAGTTGCCGCGGAGCTTTTGCGGGCCAATTAGATAGGGTCGCCGCGCCTGCTTAGGGAAAAGTAGATCTGACTGTTGCAAGCATTAGAAAGCGAGAGGACGGACAGGCGGGCGCGGGACAGCGAGAGAGAGAGAAAGAGGGAGAGGGAAAGACAGAAATTTCGAGTGCTCGGAAGAAGCCGGAAATGCTCGAAAAGCTCGGGGGATTGCACGCGAGCCCCGACGTCCCTCCCGTCGCGGCCCCGACGGGGAAAATGGATTTGAAGTTGTAAATTTCATTAAAGTAATTCTCGGCAGTCATAGCCCGGAGTTTTAGATTAATTAAAGTACATAGATAATGCAACGGGTCGTTCGCTAAAAGCTGCGCGAGCCGGTAGAGCCCGGGCATCCTTCGAATACTCCATTTCTGCGGCCCCGGCTCTCGACGGTTGCGCGATTTTTAATATTCAAAAAGTCGGGTCACGCGAGCACGAGATTACCACCGCGGGCTCGTTCGCAAGTCGTGAGAGGTTAAAATATATATGAGAACGTGATTTCGCCTGATTTAATTTTGCGGAACGTTTTTCCGCTTCTGCCGGGGCACGAATAACGTGTGGCTAATGCAGCACTTCAAAGACATTCAAAAGGCTCATTTATTCGTTTATTCATTAAATTGTAGCTATGAATTTTTTTAGCCTATATCAATGTTATTTCAGTTTATTTTATTTCGCTTATTTGGAGCTTTCATTTCAAATAAAATAATAAACCGTTCCATACTCACATATAGTATAAAAAAGCTAACTGGATCTATAAAAGGAGGATTCAACGAGATTGATGTAACAAACGATTTCGGCAGCAAGGGACAAACACGCTTCTTTGTCTCTACAAGTGACAATTTGAAGCGAGGGGTTAGTTTAACAAAGGACGTCTATTGTTTTCACATAGATCCAGGTTACGAAGTTTCTCTCTTGCTTTGACCGAACTGCTTGCATTCTACAAAAGAACGTTTTTCTCGTGCTTAACCTACGTGAAAAGCTACAAAGCTATAGTTTACTTTTATATTCTTCGGTACTGTTTTACATTGAAAAAGCAAAAAGGGAGCGTCTTGTTAGGGTTATATCATTTACTTGAAGTTGGTTATACCAGAAAGCGAAAGTAGTAGGTAAAAAAGTTTAAATCGCATGACTAATACGTTAATATTTCTGATTTCTCGTCGAGTACTTTTTTGATGACGATACCAGAACTCTTCTACATCCAGTGTCGGTTTGCGATTTTTACCGTTTTTTTACATCATTCAAATTCATTTAATATTAATTTTAACGAATTGGAATGAATTTTGATTGCTAATCATATCATCATAATTTTATTTCAGCAATTCCCACAAAACCCTCCAGTCTTAAATTTTCCTTTTACTTTAAGCAACGTATTATTGCTCCTATAAACTTGGAAGCCGTCAAAACCTCCGTTGTATCATTGTAAAGATTCATTATGTTTATAAAAAAGTGCATTAAAAAAAAAGAAAAGAAAAGCTATAGAAGCAGCGGAAGCGAGAGTGAGAAGAAAGGGCTCTAGGCGCGTTCGTATAGCCTCGTTACGCGGGCGCCAAACGACGGGCTCAACACTTCAATAATCGCCTTCCTCGTCTCTTTCTCGGGCGGCGCTCGCCCCATTCTCCCGGCGAAAGAAAACAGAAGTATCTTATATTCGGCTCGTAACCTTTAAAGCCTCTTACTCCCGTAAGTTAAAGTATCCCCCCTCCACCGCCACTTCTATCCACACTCCTCCCACTCGCGGCGACCGCGGAGGGAGAGGAGGCGCGAAATTACGCGAACAGCAAGGGGAGAGGGAGGGAGGAAATATTCCGCTTATTTATGAATTCCATCGCGAAACTTACAACCTTTCCAGCGGCTGGAGCTCGCCAGAACCCTTGGGATGCTTTATATCTGCCTCCCGCCCCCCACGGTCGCCCTCCCAGTACATTACTCTCGTTCTCGCCTCGACTTACACAATGCCAATGCGCATTCGCGCGAGTTCCGGTGCTCGCTGCTGAATTCGAAAGGAGTTTATGCACGCTCGTGCGGATTTACGCAGTGCCGCGCGTCTCTTCCTTCTTTCTTTTTTTTTCTTAAAAAAAATAAGAAAAAAAAATAGATAGAATCGCGAGGCGGGGATTCGAAGGGAGCACTCGAGCGAAAATTTTTCTTAATGGGATTCGAGGTCGGAGGGGTCGCGAAATCGCATTCGGTGAAATTTGTTTGAGAAGAAGTATAAATGCACTAAATCAATGAGATTTTTTGCAACGCGTCGCGGCAGCCAGGGCAAAGCTTTAATTTGCATTTTAAGTGCGTATTTCAAAGATGCAGTTGATTTCACGAGGAATATTACGCTTAATTGAGTCCGCGTATTCATTTACATATTCAGTCGCAATTTATTACGCCTTTATACTCGCGTATTCCTTTACAGGAGAACATGTTCCACGTGCTGTATCTTATCTAGGGAATTTATAGCGGCCTTTCGCGGAAGTCACCGCCGGGGGAGGGCCCGTTATTCTCCTTCCGAAATCAAATCCAAATCATTTTTATCACCGGTGGAAATTGAAAAATTTGCCCTGCGCCGGAAATTCGTTGCGGCCCGAGAGAGGAAGTGCTCGGTGCCGCCGCGAGTAAGTGCGCGAAATAATAAAAAAAAAAACCGGCCGAAATTTATTCCGAGAGTAACATTTGAAAAGTCGCGTCTCCCGTGAAAATTCTCTAAAAGCGCGAGCGGGTGTTCGACTCTTATTTCTCCCGGTTTCCCATCCCGGGGAGTGAGCGATGCACTTCTGCCGGCAGCGGAGGCAAAACACCGTCCGCCAGCGGAGAAATAACTCGAGTGTAACTCGAGAAAGGAAAGAGCGAGTTTCGCGTGATACGCTCCATTTGACCCAGACAGGGTAGGGGGAGGGGTCTCTACCTCTACTTTTTATTCGGCAGCCACCTGGAGTGGCATGAATTGTAATACAATTAGAGTCGATTCAACAGATTGCGGCCGAGGCTTTGAACGGGATGACTGAATGTTTTATTTTTATCGAGATCCCACGTCCGTGTGAAATTTGTCGTCGGAAACGCCACGGATAGAAGGTAAATTTTATTGTCAATCTCCCTTCAAAGAAATGAATGAGTCTGTCAGGTACGTCCATTCTAAAAATTCGGCCACGAATTGAATAACATCAACTTCGAGTAACTTATGATTAGAAATACGATGTTTTGAACAATGTAAATAGTGCAAAATAGCAAAGACCGGTCTTTTCAATCAAGGAATCTAATTAAATCCTTGAAATGTTGGTCCTATTATAAAAACATCCGAAAAGAAGTCATTCTTTTACCCGATATTGTGATTAAAAGATTAAGCCACAATTTTTTCTCGTATCAGGTTAAAAGGTTAAAATAAAAATTTATACCCTCTGCTAAGATAAATAATTTTTAAATTTTAATCTCATCGTTCACCTTTATAGCCTTTGCATGCTAAGTGAAAATATCACGGTGCTCCCTTTTCTCGCGAGAGGCAGTGTAAAACAAGCTTATTCCTATAATACAGCGGTTAAGTGTACCTTGTGTACTTATATATTTATCGTCGCTACGTTACTCACAAGCTGAAACGTAACCCTTGACAAACGGGCTCGCATAAAAACTTGAAACGCGACCATAAATTCGCCCTCCTCAAAACAAATACGACGAGAACTTAAAAAACTTGCTCGCCGCGGGTATGTTTCCTTCTCCGTTTTATATATTTTTTTTTCAACTCGAGCCATCCGTCAAATCCGGAATAAAATTCGCCTCGATCACAGCCGACAAAAGGATGCGCTAATAACCGTCGGTGGAATCGGCCATTTCTCAGGGCTTACAGTCATTCCTCCGGCGCATTATCCGCGTCGCGCCGGTGCTCTTCTCGAAATAAAAGCTAATGCGTCAACATCAGCGAGTTTTACGGAAAAGAAGCCGCTTTATTTTTTTAAGGACGAGGAAAAAATATACATCCTGGAGTGTTCGTCGAGGGCTGGGCTGCCTACTTGAAGGTCGTCGACGACGACCGTAAATTCCCACTTACTGGCCGTGAACGTAATGCGATTATTTTTTATCTGGCGCGAGACCGAGAATAAGAGCGACGAGGAGGAGGGAGGCGATTTATCGTGGAACCCCCGCGGGGAATCGAATTCACGTAAAAGCTCCTTATGAACGCGCATAAATGAAAAGTAACGCAAGACAGGGAGGCGCACTACTTTTTCCTCAAAAGGCATCCTGGGAGACAAACTCTCTTGACTATTTTATTTTCATTTGGAGTTGCAGTTTATGTATATGCTTTATGACCTTACTTCCACCGCTTCTTATTGCAGCCCGAGGCCGAGGTCTGAAAATTCAAAAGAAGGTGAATGACAATGGCTGACTGGAATAGCGCTTATATTGACTCATAGAGCGGCTAATTTCTACGACCGGACTGATTCAACCTGTTTTGGGAAAACCCGATTTCAGTGCATTGTGTACACTACAGAAAATCTCAGATCTCACACATTTTCCGAGAGTTTCGCCCTTCAGCAACATTTACGATGCGAGGGTAATGGAATTTATTTAGGTTGTAGATCTTGCCTCAAAAGGACGATCGCTTAATCACTTACGTAAAATCAAATGACCTTAATCTTACTGCAAACTCATTTCTAACGAATAAAATTTTATTTCTGTTTCAAGTAAGGACCTTGAGCGTAAACCATGAAGTACTTATCTTATTCAAATTCAGGATTAATTTTGGAACTCTAATGATTTATTAACCGGAGCTTTTTTGCAAAACACTCGTCGCTCAATCCTCCCTCGGTCGGTCTCGACCCTCTTTACTGCCGCTTCGCAGCCGCCCCCCACGATGGTCCGCCTCTATTAATTATTAAAACATGTCGCTTACTTATAATGGGTTTTAACGTGCAGCCCCGAGGCGTTCTTATGGGCTAACTTCGTAAATAAATTCACTTAAGTCTTCTCTCATCTTTCGTTAAAAATGGAGACCGGAAGAAAGTGCCGCGTAAATCTAGGAAAAAATCTGAAATGGTCGTAACAGCGAGGTTTTGCGTGAATTAAATATGCTACAAAAACTTAGTGAATTCTTTTACATTTTAATTTTTTGTAACTTTTTGAATTTGCATTAAGAATTTCGAAATTCTTATCTAAAATTTATTTCTATACGTATTTTTTCACTCATTTCATAATATTGTCTAACGAACTCTAGTGGAATAGACGCGAATAGGAAGGGGTAGCATTGCTAGTGCGCGAGTGGGAGAATTCGACGCTCGGCCTAGCGGCGAGGATATTTATTGGCGTTCGCGAGAGAGCCTGAAACAACCTGCCAGTCGGAGGCCCTACCGCTAACATCTGCGAGCTGATATCCCGAAGTCAACTGGCCCAACCCGAGTCTCGGTGACTACGGCCCTGGATTTACGCTCGGAGGTGCCTCGCCATTGGCATCATCACTAAGTCATGCCATAATCAGATTTCGCCTAAGCCCATCAACATTCCCTGTGTCCAAGAAACCACCGCTGTCCAGCTCAGTCGCACCCGAAGGTGCCAACATCTTCGCACTCGCCCAAGGTCAGCAAAATCCGCGAAACTGTGAGATCGCGCTAGATCGCGTGTGTACGTATTAGCGTAGAGTGGATTTTAGATTATTGTTAGAAAAAACGAGCAGTAAATTGACGTTTATGCGAATAATCGCGTTGAATATTTTATTCGTTGCGCAGCATGATGAGTGAGCGAGAGTTGGCGATTAGACATCGGTAAATTTTGCATAATTATATTTAAATAAAATTTTATATCAGATTGTTAAACCCATTTTCTCCTTAGTTTATTTATTTGTTAGCTCATATATCGCCCGTATTCTGATATCATTAAAATTGATGAATTCAGTTCCCTCATTCCTCTAACAATTAGAACTATTTCTCGACAAAAATATATTATTTTACAAATTACACCTGAATTACCATTGAAAACAGTGTAAAAGTGCGCGCCCGTCGATAGCAGGGAATATTTCACCGTGAAAAGGATAGACAAAAACTCGCCTCCTCTCTCTCTCTCTCTCTCTCTCTCTCCGCATCCGCCGAGCGTCGTGGCTTGCGTTACTTTAGAAAATTGCCAACTGCAAAGTTTTCCATGACCGAGAAAGGGGCGAATCTCGTCTCAGACGCCCGCGGACTCGAAAGCTCGTATGTCTGTCACGCGCTAGAAGGCCGGTAATTTTTCACCGGATGAAAATGCCTGGAATCGGGAAGGAAACGCACGGGATGTCCCCAGTTCTACCGGAATTTTGCGAATCGAAATGGTCTGTTTGCTCTTTTTATTTCTATTCTACTTTTTATAGAAAAGATTAATTCAAGTCTCCGTGCTTCGATTTTTTACGTAGTGCTTCTATATTCCACCGATTAATTAAGTTCTTAATTCAGATATATCGGAAAATCAAGGCAAGATGAACAACGTGGATGAATATTTAGAGGCAAAACAGATGCAGGCGCGTGATGCTGCAGAAGTTATCGAGGAGTTCAGCGACGAAATCGCAGAGATGCGCGGCAAGTGCATCGATATCGGTTGCGGTCCTGCTACCATCACTCGAGAAATCTTCATGCCCCTGCTTCCAGCTGAAACTACAGTTGTCGGTAAATACGTCTAATTGCGACTGCTTGTTTATAGAGAAAACTTTCTTCTAGACACGGAGCACAATTTTATTTTCTTATTTTTATAAATGACATTTCTAATTCCTTACGGAGAAAGGATTACTGCATTCTCTTTAGTAAAATTCAGAAAAGATTAGCTTGTGTACACGCATTACAAAAATAATGAGTTTGCAAATTTACTGCAATCCAAGCTGTATTCCTATAAATTGATTTCAGGTGCAGACGTATCGAAAAAAATGATCGACTTCGCAAAGGCTAATCACAAAGATGAGAAACGACTTTCATTTATTGAACTCGACGTGGAAGCTGATAAAGTTCCATCCGATCAAATAAACGCTTACGACAATGCGGTGTCATTTTACTGTTTGCACTGGTGTCGAAATCTTGGGTATAAAACGATTATTAAATCATTATAATTTAAGTAACCGATGTGAGTTAGAATTTATATTTATATAAAATATAACTCAATTTTCAGGAATGCATGCAAAAATATTTTTGATCTATTACGACCGGGAGGAAGTGCACTGTTAGTATTTTTGACTTCTCATGATGTATACGACTGGTACTTGAAGATGCATGAAAATCCACTATACAAACCGTATATGGAGGTATTACAAGCTAATATCAATTACTTAGAAAAAAACTTGTTATTTTTCAAGTTTTAACAATTTTCTTTTAATAGGATGTTTTAAAGTATATACCGCTATTTCAAAAGAGTAAATCACCAAGAGCATCCTTTAAAAGGATGTTGGAAGAATCCGGATTCGAAGTAATTCACTGCAGCGTCCGAGAAAAGTATTTTGTTTTCAAAAATTTGGAAGTTATGAAAAGTAAGTCTAATTAAATTTACATTACCTTTGTGGTTTTTAACTTATAAATTTTTTTAATCAGAGCACGGAGTAGCTATTAACCCATTCATCGGTAGAATGCCTGCAAAAGTAATGGAAACTTTTTTGCAAGATATGATGAACGATTTAATGAAGAAAACAATTTTGTTACCCAACACGGATAATGGATCAACAGATGATCCCAGAGTTATGGATATATACAAGCTGATGATTGCCTACATTAGAAAACCAAATTTGTAAATTAGAATTTTACGTGCTCGTGAAGTTAATAATAGTAAAGAACTTTCTTGGTTAAAAAATGGTATCCATATTCAATAAATTTTCAAAGAGCACTTTATGAAAGTTTTTCAAATATATTTGAATTTCTACTTTAATCCGGTCAGATCCCGTTTTTCGACATAATAATTACGTCCCAACTGCGAGGTCAAACTTCGCGTAACGCCAAGAGGGGAACTTTTTACATTTACACAATCGAGCCCTTAAATCACCTCCGTAGCGACGCCCGCGGGCGGCGGCTGGAAATAAAAGCTCGTCCGTGAGGGCAGCCGCGAGTGCGTGCGCCCGCAATCGTAATAATTATCGTCGCGGATAATACGAGGAAGTGCGCTCGTTAAAAATTTAGCCAACGGCCCGGGAGCCACCGCGGCGCCGGGAGGAATTTAACCGACCGATGCAAAAAATACGGCGTCTCGCGCGCTGCTTTTCCCGCCAGCGGAGCTAATTTAAGGCGGCGCACTTGCCAGAACTGGATGCAGATTTGGCTGGAACTCATTTTCTACCGCAATGCTCCGCGTCTTTCCTGCATGAATTATTTTTTCACTCGTGATTAATAGTCGACCAAAAATAAGTAGACTTTTTATGAATGGATTCAAAAAAATTTTGTTCTAAGGAGAAGTAAGTATAGGACTACATGTCTATTTTAGAGCTATCGTTATTTGATAATTTTTATTAATAATTTCATGGCAATTTATGTAACTTTAATTCATACCAGTCGATGAAGAATCTTTTGAAAAAATACTGAAATTTGAATAAAGTTGGTACTTCATTCAAGGTATATTTGAATCTAAAATTTGGGCGAGAGATGCGGTAATCAAGTCGCGTATGAAATTTTAAGATACTCCCGGGAAAGTCGTTTTGCACAACTAGTCGGAGGGAGTGAGGTCGTGCGACGCGCGACGCAGACAGCACAAAAGAAGCCGCGGGGCAGGGGAGGTGGGCGCGCGGAGCAAAGCAAGACGAAGCCTCTCGCGAGACAAGAACGAATTGCCCCGCACATATAACAGTCGACTGTGGAATCCTCGGAAGTACGTTCATATCGCAAAACAAGTGCGATAAATTTGCTTAACTGAGATGCATTATGACGGTTTCCTCCTCCTTTTTCTCATTCTTGGACCCTCCTTATGCAATGATGTATAATTTGAGCGTTGATAAATTGATAAAGTGCTCTGCGGATATTTATGAAAATGAATTTTAAAGTAATAAAATCATTGTTGGGAATATTACAGTTCTAGTAGCTGTGCGAATTTTAAAAAGTTTAAATAGCAGACGCCGAGTAAAGCGAATCAATCAATTTGAACAATGTCTGACTAGTCCCCGTACTTGTTCTACTTATGCATCGGAAAATCTTCATTTATGTTCTCTACTTTATACAGTAACGGTGACTTTGTTTAATTTCCTGTTAATAATCAATGGATTAAATTTATATCAAATGAATTTATGAATTATTGATGTATTATTACAAGGAAAATTTTATCGTTAAAAGTTTAAAATTACGTGCTATAAATTTATAATTGAAAGTGGTGCATACATTTTTAATGACAATAATTTATAAAAGCTGAATTAACCATAAATTCAAAGTAAGCTTCTATTATAAATGAAAAAGTTTAAAGCCGTAATTCCTGAATAATAAACAACAAATTTACCACCCCACAAGGTGCACGTTAAACAGCAAAAAGAATCTGTAAGAAGCGAATTTCCAGTGAATCGAGGTCGAAAATTAGCTGGCAGCGGGGTTTGTAAATGCAATTGGAATACATCATCGAATGTCAGTTAAGCAATCCATTAAGCTCGGCGCACGCGCTCGCGGCGGACTCGCCCGTACGTGCGCAATTCCTTGGCAAGTACGTAGCGCGGCAACTGCCGCGGCGCATCCCGAAGTCATCGGGGCACGAGCCGAGCGAGGTAGGCGAACGGGGAGAGCTTAATAAAATTAGAGCAGCCGACGCTCGCGCTCCGGGGTGTCGGAGTGTCGAATTCCCGGCCGTTCTTGCCGAGACGTACGGAGCGCCGCGGCTATACTTTATTCCGCGCTATTATCACGCGAATGGAGCTCGATGCGCCCAGTGGGGCTCTAATAAAGGCTCGTCTTTCACGGTGCGCCTCGTCCGATCCCGCCCAATTTTCGAGCGCACGTGCCACCACCGGTGCCGAATCCCGCTACACCGAATTCATCTGCCTCGTGTCTTTTCGCGCAGGGGTACTCCTACTACGGCGTCGTTGCTGCTTTATTAATTTACTGCATAGACATTTCGTTTAATCAAGAGGTCGTTATTCATTTAAAAAAAAATTGACTGTTTACTTCTTTACGATAACCAGGTTTAAGCTGCTAAACTGACGCGGTATTAATATGCGCTTATAATTAAGTTTGAAAAAAGGAAAAACGCACGGTTGTAAAGAAAAAAGAAATTGAAGTAATGAATTTTGGAAAACCTGGCGGAGATAGGCGCTTCTCGATTTCGGGGGTTTGGAGAACCCCTCATCAGCGGCGCATAATTCTCGGGCTCGGTCGGTGCATCCTGCCCACCTTTATCTAGCGCGCGGCGTCAGGGGGCAGCGTCGGCCGCGGCGGCGGCGGCGACGCCCCTTCCTGCTCCCTCACGAAAGCCGGGGCTCGCGGAAGTGGCCTCGCCGGCCTCGCTATATAAAACGAGATAAGACGCGAAGAGAAGGAGGTAGAAAGCGAGAGAGAGAGGGAGAGATAGAGGGCGAGGAAGAGAGAGAGGCGAGCTCCTATACGTTTCGGCTTATTTATCCCGTCGTCCTCGCTTCTACTTTTCTCGCGAATTTTATGCGACGAGTTCCGCAACGTGAGGCGGGTCGCAAGAATTTTCTCACTATTTTTACCTCCACGGAAGATTGGACTACTTTAATTGGCGATATCCAGGAATAAATGTTTTTTCAAGAGTTTTATTAAAAGAAACCCTCTCCATGAAATCTGAAACACCTTTAAAATAACAAAAATTTTCTGGAATTGTTACACGAAAGTTTAGTAAAGAACGGACAATAAATGTCCAATTACCTTCAATTATCGAAAAAGTTTAATGGAATTACATTAGTCGTAATAGCGGAGCTCACTTTTAATCCGTCGACGGCAGCACTTACCCGAAGTAAGCGCGCGGTGAATTAATTAACGCAGCAGTTTCGTCACGATTAAAAAGATTATTCGCCAACAGATTCGGGCGGCTGAAAATCTGAAACACTCGCGCGCGGAGGAGGAAACCGGCGCCGCCTCCGCGAGGGACTTTGCTAGATGAGTCGGGATTTATTCGGGTGAGTCGAGATCCCGCTTTAAGATAGCCGGGGCCAGCGGCGATACTCGCGCGTGTAGGTGTTCGCTCGGTTGCGCGCGCGCTCTTCCGATTGCTCGATAGTTACAGGCGTGCGCTGAAATTTAACGCCCGGCAGTGATTTGTTAGCTCCGCCAATGATATCGATGACGCCGCCTCTCCAGCATTATGCCTGCACCGTGGCAATAGTAAAATAAAATCCCCGAGGCAGCGAGTGCCTTAAACGTTTTAAAACTGCAGTAAGTGTGCAAAAAATATTGATACGTAATTTTTATTTTTTGTTATAAATACGTTTTTTCAAAATGTGTAAAATTTAAAGTTGAGCATAGTCACTTCAAATTTTTTTTTAATCTTCTAGAAAAGAATATTTTAAATATTTGAGAAAAAGTAAACAGAAATCCTAAAGGTAGATTTAAATATAATTTAATGTAAATAGCAAATGTGCGTTATAATTGCTTCAAATAAATCATTTCGCATTTCGCCTGACTAGGCAAACGGAATTTTAAAAACATCCTAAAGCCAAGCGGCAAAAGTTAACGGTCGAAAAACTAATTTTGCGCAACATGTTCTGAAATTCGTAGATGCGATGGGTCACCTCTTACAGAATTCATAATGTACATTTTATTGCGCGTGATTTTGCGCATTCGCGGCGGACGACTTTATTTTCCAAATCGCGTCCCGCATTTCCACTTTCAGTACATACCAGCACAGCGCCGCTAACTCAAACTTTCATTTCGTTGCGAAATCTGCGCGGAGGCGTCGCAACTCCCGGGTTAAATTCGGGGTAAAAGCGCGCCGGCGATGTACGTTGCGCCGAGCGCGAAAAACCACAGTGGAAAAATCAGCCGTGCATAAGCGATCCGCGGACGACTGACCGACTCCCGGGGATTATTCGCCGACTGCGCCGCTACTCCCGCCGGCTCGCGCTCGCTCGAAGCGCATTTCAACGGCCACTTTCGCGCGACGCTCTTTTTACGTCTCGCGGCGAGAACGAGCTGCTCCGGTATTTAGTAGCGGATTATCGCGGCGAGACGCAAAGTAAAGCCGTTTGCTCGCTACTGAAAAAAAGTCGAGAAGAGCGGAAGTGCGCTAAATACAGCGTAAAATTTGTAAAGGCGAGCTCGAACCAGGTTGAAATTTCTTTTTATCCTTTTTTTTTTTGGAAATGTGGTGTAAATTTTTGTTTTTGATCATCATTTATCTTCATTTGTCGTTTTCAGGAAGTTGGAACAGAAATTAAAATTTGATAGTAAACTGCTGAAGTGAAAGTTGAAAACGATCGATTCTTTATGATGATTTTATTATGATTTTATCGTCGTTTACAGAAAAAAATCAACGGCAAGGAGCACGAATAAAACAACAAAAGCGCATTTACAGTAAACCACTTTATGATAATTATCTTGAGGCCTAAAAGTATATGTACGTAAATTTTTCATTGTACGTAAAAAGGTAAATTTAATTAATTTCATATATATGTAAGACGAAGGTATACAGAATTTTACGGCAGAAACGTAAAAAGTTACGAGCATCCCTGCGCCTGATAAAAATCGTCGCAAGAAATTCTGAAACAAGCATTTTTTGCAGAAATAAGTCATTTAGAGCGACGGACTGTCTTTTGATACCGACTCGCGCGCGCACGAGTATTTTCTTTTATGCCGCCGGCGACGACGACGACGACAGACGGGAGGGTGGGGTGGTGGCGGCAGGGCGCAGTTGCATGAAAAGCACAGCGAATAAAAGGTAAAAAAAAGACGACATCGCGTTCCATTTCTTTTTACAGCCGGCGAGCAACTTCTGGCGCTTGCTAATTAATGGATTTTTTATTTCTCATGCCGCGGTTGACAGCTAGTACGTTGTTCCGTATTTACCGTCTCGCTCGCGAAGAGCATTCAGCCAAGGGGTGCAGGAATTCCGTTCGCTAACTAATTATGCCTTTTTATTTGTACTCTGCACCTTCTTTATTCTCAAATTCCTACCCTAGAGATATATATCTTTAATTCGAATTAATTGTCTATATTTTTCGGCACTGATTTCAAAAGTCAGCAATTACTTGCTTGGAGGTTAATTTTTTCATTTTTCAAGTGATACAAAAATGTACCTCGAAAATAAGACTTTTAACAATAGTTGAAACATCGTTCGTTTCATATCCATAAGAAATATTTTCCTCAATTAGTAATTTACAAAATGTGAGTGATTAAAATTCTTGAAATGCAAACTCTTCATTATCTCTATGGTAAAAAGGGAAATATTTAAGAGATCAAGCATTAGCGCCTTGAATGGAAAATTCCAGTCGGCGTATCAAATTCAAAGGCGGCATTCAAGGGATCCATCATATTTGATATTCAGCACGAGAAGCGAGAGCCATTGAGCTACATCCGGGCGACTGCTAAAATTGATTCTGAATGCGGAAGCACGAAAAATGTAAATAAAACCCATCTCTTCTCGCTGCGTCGTTGCAGCGGAGGGTACGGCTCGTCGTCCATCTAAAAGCCGTTCGCGAGCGACCAGCGGGGAAGGGAGGCAGGAGGAAAAAGCGGGAGGATGGAGCGCGAAGTAAATTCGTTGCTCGCCGGGGCTCCTCCTCGGCCGTCCACCGGGACACAATTGGAGCTCCGCCAAAAAGTCCTGCCGCGATATCATTGCGCCCCAGTTTCGCAAGTAGGTGTCAGCTTCTCCCCTCCCCCGCTCTTCGGGCCGTATATACGCGCATATCCCGGATATATCTCCTGCCGCGACGCGCCTTAAAACGTAAAAGATGTCCCGGCTGGGAAATGGGAAGAAAGAAAGGAGCCGGTCCAGGCGGAATGGAATCGACGAGTGTGACTTCGTAGCCGATTGAATTCCCCCCTCTTATCTCCGGCAAATACTTTTCGATTGATTGATTGTATATCGCGGATGAAGAGTATCGGAACTTGGCGAAACTTTCGAATCTTTTTATACAGGCCCGCTATCCCGGGGCTGCTATCATTGAAATTTCGCTCTTTCGGGCAAAACTTTTGTAATAAAATGAGAAAATGTATTCCAGATATTGCCTCTTCCCATTGTTACTCCAAGCGTGCTCGAAGTAACTTCGTTTCGGCCGAGATTTAAGAGATCGGACTCGGCCGTTACGGCCGTTAACGGGGAAACAACAAGTCCCCCGACGAAATTCATCGGCCCGCTCATAATCCCGGCGTGGCGGGAGAAAACCGCGGGATCGATCGTCCGTCTCGTCCGCGTAATACACAGCTTAATTCGCGAGTCGAGCGGAGCTGGGTCGGAGGACGAGTTTGACGGAGATACGTAGGAACCTGTAGCCAATTTTGCGGCGGGATGAACTCGACACTCTGGTTTGCCTCTTGGTTTAGTTATGCCCAAAGCAGTGGCGGCGGCACTGCTCCACCAGATATCCTCGAGCCCGGCGATGCGGGGGAGGCGGGAGGAAGCCGCGGCGAAGGATAGGCAGAATCCGGGCGGCCGTCAGCCTTGTCCGAGAGCCAGTGCGCCGGGAGCCAAGGCCGCATCGCGGCGTCTGGAGGCTTCCACGCCAAGCGTCTGACAGAGCGGGTTCACGCTCGTCTCCATCTCTCTCTCTCTCTCTATCTTGCCGTCTCTCTTTCTCCATGCCTTGGAAATGTGATGTGCCGCCGCTTACGCGGCGAATTCGCCGTCTGCACTGCGGCGACGCCCTCTCTCTCTATCTATCTATGTCTCTCCCTCTCTCTCGCCGTAGTAGTCGGGCTGCCGAGAGAGTAAAGTAAACCGCGGATGCATCTCCAGCGCCGGTCCGACGCGAGGAAAGAGCAAGGGATGAACATCTGATGAGGACGGGACGGGGAGAGACCACCGAAAGTAACTGCTTGAGTTGCCGATTAGTTATTAATCAGTGCAAGATGTTCGGTTAAGACGGCTTAGACGCCGGGCGCTGTTTCGCGGTAAAGTAAGGCAAACTTAAGGAAACGTCGAACTGAGAAACTTTGAATGAATATTCTTGCTAATAAATAGTTTACTATTCATGCGCGCCGACTTCTTGCTCCTTTTTCTTTCAAAGTCTTGCTTAATGCATAACAGTTCCGATTTCGTTTAATTAATTAAACAATTTCAGTATAAATTAACAAGAAGAGCGAGGCCGATTTTGCCGTATATTGAATTTATGTTAATTAAATTCAGCTGCGCGATGTTTCGTCAAACAAATTAATTAGCTAACATACCCGTAAGTAAAATAGGAAATTAAGTCGCTAATGCAGATGGGATATTAAAAAATCTTTTGAAGCGCGATTAACAGGGCTCGGCCGATCCAAGCCTCAAATTCCGTAGCACCTCCAACGCCGAAAGGACAGGAATGTAGGGGGGCATAAAAGGACGCAGTGTCAGATGCACCGCGGATAAACGACTTTGCAAGGGTGGCAGGCACCCCTTTGAGGTAACGATCGCGGCCGGATAGGTTCGAAACAAGAGGGCGCATCCTCCCCGGGCTTTACACGGCGGCGCGCAGGGGCCCCCGGTGAAAGGGACGCGCATCCAATCAAGTTCTTCTCAAAGTCTCGTTCGTCATCCAGCGCATGTCAGCCTTGTCAATGGCAAGTGTTCCCCGCCGCTCGCGCGGGGCCGCGACAAAGACGGGCCGCTTGTTGCCCGCCGGAGTTTCCGCTCGCCCCGCGACTCTGCGGCTAGGTGTCGGGAGACCCAGAAGAACCCGGAAGAAGACCGCACGGCGGCAAGACCGAGCGAGTCCCTAAGCAAAGCCGCGTTCCCTGCGGCTGCGCCGGTGCGAGTCCACCGCGAGACTCGGGCGAACTGTGCGCCGGGCCGGGAGGCGTCATAGTCGGAAGTTGTCATTCCCAATTCGCCCGGCTAAAGTAGGGGACCGAGCCCAGGAGGGCCTTTCGCCCGAGTAGACCGTAGGTCGCAGTAGCCCGCTGCCGGGCTCGGAGTGACGGCTCAAGTTCCTAACGAGCCCGGGCTTGGGCTCGTGAAACGAACTCGACTGCGCCCCCGTCCCCGTGTCCGCGTGGAACCGAGTGCGGCTCCCCCGCTAGCCGGCGCCAACGAGACCGCAACTGCTGTTCCACGACAGCGCGCGAAAGCGCGATTATGAAAGACGAGGCCGGCCGGGGACACTTTGAACGGGCGCGGGGCGCGTGTGGAGCGCGCGCGCACACGCGCTCCGGCTTTCGCCAACGGATAACTGCGTCCACTTTCGGATTTATGGGGCCGTTTGCTCAACCGACTCGCCGCTGTTTGCTTAATTTACCGGCGATTTGTTTGCATTCTTGGCTGCGCGTAATTGTTTCGCCGCTGGAAAGCGGAATCCGCCGGGATAAATTCGCGCTGACGGATATGCCGCGCGCGGACGGAAAATTGTAGAGGTAGAAGTCACAAAGGCGAGTTCGAGGGGACGATTTGTTTGGAAAAATTTTATCGATATTCGAGGCGCGCGGCTCGATCGCGGCATGCAAAGTTTGATAGAGGGGAGGTGAGATTGCAAGCTAGCAAGCACATAAGGAGGTGATTTACCGAGAAACTTCCATTATATAGTTGGGAATTTTGTGCGGCGGCTCCGGTCATCAATTTTATTTATATGATAGTTCTTATATCTATATACCGCACTTTATAAAAGTGGAGTGAGTTGCGTTTACGTATCGGGGCAAATTTGAATGTTTACCTCGAGAACACGGTACGCGCGCCCGATAAATTCAATGTAATCCTAAATTGAATTCAATTACCGGAAAATGACTGCAGCGATATAGAACGATGATTCATTTGACGTCTTTGATGTTGCGCTCAATACACGCTTATAGGTAGCGATTGCTCTCCATTCCGCTTATTCCCATTGACATAATTAATATAGAGACGTCGGAAATAAATCTGACCGTGACCCAGCAATCGTTTATCAGTAAGATCAGTGAAAACCGTTTTACCATCGAGCTTAACGATAGCAAAGTGCTTGCGAGAAAATCCAGATAAACAGCCCCCCGCGACAGCTTTAAAATGGCATCCCCTCAAGAAGAGCCGGCGCAACAAAGGACACTTTCATAAATCGTCCGAGCAAAAGAATAAAGCCCGGGCGCATCCCCCGCGCAATCCGGAGAGGCCCTCGCGCCAGCCAACAACTGATAATATTTCTGGCTAATGCCCGGGCGAACGAAATACGGCCGGTGAACGTCCGATTTTTATAAATCTCCCCCGTGGCTATGGTCGCGCGTGCTCGCGCCTTCCGGGGGAGTTACTTCAGCCGAGCATAATAGACGGCGCCAGGAGCGCGCCTTAACGAGCGTCCCGGCAATTCAATCCCTAATGTGCGGTCGTTACGTTCCGCGGCGAGATGCTGCGGCAGCCGCTCAAAAGACGCCCTCGCCTCACCCCCGCGCGCACGTACGCGCCGGCCGAGCCAGACTCCGGCGGGCGGGGGCCGCATTTTTCGCCGCACACCTCGAATTTTCGAGTTAATTCTCGCGGCGCAGAGGGCGCCGCTGAATAAGACCGCTAATTACCGGCGGAGCGCGCGAGCCGCCGATTTTCCGCTAGATTTCACCCTTTCACCGGGGGAGAAGAACGAGGGCTCGGCTTTCAGCGCGTGTGTCGCTGGCTCGTCGACCCCTCCCGCCTCCACTTGTTTTTTCCGCGCGTTTCGGTGGCGCACGCGAACCTCCGGCTGCCGCGGAAATTCAAGAGGAGCGATTGAACCTGCGGGGGTAGGGGACCGCGAGAGGACGCTCTTAATTTAACGGCTCGTGATTCGACTTTTTCGCGAGTCACCGTTTCTTTTGTTTCGATGGAGTCGGTGGTTCTGTGTGTTTGCACGGCAAAGCGTGAAGTCTGAGCTTAAATTCTGAATGTAAAACCTTCTATCGAATAGCTCAAACACTTGTTGGCAATAACTCGTCTGTTAACATTGGCGAAGGAGTTCGTAAAAGGGTTTCCGCTAAGTTAAGCTTAATGTAACTTTGGTTGAATCAACAAAACTCTTGCATTGTTAAACTTTACCGTTTGGATTAGTTCAGATACCCACAACGGCGACAAAAGCCAAATAACTTTGCAATTGTTTTGCTTGATTTATATTTACCCTCAAAACTACCGGTTTAGATTGCATATTCATCATTGATATATTTCACTTCATTCTTTATCTTTATATTATTAAGTCGGCTGAATTAAAATATTTCATTTTAATCTTTAAATCCTAACGTTATCTTCGTTACACAATATTTGGACAAGTATAAAATCACGACCGTCTGGGCGCCGAGGTTTTGGCCGCGAGGTGCCGAGTGAAATCAAGAGCGCGTATCCCCGACATCCAATTCCGTAACAGCCCGCATAAACGGACACGCGCTCGGGGCATTTATGCGAAGAATACAACAAAAGGCTCGCGCCGAGCAAGACGAACGCTCGGCGTGCCACGCGGGACAAAACGGGAGACACAGCGGGGACGAGGGAGGGGGCTCTCGTCATTGTCCCCGGGGCGCATGTACGCATGTACGTCTCAAAACGGGCTATCTCAATTTCAGCGCGTCGAGAGAAAGAGAGCGAAGGCTGGAGGAGCGAGGAGTAGTATGTGCCCGGAGGAATCCGAGAGCGACTTGCCGCGCCATTAAAGGTTCAGCCGCCTGGGCCGGAGAGCGCGCGAGCCCTGGGTTCATTGTACCACCCTCGCCCCCGCGCCCCCCTCTTTTCGACGTGGAAAGCGGCGCCCCGCACAAAGACGTCTCTAGGCGAACTCCAGGCAGGAACTCGCATTAGAGCGTGTGTAAAGGCCGGGAGGGGAGGAATTGCGCGCGAGGCGGCTATATAAGTTGCCGTTCGTCTAAAGGGATTGGTAGCGGGTAGAGCTACACGAGAATTTGGAAATAGTTTCATCCAAGCCGATAACCCGGCCAAGTCGGGGGATGAGAGGAGGCGCGCCAAGTTCTCCAGCGAGCTGTGCGGGCCAAGACGAGCAATCGGGATCTGTGCCGCCGCCGCCTGCACGATGAAACGTTTTAACGGATTGCGCCGGGAGGTGCTAAATATTCGAGAGTGCGTCGTAGCACAATTTTTCATCATTCCGATGCAATCTCTCTTATAAAGCGAATAGAATTCATTTTTAAGAATTTGAGGGCATTTCAAGAGCCACAACCGAGGAGAACATAAAACGGGAAAGATGGCCTAACCAGTTTGTAATTTTTCCGTTTTCCCGACTGCCGCTGCATCCGCACGCGCGCTCGTCGGCCCCCTCGCATTCACTCCTTTCGTCGCGTTTTACCTTCGAGCGGGGCATGAGTTCGAGCCGAGAGCCGCCGGAATTTAAACAGCAATTACGCGACTTTAGCCGACTTGCGCGCGAGACGACACCACGAGTGTGTTCTAGCTTTGCCCACCCCCTCCTCGTTATCTCCACCCCCCACGCATTCAGCGGCCCCTTTAAACTCGCTTTCGCGGTGCTACCTTTTTTTTGCCTTCCTTTCATTCCAGAGGGATCCGCGCGTCTGGTTCGGCCACGATTTCCAACATTTTCTTCCTCTTTTTTTCCGCCCTCTCAACAAGCCCGTACTCCCCTTTCAAAGTCGAACGGCTCTGTCGGCTTACTCGCGATGGCCGCGGATTAGCGGCGTTCTGGGCTCGATTTTTTGTTTTTCCTACAGCGGCTCTCGTCATTTGTTGCACCGTAAACCCCCGACGTTTGGTCTGATATTCGATTTCGCTCACGATTCAGGGTGTACCTCAAACGGTTTTTTTTCGGAACAGGTGAGGCTATTTTAATTGGAAAACAGTGGCTGAACACTTTATTTAAATAATTGAATTGCGAATTTAATTTAAATTTTAATCAAGTGAAATGTAAGATTTAATCAAATAATCAGCAAGGGGATTGGATTTTTCATTAAGCCGGCTCTACAATTAGCCAGAAAAACTAACCAGCATTCGAGCAACCGAGAAACCCAAACACAGCGAAGAAAACAAGAAGCCGCAAGGCTAAAAGGCAGCGAGGTCTCGGGGAGGAGCGAGCAGCAGGAGAAGGTTGACCAGCAACGACAGGAGCGGAAAAAGTTAAGAATTAGTCGAGGGCGACCGGCGGGGTGGACAAAGCCGCTGTCCATTCATCCTTTTTCTTCCCTCGACTTTTCGCGCGCGAGCGAGCGCAGCGGCCGTCCCCTCCCACCCGCCTATCTATCCTCGGCGCTCTATCACGTAATGGCGTAACTTTTGCCGCGAAGGAGGCGAGTAGCCACCGCCTCCCCAGGAAGGTTTAGCCGGCGCTGTCCATCGCAATGCCGAAGCAAAAGGGAGAAAAACGAGGTTGGATCGACCCGAGGGAGTTTTAACGTACGGTCAGCTTCTTCTTCTTCTTCTACTTCTTCTTCTCCTTCTCCTCGCTCTGCACTTTTCCTTCCTCTCTTCCCTTAGCCCTCCTTCCCCCTGCCCGCTCGCTAAGCTTCGGCCAGATGCGGCGGTCCGTCGACTTAAGGATGTATTCGGATGTACAGACCGAGTGGAAAATGATACGGGCGCAAGAAACTTTCCGCCAACTTTCCAGTGTGCTCGCACTTTTTTCTATTTTTGTTTTAAATGCGAATCGGACTCGTTCTCTTCTGTTTTCGAGGTACAGCTCGGCTCAAAATTTAAAGAGCACATTTTACTCATCTGACCCTTTAGTTTAGGTGAAAATCACCGAAAAATTTAAATATCCATGACGGTGTGAAATATATCTAAAATTTTTAAACATTTAAATTCCATTCAAAATAAATAATAAAGAAAATCTTTAAAATAGACAAATCAACCAATTCTACAAGCAAACGCGAAACAAATTGATGCTAGTTGAGAAGAGTGGTCTTAAGAGGGATTAAGTTGGAAAACCGAGCAGATCGCTCAATGTTCATTCGGACTGTACGCTAAACGAGACAAGGAGAGTCGGCTCCGCTCTATCGCTTGTACACAGGCGCGCAAACACCGGGCGGCTCTCTCGAAGAGGCAACTTTTATTCCAGGCGCCTCCGCCTTTCCCGCTCGCTCTCGCCGTCGCGCGGCCGCCTGACGGTGACGCGCTCGGACAAATCCCACCCACCGGCTAAGGCTAAAAGTCGAAGGAGCCGGCTTGCCGGCTGCCTTTTGTGCCCCGCGGTTTCAACTTTTGGATAGCGCCGCTTTTAAGCTTTTGTTTCTTCCGTTTCTTCCGCCCGGCGCGCCGCTTTACGTACGTGCGCCACACGCCACCGCCACCGCCTGCCGCACCTTTGTCCGTGTTCGAGCGAGGCCACGCTCATGAAATCTTGACGCGAGTTTTCCAATGCAATGGGGCCTGCTTTAAGAGGAGTTTGCAGCTTTGCTCGGTTATCGCGGCGACGTTGGACCAAGTTTTCAAAATTATTTTGAAATTCGTGATTCAGTTAAGTATGGAGTACTCGATAAAAGAAGTTTGACAATCGGGGAGTGCAGATTGTAAATGATGTATAAATGGCGCTTAGAAATAAAACTCCGATTCGTCTGCGATGTTCAATTTCAAAATGTGTTTGGTAGTATCTGATAAAAAAAACAGGATCATGTATGATGTACGAGAACATGTATGTGTATAATCTTCAAATTCGTGTTTTTAATTTTAGCACTTTTAAATTTTCAAAAAATGCCAAAATAAAAAAAAACATAATACTGCCACAACGTAATTATAAAAGAACACATTGTACCGTGGACTTAACGCCTGACACGGTAATAAAACTTTCGCCATTAGATAAACACGCGTGAGTCAGTTTATTTGCGCTTGCCTTATCCCAGATGTAAAAAGAAATCGCGGCGACACTTCCTTACTCGCGCTCCAAGGTGCTTACACGTGACGGAGTTAATATTCAAGATTAGATAGCGTAGCCTACGTAGCGGCGCTTATACGCACCGCCGGTGTACAAGTTCTAATCTCAAACGCCCGTAATACGTGTTCTACATACATTAATTAATGCAGCCCTCGCGGGTGATGCAGCGCGCGCCCCGCCACCCTGGGCGGGCCGAGCCTTTTCTTTCAATGAAATTTTCGAAGCGACGGCGCAGTAAAGCTTGAAAAATGCAAAGCCACGCGCTTCGGAAATTTCGTGCGGGCCGCCCGCGACGATCGTAAAGATTACGCCCGTCGGCTCTCCCGTTCGGCCGTAAAGCGCCGCGATAAACGAATCGTAAAGCCGCGCCGAGGTAAGATGCGCGCCGCCTCCCGGGCTTTTCTCATCTGGCTCTTTGTCGCGCTCCCCCTCTGCCCCCCGCGCGTACACACTATAACTCGCCGCGGAATATGAATTTATATAAGGCAGTAATGCCCTTTGCGCGGCCCGGGGATTCTTTAAAATTTCAGCCGCGACGCCGGCGGTCTCGTACCTCGCGATTAATTCGCGCGGGGCGCAAGATTTCGCGGATACTTTCGAGAGGAGAGGGGGGTGGGGGCAGTAAAAAAGGCGGGATGTTGGTGATTTTCGTGGAGTATACCGCGACGGGCAAGTGCCTCGGCTCCTATGGCGAGATTCGCGATGAAATTTTTAGTGGCGCGCTTTTGAAGAGCCCGATGAGGATTTAGGTTATTATTATCAGATGCCTTTTACTTAGCTGGATCGTGGCAGGATAACGCATTTTAGAGATTCATAGATTGCGCAGGGATTTTGTGGTATATCCTTGAAAAGAATTACCGAGCGGATTATAATCTTAACTTAGTGTTTATTAAATTATAAATAATTACAATTATTTGTAACTTTGTTAAATTAGCCGTACGCGCTTATGCTAGGATGTTAATGTAAATGACTGTCTTAAACTTACAGGTCGAGCAGTAGCTAAACGTATAATTTTTAATTAAATTGCCCTCATTCGGGTAAAAAGCTTTTTAACCGATAATACGGAAATTAAGAATCCAGTCGCTCGCCGTAATAAATCTAAAATCAGTTTCCCCGAGCGAGGGAGGGCGTCAAAAGATCGTGAAAGCGACGTTAAAAAGAAGTCAAAGAAAATACGTAACAACGAGTTTCGCAGGTGCTGCTGCGAAGAAATCCGGCGCGCCTTAAATGCAGATCGAATTTTCCGGTCGAATGCGCCATCGAGATTCGCGCAGCATCTACGGAGGAGGAAGACCAGCGCGCCCTCCTTCGAAAGCTCGGGGCCCTCCTTTTTTCCGCGCATGAAAGCCGCTTGCCGCCCGACTGCATTGAAAGCACGGACGCACGTACTCGTCGCGTCATTAATTTCCAATCGACTCTAAAGCCCAAAGTGGCCGTAAGAAAGGCGGCGGGAAAGCGAGACCACTGCCAGTGACACGAGCGCCGGGGGAACGGGAAAGAATAGGAACGCCGGACAGAGGAGTCGATTAGTTCAGTGTAAAGAATTTGTTAGATCTTTCGCCGATGCCCGTGTAAATACAAAATAAGCCACTTTTGCGCTGCTATTTAATTTGAAAGATTACGTTCAACGCGGTAGTTATGAAATTTTCAAGTAGAACGCGTTCAAGTTTTTAAGTAGAAAAGAGCGGAACTGGTCAGACACGGCGGTCGTCTAGAGATTTAAAGCGTAAAAGAAAACCTCTCGTATGATTTAATAGGATTTCAGCGAAATGAAATAAAAGATTATTACGCTAGTAACAGTAAGAATGTAAAAAAAGTAAGTATAAGAGGGAAGAAAACAGCAAGACATTGTCTTGGAAGTCTTGCGCGCAGCGTAGAACAGCTCGAGGAATCCTCTTAGAGGAGGTTAATTTCGGACGTGTTACGACGGCGCCGAGCATAAACCGCTTAGGTGCACGTTGTCTTACGTGTATACATATATACGCAGCATCGCAAAAGAAATTCCCCTATCGATTTCCGTTTACGTCGAGATTAGACCCACGGGGCTATGTGATATTTTCAACTCGCCCGATCAATTATTGTTCTTAATAATGTCTAAAGTATCGAAGTTTAAAATAGAAGTTTGTTTCAAGTTCTAAAAAGAGATCGTCAACAATATTACCTTTAAGCTCGGGTGAAGGAAACCAAAGGAACAATACGTCGAGGGGGTCGTGTTTCATCCGATTGCCGTAGCAGTTACCACGCGCAATGAACTTATAGCGGCCGCAAAATCATAATTTTAATAAAGAACCTTGGCATGGAAAAAGCCCTTTACGGCTTAATGGACTATCCCCGGGGCGGGCTTGTGCATTTCCATCAAAAAACGGCGAAAGGAGGGGCGCACAAAGCCGTCGAGAGCTGAAAGATCCCGCTCGACGATAAACAACGAGGAAAACTCCCGAAAAACACGGCTCAAAAAGAGGCGGGACCGCAGGCAAAGGAAGCCGGAAGTGCATGAAACGGAGGAGGAAGCGCGAGACCGGGGGGAGGAACGGGCGAGCCCTTAAATATGCATGTAAACCGTGAAATTGCCCTCTCTCGCTTACTCGGTAATTACCATGAAGCCGGCGGTGCCGCTAGGCCGGGGCCGTAAAATTAAAACTCGCCGCTGGTCCTCGTCGCCGAGCGAGGGGATAAAAGATGCGGACGAGCCGCGACGGTTAATCGGATTTTCGAGGGTCGTCGGCCCTTTTCATCACATTTCGGGCCACGTGTGCAGCATCACGTGTGCAGCGCGAAAAAGGACGACGGCGCGATCCTCTCTCAATATGTCCTTTCACGCTAATTGATTGACTTTCTCTATCGTAAATGCAATTTCAATAACTTGTCAATCTATGAACAGTTAATTAACCTTCTCTTACATATTAAAATTCCATATACTTAGGACGAGTATATTCGTCACCCTGTGCAGGAGAGTTTATCAACATTAATCGAAGAACTAGGTAAAATGGAAAAACTGCAAAAGATTTAAAGATAACTCGTGGAAAAATAAATAGTTAATACATGATTTTTAAAAATTTGTTTAAATTTTTTATGCAAATGTATTCTGTTTTGAAGAATTAAAAAAAGTTAAAATTCGGACTACGCAAATATGTAAAATGCTTCGTTCTCGTATGTAATGTTCATTTAAAATACTCACTATCATTACTACTAACTACAACTTTTATTTCACTGGAAAGTTTACTTTTCGAAAATAATTCTTTCAAATATTTTCGGTAAATGTTAGGTTTTCGAAAACAAATTTATTACACGTGCACTTAATTTTCTAGAAAAAAAAGATTCAATTTGAAAAATTTCTATTCCAAGTAAAAGTGTCGTGAATGACAAGGGGAGCTAAAAAATATCCCTTTTCTAGAATTGATGGAAATGCTGGGAGCTCGGAGCAACTCCGATTCAGCCCCAGCCGGCGGCTTGGCGAGTGAAAAAAGGAGCACGTCGCACTCGAACGGGCCAGCAATTAATTACGAATCCCGCACCTAATTTCCCGCGGCCAAAAGAAAATCGCGAGTCATCCCGTGGCCATTAATTCTCGAATTAATCGATATCTCGTATAATCTCGATCGCGAGCCGTCCCCATGGTGCTCGCGCCCTGCCCGGCGCTCCGGCCCAAGAAATAGCGCGTCGGCTCGCTTATCTCGTTAAACGGGAAACCGAAGAAGCGCGAAAGAGATTGCCTCGCCCCACCCCCGCAGATAAAAGGGTCCGTAATGAAACATTATCAACCGCTGCCGCTGAACTCCGACTCTCCCGCTATCCCCGCACCCGGATCGCAAACGGCTCGCGTAAAGTAAGAAAAAGGAGTGGGGAGGCGGAGGACGGAGTGAAAGAGCTCCCCCCCTCTCTCTCTCTCCGCCGGTTGTACGGAATGTTGAATTATGTCGGAGGAACAAGCGCCGGGTAGGAAAAGCGGAGAGAGGGAGCGCAGTCTGGAGGGGCAATAACTCATACGCGCTGTGTAGTGGTAGGGGCTATGCCGTCGCCGCCGCCGCCGCGCCGCCTCGTACACACAATACCATTGTGCCGGGCTCGTCGTACTACGGATTCTGCTGGGAACAGGTACCCGCCGCCGCGCCGTCTGCACCCGCACAGTGCATGCATGTACGTTACGCGTATCCCCCTACTGTTCTTCCGAGGCGACTGGGAGTCTGCTCGGTACGCGCCAGCGCTGCACTTGAGGCCCGCGCGAAAGAACAGATACAAAGTTCGCGGGGGGGAAAAAATTACGCAACGCCAGCCTGCCTGCCTGCCTGCCGTTCATTGCGCTTAATGGCACCGAGGATACGGTGCTGGCTCTAGGGGGAGAAGTTCGTCGTGCAGATTTGCACGATAAACTATTCGATATTGAATTTGTGTGTTTTTTATTTCGCGAGTATGGTACATTTATAAAAATAGCCTGACCTACTGAAACGAGGCATTTTTGTACCTTTTTTTTTAAATGATGAAGTGTTGTCTCACACTATTACAATATCACCACTTCATACTTTGAGAATAGTTTCTCATTTATCTAATTAGAAATAATTGAAAAACTTACAAATTAGATCCTCTTATTCTTCAATTAGAAATGTACGTCAACTCACCTGAAACAGTAAATACAGAAATATTATGAATTTAAGTTTAAAAACGCAGACAAGTATTTTCATGAATATTTAGAAAAATTAAAAATGTTCCTAAAGACGCTTTTTAGAATAACCATAAATCCTGAAAGTAATTTGGTTCTTCTTATACGTATGCTTCTTCCCACTCTGCAACATAATCACCAGACATGATAGCAGACCAATATCGCAATGAATTAATGATAATATTCATTGCACATCTGGGTGCAGTTCTAACGGAAACTAATAAGTCCTGCTGCTTCACCTATCGCCAAATCTACGATGTTGAATAAAAAGAAAGATGAAAAGCTCTGGGTAGAGGGAGAAAGAGGGGGTGTAGATTCTCGAGCCGCGCAGAAAAATAGAAGCTCCGAGTTCTACGCCGCTACCGTGCAAACACGATGAAAACACTCGCCATCGTAAATCTGCCGATTGGCCGAGAGGCTGCACACACTCGATGTTCAATAATCGAAAGAAGAGAGAGAATGTATGTCCGGAATGAATTTATGGAGCTGATTGAAAATGGAACGCTCGTCTCGATTAATTGCGAAAGAATTTTCTAGTTTCTGGAAAAATTGCAAACTAGTGCCTTTGAATGCAGTTAATAATGTACCAATCTCCGTTTTTCTTTTTTTCATTTTCATTCTTTAATAGTTCAAGTTTTTTTATTCATAAAATTATTCTGCTACTGTAATGAAATTGTTATAACGAAATTAATCGGCTATCAATTTTAATTAAACTAATAATCATTTTGATTAATTAAAAAAATTAATAAAGTAAATGTATCAAAATGAAAAGAGGTTTTGATTAAGAAAAATTTTGATAAATCAAAATCAATTTTTTTCTGCTCTTGCAGCTTCGCGAGAACACAGGAGAAGGAGGTGCTCGAGTGAGTGAGTCTTATTTACGGCTCGCCACGCAAAGGCCGGTAGTGTTAACGGGGACTTAAGGTCTCTCGAGGACGATTGCAGGGACGCCCCGGTCTCCCGCTCATTCATAAGCATTCAGCCAGGCGAGGCCAAGCTCTCCCAGACGCCTCGTTCCTTTTTTCCTCTCCCTTTCTTTCCCCCCTCGTTCTGTGTTTTTACGAAAGAGAGAACCGCGAGCTCCTTTGCTTCGTCTCTCCTTTTTTTTTAAGCCGAGGTCGACGGAGACCATTTTTTTGCGATCGAGACGGAATTAAAATATCGGATGGGTGAGGGCGGACGTCGGCGCTACTTGCCGAGTGAAACTCCATGTTAATTGGATGAGGCTCGCGGTTAATTAATATTTTAGAGAACGAGGCTAAATGTGATTGAAGAGAGCAAAGTCTTCTTTTTGCTCAGGTGTTTACTCAAGGTATTCAGAGGAGTCGAATGAAATATAATTTTTCATCTATTTATAGGCAACCGCTGAATGAAGTTTTTATTTTAAAAATCAACAATAAAGATAATCATTTTTTTCTTTTCAAAATTTGAAAAGGAATTAAAAATTTCTAAATTCTTAAATTTAGTTACTTCGTTATTTCCCATCATTTTATCTAAAATAGATTTTTGTTTAAAAAAAGCTTTAATTTTATTATTATGCATCGAATACTAGCGAAATTGTTGAAATATATGAGGTGAAAAGAAAGGCGTGCGGATCGGATCCGCTACAAACAAGAACAAAGTATAAAGAAAGAGCAAAACGCTTCGTGGGTCCGGGAAGAAAGGAAAGCGGTTAACGTGGCATTTTTCCACAAGATCCGGAATTCGAAAGAAGAAAAGGGAGCGGCGCCGCCGTTCCACTGACTCAAATTGCCGGGAACGTACCACGAATTAGGAAGAAGTCGGCGGAAATTTCAAATCGATCTCCGGACGAATGGAGAAAACGATGTCGAATTTGAGTTCGGAGAGCTGAGGAGATTTTCAATTTCGCGGAGTTAAAAGAGAGACTCGAATTCTGATTTTCGCTGATAATTTTATTACCGAGCTATTTTTGCTCTCACTCTTTTATTAAAATTTGACGAATTCATCGATCCTTAAGTCAAGAGAATCTCTCAATTTTATAAATTTTCTTTCATAATAAATTCGACACGGTTTTATCATTTATTGCGGAAAGATACTGTGATAATAAAAGCAAAAATTGAATGTTTCCATTTCATAAGTTAAAAAAATAACGCCTAGGTATTTTTATCTTTTATGACATTAATGTATCGCCTTATAAGATAGACAATTGTAAAAGATGGAATGTCCTAGAATAAAATTGAAATTAAACAATGAAATTATCCATTAAGAAGTTTGTTACACAAAAGGTAGGGAGGCAGTTCCGAAAAAGCATTTGCAAAACGAGAAGAAAAGTTCGACCTCGTTATCGCGTGGCCGTAGAGGCTTAATTCGCGGCGGTGATTCTCGCGCCCCCTTTTGAATAATAACTCAAAGGGCTGGTTGTCCAGCGTGGAAAAGGGTTCGACGGCAGGCGCGATGCATATTTCAGGAGACATACGCCGCGACTTCCTCGGGCCCAGCTCGAAATCATACTTGGTAATTCGTGCGGCGATGCTCCGCCGCGGTTCACCGGACGCGAGGACACTCGGTCTTTTTGATGCTTCCAGGGTAATCACTTGTGACGAGAGACACTGGGGTCGTTTCCTATGCTGACCAAGTTTTTGGCTGATTAGGATGATGATTGCTCTAATGAATTAACGTATTTATAACGATTTTCACGAGAAGAAATTTTGTTCTGTCCGTCGGCCTTTAAACTGATAGTAAATTAAAAAGCAGTTAATAATAATTTCTTTTCCAATATCTCAATGACTAATGTAGAATTGCAAAACTGTCTCGATCATATAGTAATATTTAGTCAATTAGATCGTAATAAAATCTTGTACAAGAGTAAGTATCACGAAACAAGAATCCCATTTCATTTCTCATCTCCGTTTAACGTCTAGCGAAGATCCCAATCAAGTCTCACCCGCGCCACCGTCACTCCCGTCAAAGTGACGCGATTCCCCCGCCGGCTGATCGAGAAAGCGACGCTTTATTCCGCCGCGGCGGAAAACAGTGCCGCGGCGCCTTTTAGCCCCGGCCTTTGAAGGGTCTGCCCGTCGGCGAGCCGGCGGAAGCGGAAATTGACAGGGCGATACAATGCGGCGGCGGTGCTCGCGCGAGCTCATTAACTTCGCGGGAATCGGTCGCGCGTGACGAGAGCCGCCTATAGGCCGCCGCCTCGGCTGCGACGACTAATTATTCGGCGCACGTGCGCGCGGCCGATGATATTGTTTGCCCGTTCGATGTTTTCGCCCGCGGGAGCTTTGTCGGCTGCAATTTGCGTAATGTCGCGAGTCACGGGTGATTATGCCCCGCTCGTTGCGCCCGGGCCCTCGTTAGGCATAATTAAGATGCGCCGGGTAAGGTGGCCGAGAGTTGCGCTACCCTCGCCAGAGAGAGACAGCGCGATTTAGTCCTTGCGTCAGCGCTCGACGAGGATATTTACCAAACGTTGGGTAACCGTTCATTTCAAATCGTAGTGTGTTTAATGCGGATCATGAATTTATTATATGTATAATCCTGATTCATTTGTTGAAAAAAAACATTGAATGAATCTTGTAGATTAGTATTAAAAATGATATAAGATTTTAATACTTCTTTACTGGAAATAAGTCCATAAATGAGATTCTGAATATAATGATTGTTCAACACTAAAACTAATTAATGTAGCCAATTTTGTCGTTGTTTTTAACTTATAGTTAGAAAAAAATCTAATTATTTATGCAAAACTAGTTACTAAAGCAGTAACCAAGATTAGATTATCTGCACATACTGCATATTACATTTCTTCCGCATAAATAATCTAATCCGTTTTAATTATTGATTAGAAATACCAGAAGAATACCCAATCACTTTGTTACAGATACAATCTATTTTATATGAGCCTTGAGTATTATAGAATGGTTTAAATAGCTTCGATTGAATACAAAGCGAGTGTTCTTCTAAGCAAGTTGATGGTAAGAAATTATTTTGTACACAGGTGCTTCTCTAGAATAATCGGATTATGTGATGTAATCAAAATCCCTACAAATTGACTATTGCCGTATTGAATAATTATAACTAAGAAAAATAATGTTGTCAGGAGTTTTTCTTTTTTTTTGAGAGTTAAACATAAAATTAATGCACATTGAAGAAAATTTTTCAACCTTAGACGCGATCATGCAGCAGCAGTGCTCAAATAAAAAGAGCCTTACACGCTTAAGTACGTGAAGCACCAGAGCTCCGAAGTCAAACACGAGAAAAAGGAGAAAATATTCCCTTTAGTTGAGGGGGCAGGGGGCACTCGAGTTGGAAGTGGATCTGAAAGACAAGCGGGAGGCACGCACGGCGGCTTCCTAGTTCGGACGGCTCCGTCTAATTGAAACAAGGGTACGGGAGGACGTGTGCGCGGCTGCCGAAGGAGACGAGAGAACAGTCGTTTGTCGGAGTGCCGCCCGGGGCGAGAAACACGGACTATCGTTAGCGCTCGGGGGATATATTCGGGCACGTATCCGCGGCGCCGTTCGCCCTCTGCTTTTTGGTCCTCGATGTCCCCGCCTGTCTACCGCGCGTTCCGCGATAATGCCCTGCCTCTTCGATTTTCCGATGGCTCTTCAGAAATGTCGAATTCCTGGATTGCTCCCGGTCATTCCCAGCACATTTTCAAATCGAGCTGATTTTCTGAATTTTTCTTAAAATGCGTACTTTAACAAGTTAAAGTAAAATTACTCGCGTAAGTTAATTTTCTCAAACTTTTAAAAACTACGAGAGAATTTCTTTGTAATTTATAATAAATTCGTCCGAACGACTAAAAAGTATCTTTAATCAATTACGGAAAAATTATTTCTTAAAAACGTCACTTTCCGATAATGAAACTCCGGAGAAACCTTCCTGCTTAAGTACTCTTTTCTCCCCTCGGCGGAAAAAAGAGAGGAGAGCGAGCCGGAGCTCTCGCGAAAAAAAAGAAGAAAAACAATTAAGCAAGGTGAAAGAGGCGGGAGCCGCGCCCGTAGCGTAATAAAAATTGAAAGCGCCAAAGCGCATCATCATGCATCTTGAATTTCGCCTCCCGCGCCCCTCCCGCCCCCGGCTAAGTGCAGGAGCGTTGCAGGAAACAGATAGCGCAATCGCGCCAAGAATAATAATCCGCGCGCGCGCCGGGGAGAAGAGCCGGCCTTTGTTTCCGGCGACGCGTCGCGCCCCCTTGAATTTGTTCAGCCTGGAATTTCGCCGGATAAAAAATGAATGGCCGCACTCCGCGTGTACGCGCTCTCTGCACTCCACCGGATAATTCGGCCGGCTTCCCGGGCGCCTTCAGCTTTTACCGTTTCCGCGAGTCGTCCGGCTACGTGCCGCACCGAGGTGTGATTTCCACTGCTCCAGACACTCGCCTAATTTCATCGCTGCTTCCTATTCTTCTGCTTCCTCTTGGAGCACTAACTTTTTCATGGTTTAGTAAATCGCGACAAAAATATTTATTAAAACATGGTAACACTTAATAAAAATTTATAATTAAAACATCAGAAAAACAGTATTTCAGTATAGGTACATTAATCGATATTAAAATTCAATATAAAATACAGCAGAACAATTCATTTGTGGAAGTGAAATTGTACAATGACCATGTATAAATACTAAAACATGAACGCTAAAATCCATTCAGTAGTAATAGCAAGCGCGGGCATTATAACAATAAGCAATACTGACAAGACCGAAATTGACGAAACGCAAAAGCTCGACCGCGCGTGGCAATAACTCAAAATGCCGAAGCCAGGGCTGAAGCGCGGGCGCGCGCGGCAAAGAGTCCGGCGAACGGTCCGCCAGCCGGCGGCTGGCCGCAGGCCGATCCATCAAGTGGTGGGAGTCAATGCTCGGTCGGACACGGCCGCGCCGCGGCATAGAATTAAGGCTGCCCGGGCGAGCTGTTATCGAGCAAACGACAACAAATGACCCGACACGCCGACGAAGACACCCGCGATTTATTCCCGGAGACGCGGGCCTCCCCGGGTGAAATATCGGGAAGCGCAGCGAGCCTCCGGCTGCGCCTCTTCCACCTTCTTCCTCGGCGCGGGTCAGCTGCTCCTCCGGCTCTGTCTTTCTCTCTCCCGCTACTTTGCGGGCCAAGTGGTGCTTTGTGAAAAGTCACGCGGCGACCGCTCGATGGATGTACAGCTTCGCTTCTTTGCGGGGGATTTCGTTTTCGGATGTCACCTTTGATTTATCGCGGCTCCTTCGAAAATCTCATTTGCTTTATTATTGCGACGGAATAGTGAATTATCGATTTGGTGAAAGATTCTTTTTGTGTCTCGTGAGAAAATATTTAACGGTAGAAAGTATCTACTGCTATTGTCTTGGAAAATTGAAGGCTGTTAATTCTCTCTAAAGTTGCGTAAGTGAAAATGCTCTCCAATAAACGAAACCGTGAAAGTCTCTCACTCGTTCAACTTTACACAGTTCCTAAACAGTATCTTTTCTTCAAGCAATCTGGCGGAAAAAGAATTTACCGCGGAACTTTTTACACTGATAAAATAAAAAAAAAGTTCAAAGCAATAAACGTAAACTCTTCCAATCATCAAGCGACGGCGTTTCGCGAGTGCCGTCGGGAGCGATTTTCCTCGGCGCGACGGCCTGAGTGCCGACAAACCGGCGACACATCAGCGTCGCTCTTTTAATTACGCTTATTATAATCAGTGCACGCGGCAATTTTCTGCCTCCGCGTACTTTCGACGGCGCGAGAAAAACTCGCGGGAAAAGTTACGTAATGAGTCGCGTTAACGCGCGTAAACGCGGCATGGGGGAGGCGGATGCTGTCTGCGCGACGCGGAGAAAAGAGGCGGGGGAGAGATGATGACGGTTTCGCGTACGCGCGCGCGTAACCCTTTTAACGCGCCTTGTCGCGTTTTACGCGCGCTCCAGACTGCCGCCAACCCTTTCGTCTGAACAGCACGAGTATTATAGGCAGGCTGATGCGGACGTCGACACCTTGCCTTCCAAAGTTAAAACCGTGATAAATATATGGTCCAAAAGTCTCCTTAGGCGCACTGCCAGTTTTTATTTAAACGATTTAAGAAAATGTGTTTAACGGCTAAAACGTTTTTTCTGTACAATTTTTATTAAACATCAATAGTATACTGTTGAAGTGCGTATAGTAAAAAATTTTTTAGTGACGAGAGTTCAAATATTTTTATTTTTTATTTTATTTTAAAAATATTTCGTTTGATTTTTTGTTTATTTTGGAAATCCCTCGAGAGAAATTTATAGACCTACAGGTAAAACGATAACTTATCTCTTACACGACCTTTATTTTCGAAAAAAAAATCAACAGAATCGAATGGAACAAATTCAAATATTTGAATACAATATCGACAAGTTCAAATTTCAACTGAAAATACGTTACATTTTCCACTCTAGCGTTTAAAAATGAAAAAATACCACTAACACAGTCATGTCGTAAAACTAAAAGAGCGACCTCGAGGCCTTTCCCAATTAGCTCTCGAAGCAACGCACGTTTCATTCTCTCGCCCGGCAGCGCGAAATGAAAGTCGGCGCGCAGTATCAGTCGTAAAATCAATTAGCGAGAATTACGGGGAGTCGCATCGGAATCAGATAAGTCGCGACTCATCAGTGTCGCTCGTGCCCGGCGACGGCCGCGGCTGCGTGACGGCGGCCCATCGCCGGCAATCGTAATGCGTAATTACCCCGGGCGTTACACGGGAGGCCCCGGCGTTCCCGCGAGTTATCGCGTTTTTGTAATTATCGCCGGGCGTCACGGCAATAGCGCGAGGCGCGCTTTTCCTACCCGTGGGATGACGTGCCCCGCGAACCTTCGTGCGCCAGTTTCGGCGCACCGGCGGCATTTTCTACTTTGTGCCCCGCTCAATCGCGTAACGCTCGTTAAGTCTTCATCAACTTTTCCGCCGGGAAATTTTCAGCGCGATACACGCGAGTGGCGCGTACAAATAGCCGATGTTGATTTAAAAGGCATCGGCTATTTGTTGAACGGCGATGTCGACAGCGATACAAACGTGTAATTAGAGTCGATATTTGCGGAAGATCGTGTGTATCCTCGTGAGAGAAAAAGTCAAAATTCAAGAATTAAGCGGTGGTTACTATAATGGTTGAGTATTATAAGAACGGCTGCAAATGTAGACTTAAAGCTGTGTAAATCTGATCGATTTTCTCTAGCCAAAAATTCACTCTCATAATTTCTATAATTACGTTTAATGATCTACAAAAAACTATCTAACTGTAGCGTTTTTAAAAGAATAAATACCTTACAACGCATTGCATTACCTATAATCTGTACAATACATTCACCTCGCGCGTACTTACCGTAATTACATTTTAAAATAATAAAGCATTTGAACCTAGTAAGTGAATTTCATTCGTGAAATAATCTTCCGCGCATTATTTGCCTGAATAAAAAAAAATAAAAGAATGTTTCAATCCTCAGTTGTCAGAAGCCTCATCAACGATTTCTGCCCGAGCGAAAAACAGGATTCGCCTGGAGCTGCGTAAACGCAGCTTTGGATTTCAGCTTATTTTTCCGAACAAGCGCAGCTCATTCCAACGCACCGCGGCACGTACGCGGAAAAATCATGCCCGCGTTCGTGCAAATAGAGGCGAGTATTACAATGCTAGAGGCAGTAGCAGCGTGGACTAAAAGTTTAGCGCGACAGGCGGGTTTTTTGCACCGCGAAGTCGGAATTTATATTTTACTTAACGAAATTTAAACACGACGGTATTTTGTTTATGACAATTTGTTTATCTCTTAGAAAACAACTTGATTTCTTCCCACGAATGTAACTTTTTGAAATTTCTTTGGTGAAACTGGAAAATAAAGAACTCATTATTTTAAAGAGTAAAATCGTGTAGCCTACTTTCCAGCGGGCAGGCCAATTAGCAGCACGCACGCCATCCTTAAATTCAATTTTAAGTAAAAGCATTTGACAATTATCACCATTTAAAGAAAACTTCACTAAAATCCCAAGCAATCATTATAATTTAAGAAACTGCCCGACGCAATTTAAATAATCATAGATTGAGAATCGGAAAAATCTGTTGTGCATTTCTGAGAAAATAACAGATACCTTAAAAATACTTTTATTGGCGTGGAATTTCGTTGACTTCATATGAACAAAAGAGTCTTGAAAGAGAAGAAACGTCGCAAACCATCCTCGTGTTTTTCATTTCAATTAAGGCATAAAGTAAGTTCGCAATCTGTAATTGAAACCTGCCATCTGTTTTTCAATCCTCGGCCTACGAAAGCCCTACAACAGCACTCGAGAAAGGAATACTCGAGCAATCCCGGGGGAATAATAACGCCGCGTCAAACTAACTGTATTAATCAAAGAAATAAAATTTAAGGCATTTCCGCGAAATTTCGAAATCAATAAGCGAGCGGGAGCGGCGCTCGCGGCTCAACAATACCCCAATCAAGCAAGAATCCACAACAATCGTCCCAACTCGTCGAAAGTTCCGCGAAGCAAGTGGGCGGGCGGAGTCGCTCGCCCCGCGGGTATAGATATCGCTGGGCCCGTTATCGGCGCGGTAATATCGCCCGGCGTCGGTGATAGTAGTACGGTAGTAGTCGCGCGCGCGTTTCGCTCCACATTTTCACCGGCTCGGAATTGCATAAGATTGAGCGATAGCTCGCACGAGAGCGGCTCGCGTTAACGATTGAGCCCGCGCGCCGCGTGCGTGCGAACGGCAGATCGAACGGAGATTCGACGCGATTGAGGGATATGGACGCGCGTTTTACGGCCGCGTTACGAGTGAGGCGGCGGCGGAACGTCTTTCCGCAGGCACCGATGGCTGAAGGCTGCTTTTTTATGGCTTCCGCGAGATTGTGCTGTGCTTTTTACAAAGAATAATGCTTAACTAAATGATAACTTATTTTACAAGTGCACAAAGCGTTATTCGCACTTTAGTCATTTTTATTATCTATATATAGAATTTCTGCTATCTTTGAGTGTAGGAAAGTATTTGAATGCGTACGAACTATCTTTTCAAGTTGAACTAGCGGAGAATCTCTTAAATTCGCGAAGAATTATGATAGACAACGATATAAATCGATTTGTTCGTAATGATGACTAATTAAGTCATTTATGATATTTATTTTATACGACACGTTATGTTTTTTTACTCAATAATTCATGATGATGCCATTGCAGCTAACCATGCAATTATTGTTTACGTACAGCTTTTAATAATTTCACTATTATCTTAATTGCCATTTGATACGGTTCGCGATGCATGTCGGAATTTCCTATAGCGTACATTATTACCTGATACTTATTAGTGATGCCTACAATAATAATCGAGAGATTACGGTAGATTTACAATATCGCCGTTAAATCCCTACATATGGAATACATTTTTCAAGAGCCGATGATCAAACGTTGAAATGCAATAGCAAGATTATTAATAATTATATCATTTAAGCATGTATTCAATATTTATATCATAAAAATGCATACCATTCATGATCTTTAAACACAATTAAAGTCTGCATTCAATGACCAACCCCGTAGCCCTGGCCAGAAAAACAAGGCCAATCTCCCGTTTAAAAAACAAATTCCTCCCTAAAAGGATAAAGAAAAACAATGCAGAGGATTACACGGGGCCTCTGGAGAATTTCATCGAGTTATCGCCGCTCTAGCGGGTAGCGAGGCAAGTGAGTGCCCCCCGAGCGAGGAATTCGCCGGGGGTATACCGTCCGAGGGATCGCGTGCCACATACCATTCGGCCGGGGCTCTGTGCCCTCCGACGAACACATTGCGCGTCGAAGCGAGCCTCGCCTCCTCCAGCTAGTAAACGCCGCGCGTGGACATCCACGAGGACGTCGCCCCCTCCTCTCGCCCCCTTGGCCCGCTGCCTTATCTAGACGCCGACGGACTTTAATTCGCGGTAATGGGCTTTCAAGAGGACACCCGGATTCCACCTGAATTAATCGCCGCCGAGGTATTTACTGGCCGAGGAATATTTTTTTTATCGACTTAATGTGAGTGCGCTTCTGGCTTTTAGCGCGTACTCAATTTGATTGACTGCAATTCCTGGAAGAGGGAAGCAAAATGCATAGTAGGGGGTGAATAGATATTTTAGTATAGATAACAGGTCAATCGTGTTGAAGAAAAGATTATTTCATTTATGCACTCTGTACTGATATATTCATCTAATATGCATATCTAGAATGCATAAATAAAACAATTCTTTTTTACCATTATTGAACCGTTTTCTGACCTTTTAAAAGTTAACTACTTCTCCTGTACTATGAAATAAAATAATGACCTATTTATTTATCTGCAAGATTTAAACTTTTTAAAATCGTGAAAAGCTCGTTGCGATAGCCATTACGATATTTTAAAAATGGAGATGAAAAATTTGTCCCACCAACGTGAAAAGTTACAGCACCGCAAAGCCCAAAAGCAGTAGTGAAAGGCTGCGGGGGTGAAGCGCGGGGTTGCAACTCTGAAAATACCAAGTCGTCGAGTTCGCCGTTCGTCGGACGACCTCATTAAACTGGCGTGCCAGTGTACAGCGTCAGGCGGGCGCCGGTTCGCGCCGCCATACGTAAGAGCCATAATTAAAGCCGATCCGTGAGCGCGAGCCACCACCCCCGCCCTCCCTCCCCCGCGGCGCACCCGAGGCATGTGCATCGTCCGAAAACTAATCCATCGAGGGGGGATTATTAGCGGCGGGTAATTTGCAGCAGCGCCTGGGCCCCCGCACCCCCGCCGTCGCCGCCACACGCCGGGCATTATGTACTGGATTTCTGGCCGGGCTTCCGCGCGGGGGCACGAAGTAGACTCCGGGGGATTTATGCGCGCAAGGTCGACCGCCGGAATCCTTGCCACCCGCCGCCGATGCGCAGTATGACGGCCGCGCCGTCCCGGCGTTAGTTTCCTCAAAAGCCAGATTTCCCTCTGTATCGCGCTCGGCGGCAGAGCCTTTAAGGAGATTTACTTTGTCGAGCTGATAATTAATGGCGATCGCCGAGATATCAAGCCCCGGTACGTTTCCACTGGTCATTGATTCTGAAACTGCTGCTGCCGGCGGAGGCAATACTGTTGCTTCTATTGCAGACAGGCAACATCGGGATTCATTTATTTTAAGACTTAAATACTATATTTATCAGGTGAATCGAAAATTGGTTTCCAATTGACCCTCTTCATTGATCTAAATTGCTTGCTTCTCAAAATTACAATTGATTGCGTGTTTACTGTAAAGAATAGATTTTATAAAATCTAAAAAAAGCAATCGTTCCTGAAATAAATTCAACATTAATCGTTTAACAGATACTTTTTGGAAATAGATCAATTGATCATCTTAAACGAGATTTATTTACGACTGATAATTGTGTTACCAATTGTTACCAAGACAGCAGGTACATCAGTTTTACTAATTAAGTTTATTAATGAATTTAATCGTCAGTGATAACTCCATCAATCACAAAGCATTCCAACGAAAACGGACAATAGATTAGCGGAAGTACATGGCCTTAATGAACTGACAATGTGCCAGGACCCGAGCGCTAATTTGAAACCCAGAAGCTCGCATAGCCCCACAATTACACTCAATGAATCTATTAACGATTTTAAAATATTCCTACCGCGTGTTAACACGAGCAAGAATCGTCATCTGTTTATTTGACCGGTATCACGTCAATTCGAGTACAACTTGATTAAAACACGACAAAAGCTTGTACTTTTATAAACTGTGGATCAAGCATAAGCTATAAAATAAATCAACATTAGCCCGGGACGAGATCCCGAGAAATGCATTAATATCCGCGTTTAACGAGGCCGACGGCAGAGAGCCGCATCGGACACATTTCCCTGGAAATATTGTTTCGCCAAATTGCCAAAAAGCCCTTCGACACCCCACGATCGCGCGTAACGAAAAGCCAATTAAAATATTAATTGCCCGGCGTTCGCTCGCGCATTCCCTTTGTCCGCGCTGAAATAATGACGCGGCGGGTCGTTTCGTTAGCGGAACAGCGCAGTCGTGTCGACAAAGATTCGCGCGCCGCATTGGCGAGCATCAAACGTTGCCGATGTGTACCGATGACTGCGCCTGCGTCGACGCCGGAAATCGAGCTTTTGTCGGGCCGCCGAGAGTAGAAAAGTCAAAACGGGCCGTGCGAAGGGGCGGTTTATATTCAGGGGATTGGCACGACTATTGACGGTTATTGATTCATCAGTCGTTGCTTCGAATATCCTTTCGTAAGGAATTTCGTGAAAGAGGCAGTCGCTCGCTTTCAGGAGCTGGAAGAATTTTATTTTTTTAGACACATTTTATTCTGGGTTATTCAATGCATTATTTATTCATACAGAAGGTAACATCGAGGAATAAAATGCATTGACGAATTTGTCACGTCCATAATCCGAATCAATGTGCTGTACTTGGATTTCAGAGCAGACTGTTCTTGAAATTAAAATATCCATTATATTATTTTATTTAAAAAAAAAACTACTCTTCAATAAAGCATTAATAACTTTCTTTCAGATACCTTGCCAATCAAAGCTCGAAGTGCTAGTTTCCGAAAATAAAACACCTGCTCTATGAATAGATGAAATTCAAAAACTTATTCCCTCAAGTACTTACTAAAAGCTTTTTATATTTAGTACAAATATCCTACGCAAATAGAACTCGGTAAATGAAGCGTATATAGTTTCTATAAATTTTATTTTTACATTATTTCAAAATAAATATGATCAAAATTCATATCGTACAGAATTGCATTTAAGTTTTTATATTTGTTACTTTATATTTTAGATGTTCTCTATTTTCATAAATATACATTTTTCGCAAAGTCGGTTATTATTAGTAAACAAATTGTAGCCGAGTTCATATTTACAAATCTTGCAAACTGCAGTCCAGTTAACGAGATGCTTTACACGTAACTAGAGTAAAAAGCTCTCTGATGGAATGTAATACTCGCTTCTAGAGAAATACAGCACCAGTGCAAATATCGAAAATAAGCGAGTAACAAGCGCTCATAAGGCCGTAGGTAGCGCGTGCCGTTATAATCAACCCGCGAAAACTTATTCGCTTTGATGTCGCGTTTGACTTTTCGCGGTGGAAACTAATAATGCGAGGCTAAAAAAGAGTGGCGACTTCGACCCACTGAGATAAAAGAAGAGGCAAAAAAAGTATCGCGAGCGACGAAAAATGAAGGTAATCCGAGCGTCTACACAGATGAAAAACCACGAAGGCGAAGGGAGAAAGATGAGGGTCAGGATTGACTGGTGACCATCTCCTGTTTTGACAAAGTTGAGAGGTCGACGGTACCGTATTTTATCAACGTTCTCTTTTTTTCGCACACACGACTGACGTGACGAGATTAAGCGCGACCTCCAGTTAGGACCTTCTCGTTACCAGAGGAGGTCGCTGCGCTAATAATTACGGGAACGAAGAAAATTCGACGGGAGAAGTATTGAAAAATCGAGTATCGCTTTATGTGTGCAGAATACGACCGGAAAAAGTTACGTAACAAAGGAAGCCTTCGGAGGATGACTAATGCGAATTAACGCACCCAATCGTCCTGCATAAAACCTTCCGTTCGAAGAAACAGACGGAAGGGGCTCGGAAAAATTCGCAGAGCTCGGAGGCAAATGGGCGATAACAAGGCGGAAAATTCGCGCTCAAGAAAGTGCGCGGAGCAGAAAAAAGTAGTTGAGGGAGGGGGAGGGGGGAGGCGTGGCAAACGAAGTGTAAAAAAGTCGAGGGCGCTGGCCACTTTTCCAGCGGGGGCGAGAATCCAGAAGCCCCAGATTCGCGAACGGAGATAATAATAATTCGCGGGGCGGCGGCCAATCAGGTTTATTGACACTGAGAAGTTGGCCCTTCGACTTGAATTAACTCGGCGTTAATTCGAGACTGCCGGAGGATCTCTTCCTCGTCGTCGATCCTGCTTCCTTTTTGCGCTCATCTTCGACGGAGCTTGATACCGGTAATTTGATAAGGCAAGATGCGAGAGACTTCTCGATTGCCGCTGTCGCGCTTCCTTGCTCAACGATGGAGTAGCCGTTGACCTTTTCCGCTTGTTTTCCTTTGTCTATAACTATATTAAATGCGAGTTAATTTAAAAAGAATGAAAATTTTATCAAAAATCGAATTTTATTAATGGAGGGTGGTGCACTTGCAAGTCCATCGAAGTAATTGTCGAATTATTATCCTTTGATATGCAACAGTAGCTGTGCTCTTCACTTCGGATGTGCAGGTCGCTGGAAAAGCTTCGACGCTCTTGTCGATATAATCCCGCTCCTGATGCAGAGGCACATATTATCTGATCCGTATATTATCGCATTTCAAATCATCAACTTTACGGTAGATACAAATTGTACGTTACGATATTACGCGAATGCAAATTCGAAAATACGCGGGTCGTTATAAAGTTACGTTTCAATAAAGCGATATTTTCATCCCATTATTAAATAAAGCATATTCGTAAAACATTTTTATAATAAAAATAGGCATTTTTTCCAATACTCAAAAAACATTTAACAGTGATAAATAATTCATGTAACACTTTTATGATACAGCTGAACGAAAATTATCTTAATAAATATACATGCATACGACGATTTCAATTAAGTACAACAAGGTCAATTCAATTCAAGATATCAGCAGCGACATTAATTAAGGGCAAACGAAGAATCGGGAGCTCAGAAAATCACTTGCCCTTTCATTACTTCCAGCATGGAAAAAGAGAAAGAGAGCGAGCGAAAGAAAAAGCACGCGTCGCGCGGTAATCGCGCGAAAAGCGTGCCACTTCGAGAAAGACAGAGTGAGCGGGTGGTCGGCGCAGTGTCCCATTAAAAGGTAAGTGATGCCTTGCTCGTGCATTAGAATCCATTTCAGTCGGCGAGTCGGACGGGGCGCCGGGCGTGTAAGAAGGTTCATAAACGAAGTAATAAATATCAAGGTAATTGATGCGATCATAAACTCGTCGGAGTCGGGCGGACGGCCTGGCTGCATTATGAGTGCAGTAACGTCACCGTCGTTCGGCGGTTAGCCGCGAGAAGCTCCGGCCCCTAATTGGAGTGCGTAACTTTGCCGCCGGCGGCTGGAGTCAAGGGAAAGGGGGAAGAGCGACGGTTGGCGGCGGGCCTCTTGATACGCCGTATTATCGCTATCCGTGACAATGACACTGCGAAGGATGGATCGGCCCTTTAAATTACTTGACTTTAACATTCCAAAAATGAGTCTTTTTGTGCTTTGCAATTAAACGAAATTAAATTTACATTGATTATTAGTAAAAAATAATCTGAAATTGAACGGATGAACCGTGCACTTTTTTAATAATATACTTAATCTATTGATAAAATTAAATTAAACTTGAATGAAAAGTGAAAAATGGAATATGAAAGTAAACATTGAAAAGATTATAATAAAAAAGATAAACGTACTTAATATGACAAATTTTTTAAGAGGCCTGGAGAAAACATAGAGACTTACTTTTAATTTAAAAACAGCTGAAATAATAGTATAGATACTATAGCACAGGGCAATGCTTATACTATAAAGAAATAAAATTTCGAAATACAGAATAACGAATGATCTGGAAAAAAAATGGCATCCACGTGTAGATAAGTAGTTCCCCGAGGATTCGCCGACGTCACGGCTGATCAACGAAAAGCATCCCGTCAAACGAGGCGCGAACTCATCCTGCGGGGTTCCGTGTGTAGGGGAAATTATCGTGTGTAAGGAGGTGTGCTATCGGCGCCGCCGGGATACATTATGTAACGGGCGATATTCGACGTTCTCTCATTCCTCTATCTCATTCCGAGCGACGATCCATAATCAGGGACACGCGATATTTCATTCCGAATTTCTCGAGATCCGCGAAAGCGATAGTCACGCGAAGCGCGTCGATAATTCCTCTTCTGCCATTGATTTTTTTTACCTCCCGTGCGCCACTTCCAACCGTCCTAATTCCCCTACCCTCTCTCTCTCTCTCTCTCTTTTACGGCGTCATTCTTGATTTTTCTTTGGAAAGTCTCGGAGTACTCGACCACGATTGTTCGTGCCTTCGATCTGCAGCTCGAGGGACGAGTGTGAGTCTAAATTGTTCCTCCAGTACTGTTAGCTGGGCGTCGCGTATACGTGGGCTTTTTTAATTTCTTAAGTGGACACGAGCAATTAAGGCGCTGTTGGGACGATCAGATATTCGCCCGAGCGTTTTAACGTTCGAGAATATCGTTCCGCGAAGTAAGCCCATCAAACTTTTCCATTTCCCCCCGCAATGACGTGAGCACGATCGATAATTTTTACGACGGCTTTAAAATAAGTTATACGGATGTACGCATGATAAAAGTAGCTTTAAATGAAAGTTAAAGCCCAATCAATGCGCTTCAAGTATACGTTAAAAGTTTGGATTAATGCATAATACGCGCCTCTACAGAACGACTGATATTTTTAAATGAAAATGAAAGTTGAAATGCGTTCGGGCACATAAATAAACGTCATAACGCAGCAATAAATGCGATAAATCTCAATATTTTTCTGTTTGTTTACACGATAAAAAAAAGTTATGCAGTGTACCGAAGCCCGTCCTGCCGTGGGCTATAAAAAAAAGCCCGCGATCCATGCGTCATTCAATAAGCGACTCATCCCTTTTAATACACTTTTACGTTCGAAGCGAGCGAGAGCGACTCGTCGGTCGAGATAGCCCCAGGGGGCTGCGGGAAATCCCGCATCTCCCGCCCCAAGAAAGTTACAGCGGCGTTTTCCGCGATTCCGAGCTTTTTCTCACCTGGTCACTCGTCGGCCGGACGCGCGTTCCCCGCGGCGCTGAATAAATCATAGTCGTAAACCGAGCCGTCGACACACTTATCGCCTCCGGCTAGTACACGGCGCCCACGCGCTCCCACGTAGTGGTACGAGGAAGCCGAAGGAGCGCTCGGCGCAGGATCGGCCGGGTAAAATAAAAGTGGCATAGGCCGGGGTCAAGCGAACGCACGCGCGCGCTCGAGCTTTTTACGAGGCTCTTTCGCGGAAGACTCCGCTCTCTTTTTTTTTTCCCTCCCGCCCCCGGGCGGGGGAGGATAATCGCCGGGCGCGAAAGGAGCCTTCTCGGAAAAAGTACGGCGCTTCGACGCGGGGAAGAAAAATTGCCGGGTGTAGGCGCGCGCAACCGCGCCGCCCGCTTCTTCGACTTTCATTAATTAGCACGGAGGAGTCAAAGGTCGGAGCCGGCCTCGCCTGCTGCTTCTTGTTTGTATGTGCTCGGGCGACGGGTAAATGAGGCTTTCCAGGAATTGCGCTCCGCGGATTGGATTGATTGCGCTCGGAAAATTGAGGACGCCGGGATACTTTGTTCGCGAGCGTACCGAGTTGACTGCGAGCGTAAGTTCACCCAGGCGGCAACGACTGCGCGCAACGCCGTTCTTAGAAAAAGAGATCACTGCTTTACTGAGAGGCACGATCAATTTTTAACTATAACAATGTCACTCGTACCGTGAGTTAATAGACTTTCCGGGGCAAGAATATGTTTGTTGGACGATTGCGTCAGAAACAGAATTACTAAAAAAATCGAACTAATCAATCGCGATTTTCCATTTCTATTTTAGCAGCATCGCCATTAACTCTTTTTACTTAAAAAACAGGCTACAACGTTCTGCAGAATAGTTACGATTCTTGTCAGGAAAGACGATCGTCGCAGTAATAAACCTACATATTTTCTTTTATTACCAATAGCAAGAAAAATACTGAAACATATTTTGTACGGTAAGGGGAAATGGTTGGTTCGCAAGTATTTGTGTACCTTGCGCGAAGTTGATTTTGGCATATCCTAAGCCAATATTGAAAACATAAATTTGTACCCGAATCAATATTATATTGTTTTATAGGGTGCCAAGGGCAAGAGGAGCAGATCCCACGCGAGCGCGCCCCAAGTCGAGCCCCATCCTTCAAGCGTAAATAAAGGCATTTACGGCCGCAATAAATATTCGCGGGTGCCCGTACGAGCCTGAGAAATAAAACTTCCGAGATTCACCGACAGTGGGAATCTCAGACTGCGAATATCATTAAAAGGTGGAATACACAGTATGCGAACGAGCGCGCGGGGGTGATGATGAAACGGCAAAGTTGCTCGAGCTTGTACATTAGTCAAATCCTTACAAGTTCAAATTTTACTAACAGCCCCACGCGCACATTTTCCCAAGTTCGGCATTTTATCTTCTGGCGCATTAGCTAGCCGAGCGTAATGATGAGAGGTCTCGGCTGGATTTATGGATTGCTCGCGTGTTGAAATGAATTTTTGAACGGCGCCCATCGTCAATTATAGATCTTTGTCAACCAGATTACTATCAAATGAGTGCAAACAAGATCTTCTAATTACATTAAGTTGATCATTTTAAACTATGTTAAATATATTAGAATCTTGAATATCGAGATCTTTTATTAACAGCGAGAAGAAAGATTTTTACTAATTCAAGATGGCACTCTATTTTAATTGCACACTACTAGATAGACAATTGGAATTAATTTTGATGACAATACCTGTACAATAAAGCAAAAAAAGCCGTGAAGTAAAAAAGCGAAAAATCTGAACCGCCACTCAGCACTACAAAGCAAAGACAAAAAAAGCGCTTGGCTAAATTGCAGTCAATTTCGTTGACTGACAAAAACAACTGGGTAGAGCGACAATCTTTTTTCCAGAACAGCGCGCAAGAAAAGGGCGAGCTGATAAAGCGGCCGGCGCCTCCCGGTAGCGCAGCCGCAAAGCAAGATAAATCCCAGATGAAGCCCTCGAAAAGTAAAATAGGTGCCGGGTGGATAGTGCGAGAAAAAGTGCGAAATCTCGATGAAAATCCTTGAGTAATGCATCGCTCGCTCTCGCTCGCGCGGCATTGTTCTTACCTCCGGGGGCCTTTCATCTCTCTTTATCTCCCGTCCCTTTCTCCGGCTCGGCCCCGGAATCTCCGGGCGCGCGCGGGGTCAACCGGTAATCGACCTCTCGCTCGCTCGCTCATTTCGTCTCCTCTCTCCGTCTCATTTCTCACGTCGCCCACGTGCGACCGAGGCTGCTCCTCCTCCTCTCCTCCTCTCCCTCTCTCGCATGCAAGGGAGGATTATGGATGCGAATTCCCCACGCGGGAGTTTTCCGATTTTTCGTCTGGGACTACGCGGTACAGATATAAGTAGCCCTACAAGATTGCAAAGGCACTCTGAACAATTTGCTGGAAAAAACTTTCGCTATACAGTCGCACTTTCTTCTGCTACTAGTCTTTCGTTTAATTTTAGTAAAAACGTTTTAAAATGTTAATCTCTACTTTCTTATCGAGAAAATTTTATTTCATTTTTAATAAAATAATAATTTTGGCAGTCGAAAGTTACATTTTTTAATTTTAATGGAAAATCCATTATTCAACGCCTGGGCAAAATAAAGGAGACGGGCAAACAAGAAAGCTAAAATCTAAAAGTGCGCGCGAGCGAAGTTGAAACGCCGGGTCTTGTTAGCAAAACGCGGGAGACGCTGCAAAAAAAGGGGTTGGCATAAGCGGGAGGAAAGGGGAGTAGGCCGTAGTTCCGCGAACAAGCGTACGTGACGCGAGCGGGTATTCTAGCTCCGTCGTCGCGCTTTTTCCTTCCCTTTTGTCCCGCGGGCGCCTATTCGCGCGACGGACGCATCGCGAGGGGAAAAATGTGGCCGGACAATCAGCCGAGTGACTTTTTGCGCGCCTCTAATGAAGCGGAGCGCTAAACGCCGCCCGGCCACTCTTACGGCTTTTTCGGCAACGCGTAGATTGCGGTTTTCGCGCTTCAGTTGAATTCCGTGAGGTACGACACTGACGAATTCAACGCGAAATTCTTTCGAACGAAACTTTACTTGCTTTACAACTGCCATTCTGACTAAAATTTTTCGTTTTGAAAATTGTGCAGTGAACGCGATTTTACCTTTCTTCTGACGGTTTTATAAATATTTCACGATCCGTTAAGTGACTTTATTTGCTTTGTTTCAGAATCGTAGGAGAACACAAATGAATATTGAAATACGATTTTAAAAATTGCTAACAGCTACGTAAAGTTACACCGAATTATCAGATAACAAACGCGCAATCGATCGAAATCCCGTAAGCCGAGCACTCGGCCAGGCAAAGTTGCGCGGGCGCACAAAAGCCGCGGCGAAACGCGAGCAACGTCAATCATCTGCAGGAGGCAGCGGTCCTTTGGCGCACAGCGCATGTGGGCAGGGGCGTACTGGCCGGGATCGCGGAGTCGCCGCTCGGAAAATCGCGGCTGGCCAAACAAACTCCCGGCGTTATAGGCTACGTGCGGTTTCGGGGCAACACCGGCACAGGGACCACCTGCGAGCGCGGTCGAATCGAGTGTCCGCGCGACTCGCACAAAGGATTTTCCGTTTTGGCTTCTCGACGCTCCGCCGACGCCAGGACCGCCGCTGTGGCCCGGGGAAGAAAGCCCCTCGCTACTCTTTTCACGGCTCCGTAAACAGCGTTTGTCTTTTCAATGTTTTCCTTGCCACAGGCGCATTTTGTAAACTTACTTTTCAGTTTTGGTCAATTTTTATGAAAGATCACACAGCTAAATAAATTTAAATTAGTTTCTAAAATAAATTTTTTTAAACACATTACGTTATAAATGTGTAATTAATTAATGTAACAAGGTTTACATAGTTAAAAAATAAATTGCTTTAAAAAATTAATGTCATTAAGATCGAAGATACTTGATAATAATTAAAAGAAATATTACATTCAGTTTTGTTTCTGTAATTAAGTTAAGAAGCTAAAAACTTTAATCAATAAATTATGAGGTAGACTTTATAATAAACGTTACATAAGTTTTCCTTGTACTTTATAAGATAAGGAAATCAATACAATGCTATTTACGGTGCAATGCGTCAGATTTTACGTCAGCTTACTTTCTAATTATAAACCGAGCCATAACTTTTGAACTAATTAAGCCATTGACTTCTGTAACTTCTTAAAATAAAACCTTTTCATTTAGCTTACCGTCTATTTATTAACACGCCCATAAAACATCTCTAATGCCCGAGTTAATTGAATGAAGGGGCCAAATAACGAGGCGGCCTGCACAATGGACCGTAAAAAAGCCACGATAGTTGACTCGAAGAATGCTCCGAGAGAAAACTTTTGTTCCTGCTAAATTATTCTACAAAAGGAAAGCTTTTGTGATAAACAAAACGAGTGAAGTCGTTATAGGAGTTTTCAGATAGAAAATTCATCTTTTCTTGGTATATTACAAACAAAAAGCATTGCTTTTTACGGGTCCAATTTTTTCGTTTTAATAGGTCAATTATTTAGAAAAAAACTAAATAACCATACCATATTGTATTAGATTAAAAACGCCATTTTTTAGACTTTTTTGAAACTAAAGGTAACTAATAGAAAAACATCCCTTTTTCCAGGTGTTCCATTATAACTTTTATAACAATGTTAAGGAGTTTCATTTTAACATTAAAATGTAATAAACATAAACCGCAGTTTGTGCAAAATAGCATCTTATTTCTATGTATTGTAAAGATGAAAAAACTAATTTCCTGCTCGTCACGAACAAAGGAGCTTGGTACAACGCGTAAGAAGCTTCTTCGTCCGACTGAACGCGTCCGGCAAAGACACTAGCGCACAATATCCTCCCGCCCTGTCTTTTATCAAAGGAGCTTCGCCCAACACCTGACCAGAAACCCTTTATTCCAGGCGCGCCTGCCGCGCGATTCCCTATTCGCTATTCCGCGGAAAAAGCTGAGCGAGCCCGAAGTTCGCGCACAAGTTTCGACTTCCGGTGGGACTGGAAATGCTTTTCCTTATACACAGAGAGCGAGCACTACGCCACTGAGCGAGACGACGTGGAAGGCGGTGAAGAAATGGAAGAAACTGTCACAAGCATGTACACGCTATGCCGTATTAATCCAGCTAAAAGCCTCGCCTCCATTCGTCGATTTTACCTACGTCCTCATATCTTTTCACATTTTTCTTTATGTCTCTCGACTCGCATTTTTTTTTCGTCTTTTTTTCATATACATCATTGAATACGCGAAGTATTTTAGCCTCGTTGCCCGACGAGTTGAAGAGGCCAATGGGGAGCGACGATTTTTAACAGCGCATAGGGATCGCGAAATTTCAGCTGATAACGCCAGAGTGGAATCGGCATTGGCTAACGGCGATTGCGAGATTGGCCGAGTATTGAAATTCGAGGGTGAGTTGCGCTACTTCGAATTATTGTAATATCGATTTTCCGATTTAGAATAGGAAATTTAATATTAATCTATGATCTAATCCGACCCAACCTTTAATTTACAATCCAATCCCATCTTGTTTCTAATGCAACGGTTTATCGTGAAATTGAGTCTTGTACGGATTATCGTTTATTTGAAAAAGTTTCCAATGAACAAAAATTATTCACCAAATAATTTTTACTTTTTTTTCAAAACCTTGCTGTCACAGTAATATCAAAACAAAAAAACGCGATAATTACTCACTCGTTAATTTAGTTTCTCCCGGCATCAAGGATCAAATTAAAACCTCATAAAAATGGAATGTAACGTGATGCGCAATAAAGCAAAACGTCCGAGTAATGCGCGCTCGGATAATTCGGCTTCCGCGTGGAAAATAAAGAGCAGCAATGAAGCGCATACCAAGGCGCATTAAGCGAAATTTAAGGCAAGTAGCTTCAATTAAAGAAAAAGAAACGACGGGTGGACTGAGCGCGCGTCTCGTCGACTGACTCGGCTTTGAGCCGCGATTTCTAACGACGCGCCGGCCGGACTTTTGCGCGCGCGTGAATTACAGAAGAGTGGCGGACGATCGTCTAGGAGGGATTAGAAAGACGCCGGGGCGAAAGAGAAGTCGCGCCGGCGCTTTGTAACGAGCCGGTGGAAAACGCCGCGCTCAATGCGCACGCTGTACTTAAGGCTAATTGGAGCGAGAGCCCGTTAATGTTCCGGTACTTTGCACTCGTCAACTCATCTCGTTCCGCGCTTTCTTTCCTCGCGCACTTTTTTTTCGCCCTCTCGCTCGCCGGCGCGCCTCCTCCTTTTCTCCGGCTCGTTCGCTACTCTCGCGCCGTTTGCAGGAAAGCCCGTAATTTCTTATTCCGTTTCAACGGCCTCTCGCGAAACAATCGCCGCAGCATTCTTTGACGAAGTGTCTTTTAGCGCGACGACTCGCCCGTCTTAATATTCAGCGCTTCCATTAAGCCGACTACTTCGAGCGGCCCTGTATCAGAGAACCGAGCTGTCCCAATTTTTTTTAACTTGGAAGGTTAAATTTTCTGAATTTCTAATTTCGTCATTTTTAATTTTCGAACTTGTGCCTTTCTCAATTCTTACATTCCGATATTAACACATGCGAGATTTAATCTTTCTTATTTTTAGCTTTTATAATTTATTAGGTGAGGTCCACGTGGGCATGAGTCCACTCTACCGCTCGAGAAAAAAAATGTTTTATTTTTTCTCAGTGGATTTCAAGAAACAAGAGGAAACTACGATATTAACACGGATTTGAATTTACCACAAAAATCCTAGTTCGTTGTATAATAAGTCGAATGTAATATCATTGTCAAAAAATTTGGTGATGCATAAAGGTGCAAATGATTCTGTTTTCGTTTTCGCTTGCAGACTGAAGATAAGGTAAACAACTCACCTTCAAGTTCGACGACCTTGCCGGCCTTCTTGAGCGCCTTGACCGCCTCGTCGTGGGTCGCTTCTCTGAGGTCCTCGCCATTGACCGCAAGAATGGCGTCGCCGACGTAGAGCTGCTCCGTCGCGTCGGCCGCCATGCCCTTGAATATCTTCGATATAAGAATCGGCATCTTGTTCTCCTTGCCGCCCTTGATGGAGATACCCAGGCCATTGTTGTCGCTCTTGACCACGCGCACGGTCCTCTTCTGATTGGCCACGGAGTCCGGCACATCCGGGTCGCCGAGGCTGTCGATGTTGTTGTTGTTGACGTTGCCGTTGAGCCCGTTGCCGGTCGAGGTGGAGGAGGCGCTGCTCGAGCTGTCGCAGCTCTCGTCCAGGGAGATGCTCAGGTAGTCGTCCTCCAGCGAGACGAACACCCGGTACCACTGGCCGCGCACCTGCGTCTCCAGGATGCCGGCGCGGCCCGAGGCCGAGGAGCCCGAGGCGCCGGTCGCCTCCGACGACGACGACGAGGAGGACGTCGTCGCCGAGGCCAGGCCCATCATCATCATCGGATTCATCGGCTGCTGCACCTGCTGGTGCTGCTGCTGCTGACTGGCGCTGCTGCCACTCAGTTCCACCATTTCTATTTCTTCGTAGGTAGCGCGCTGAAAAGCAAAACGATTCGTTAAATACCGTAATCGTTCGCAGTGACTGTTGAATATTCGTTCGCAATTTCGTTTTTTTCCTTTCCAAGCGGAAGAACTAAAATTTCGAAACCCGATACCATCACTACAAATGTACACGCTTACATTAACTATAATACCTCTATGTATGCTAGCACATTCCAAAAGAATTACATCGCAATAAAATTAATACCGTCGCATAAATTAATCACGATAAGCTCGCAACGTGCATGGCAACTAAAAAATAATTAATGACGTTTGCACTTCTACAAAGTGAAGAAGAAAAAAGACACATCGCCTCGCACGGCAATGAAATGTCCACAAAACGCCTCTTATCCTTAATAAATTATTCATCAGCGAAATCCGTCATCGGCAACTTTTTCCTACGCGCATCGCACCATCGCCGCGGTCAACTGGTTTTCATCGGAACGCGCAATAAGGCGTCGCTCGTACATTTTTATCCGATCGCTCTACGGCTCTCCTGGCGAGTAAAAAAAAGATACGTAAAGCGCCTCGACCCACCGCACGCGCGGAGCCGATAAGCCTCGGTCCTATCTGAATTATGAGTCCATTCAGGCCGCGCAATCGCGCGTCGAAAAAATCCCCGCGGAGCGCGCACGCCCATCGGAGGCTTTCATCTTTAAAAGACGACCGAGCGAAGAGTGGAGAAAGGCGCGCCGCGACCGCGAAATTTCATCATCGCGACCGGCGCGCGCCGCGGCCCAAAGGGAGCTTCGCGAAAAAAGGGAATCGAGGCGGCACGTACGTACGTACGTGCGGCATTCTAGATTTCGCGAGGAGGGACTCAAAAACTTCAAAGGCGGAGGCGCCGCGCGAGAGTTCGGCACTCAGAGACGGAGGAGGACGACGGCGAAGGTCGACGTCGAGCTCCGCGGCGCGCATCTTCAAGAAGTAAAAGCTTCTCAAGGACGCCGGTGCACAAAAAAACCTGAGCACCTCGAGGACAGGTGGAGGGGGCAAACATTGTGTAGCTGGCTGGAAATATCCGCCCTGATGGAGATAATGACCCGGTTTTTTCGTCCATCAACGGCAGTAAAATTCTCTAGTCGGCGAACGGCGAATTGGAATAATCGCTATTGACACTGTGCAGAGGACAAGTGGCTACCGGTCAGGTGCGTCTTTTTCGGAGTTTGCACGAGCAGCACTTGTCCCTGCCGAATTGGTATATTTTTAGAAATCAATCGATGCGAGTGTACCTATTCAAATTTTTTGTCCTTATTGTTCTTGCTCAAGAGCGAGCTAAAGAATTATATATATAGATATTTCTACACTGCACGAGCCCACGCCTACCGATGCAATACATTTGTGCAACGTAAACAAGAAACGAACAAAGCATATATCTAGCAATGTTTTGAGAAGTAAATTAATTTAATTTAACCTTTAGACTGTCGAGATTTTAAGAATTTTATTTCTTTTAGAAATTCTTAAAATGTGTCTATTAACATAGATGAAATTCCGATCACAGGTCTCGGCTGTATTTAGTTTTCCGGAAGCCTAAATTATTTTATGTCCCTCAAAATGAATAATTGATAAAAATGGTCGAGCAAATTTCATTCTTAGGAAATGAAGAAATCTTTTTTACGCGATGATGAAAATCTTTCCGCCTATGACGGAAACCTAGATGATCGCGAGGTTGGAAAAAGTTTTTCAGCAGCTTTGAAAGTAACCCATCCTCGCCGAAAAAGGCAGTTGCAGTCGTGAAACGTGTATTTCCCAATAAACCTTCGCCCTGAAAGAAGAGTCCACCGACAAAAGCCGTAAACAAAGGCCTCAGCCGCGTGTGCGCGCTCGAAGTGTGCAGCGACTCGTCGAAAAGAAAAAGGAAAAGTGGCCGTGGAGGGGAGGAGAAATCGTCGTAAAATAAAGGACGAGAGTTGGGGAATCGGGGATCGCGCAGGAAGCGTCGCGCGCGAGAAACTCGAGCGGCGCATATGCATATGCCGCGGCGAGAGTCGTCGAAGGAGAGGGGCGCGGAGACGGGAAACGGAGCCACGGCCCACTGAAATATGCACTGACACACGCGACATTCGAGGCACGATCGCCGGTAACCTCCTCCGCCGCTCCGGCTCTCTTCGATTGTTGCCCGTACACACTACTTGCGTAACTTGCGTGGGTGCGGAAACGCACGATGCTGCGCGCGAACAGGCCGTTTCTCGTTTTTACTGCTAACGGCTGGACTGCTAATTGTTGGGCGAAGGAAAACTTTTTGTGCGGGAGAGAAGACACGCGGCTTGAGCAACCTACTTTTTGCAATGCACTTTCTTTCACTCTTTTTCTAGCTGATTGCTTCTTTTACTCGCGTGAAAATTGTGTATGCATTTTTTTTTATTAATTTTGTGTTCAACATCCGCATTTGACTTGTGTACCAAATCTGAAAAGTTTCACTAATGAATTTCTGGCTGATAAGATAAAGGCTATCAATATTTTGAATAACGAGAAGCGTATTAAAACCTAATTAAAACTTGATTTAGTGCATCAATTAAAATTTCCAATTTCAAAAAATTTAGAATATCGAATAACGATATTAGTAGTGTGGATAAAAAAAATGTAAATTATGGATTTCATGAGCTATGCGCTCGTAAAATGTATTTCCATGTAACCTATTAAATAATTCATTAATGTAATTCTTTCGTTTTTAATCCCACAATTCGGAAGGATCATGACAATTGGAATATTAAAAAATAATCGATAAGTTTTTTCTTTTTCAATGTTTGTTAAAAAAAATATTGCAAGTTGAAATTATAGCGTGATATCTCATTTTACTACACTATGAAGAAATACTATGCTATAGCGACTTTGCGATCATAATACACTTTAATCGAGATATCTCGATTGATAAAAATAAATTGAAATAAGAAAAGAACGCGTCGATTACTTTTCAATATTCTATCGGATGGATGTTATAGAATTTTTCACGTAAACAATCCGATTAATCAATATAAAAAAAACAGGTTACGCGCATTTAGCATTTCAAACTTGGAAGCTGTCACCTTCGTCGATTTAAACAAACAAGTAAGCACAGCCGTTTTCGTGTTTCCGATGTTATTTGACGTTCTCATTGGTTTCCATTCAAAACAGCCGTCTCCGCACAGACACACTTCCCGAGCACCCAGTACGTGGCCGGCGAGCGTAAAAAGAATGTGACATAATACATCAGCCGATGATCGACGCCGCGACACCCGAGGAAATTCTGCGGGTGTGTACACACTCGACTGGGTTATTGTACAATGTGTATCGCGTGTCAGTAGTCATAACGTTGACTTTCGAAACTTCCCGAGATCTTTTCAATAATTCGAATCGAAACGCAGTTTCGAATTTCCAGGGCGAACAGAGAGAGAGAGGAGAGCTCGCGCAAGCAAGTTCTAGAGTGGATACACACGTAAGACCAGAGCAAGGTAGCCGTGGTGTGTATGCATGAAAGGCAAACGCGATATTTGACGAATGCGCGAGCGGAAGACCAAGTTTCACGGAAAAGAATGTTGCAACCTACCGCCACGGGATTGCATTATGCGAGGGAGTTTTTCAAGATCAGCTATTGATTGCTTTTTCATCGATGCATTCACTTCGAGCGTTGACTTTTTTTATTACCGATCGATAGTTATAGACTCGCCGTTTACTCTTTCACGGGCGTTCAATTAATTTGCTCTTTGCATTTTTTGTTTATTTTTATTCGAGACAAGTAATCGGAGTACTATTGAAAATTACGTAACTTCTAGTTATGCAAGGTTAGTCAAGAAAAAAACATTTGAATTGTTAGGTAAACAAAATGTTTATTCTGTACAAACTTGGAAGTGTCGCGTCCTCACACAAGGCATCAAATGCTCTACTAATGAGTGAAGTCCTTGAAGGCCAAGCTCGTCATTTATTATTTTCAAGAAAATTGCTGAAACTTTTTGTTCTTGCACGTCACATAAACATACAATAATAATCTGAGAAAATTTAAAAATAATTCTTATTCTTCAATAATAATTACGCCCGTAAAAAATGTAAAATAAGTTTCTTTCGTCTTGCACGAACTAGAAATATCAATAAATCAATCATTTTATTCATTGCGACGTACCTGCATTACTCTTTTCTATGAAAGAAATTCATTCTCGAGTTAAGGTGAAATTTTTTAATGGCTTGCGATTCGGTTTATACAGTATCAGGCGCATTCGGATCTCACGACGCGTTCGCTGGCACCTAACGAACTTCTTCCCTTGCGCCTTTCACCTTCTGTTCGACGGAAACCGACCTACATTTATTTATTATTTTTTTTTTCATTTCCTTATTTTAATAACCACCGGTGCGATTGCGCAAACCCTCCATTTTGAACCGTGTCTTTTCCAAGAATAGCATAATGTACTCATTCAAATTTTTTCTCGAATATTCATAAGACAGCAACGCGCCATTTTTGAAACCAGTATTTTCTAGAATTTAAAAAATATTTTCAGATGAAAAATGTTTTGAGCAATAAAGATACCAACCAAATTTAGAGATGTCGTAGATGGATTTTGTACCTGTCCGCTAAAAGTTATTTGATTTATCCGAACGACTGATTGACAGATGACTACCTTAAAAGCACGTTCACGAATTAAACAAGAAACAATCGATCGATCTATAGTAAATATTCAAAGTAGTAAGAATAGACTACCACTCGTGTTTCGATTATGTATACATTTTCAAACCACTTTGATTGTTAACTAAAAACAATTGAAAATTTATAATACTAATTCCAAAGTATTTATTTCTTGAAACTGCATAATGTATTTATTTCATGATATTTTCTTTCACGCGGTATTACTACGTTGTTTCGTTTAATGTTTAAATAAGTACTTCAGCGGAGCGAACTGCAGTTTTTCCAGCAGAAAAAAAGAAACATCTAATTAAAACAATGTTTCCTTACACAAGCGAGCGCCGGTCGAACAGAAAATCACCGCAATTAACAAGCGTATCCGGCGCAAAAAAGACCGTCGGCTCGAGAAAATCAAAGGCTCTCTCGCGTGCATAAATTTTGCAAACAGTACAAAGTGTCGCTGGCCCGGCGGCGAGCGAATCGGCGCGTGAAATTGGACTAAAAACCATGCGGGAGTGGCCGGGGTGGGGCGCGCGTGGGCAACCAAGAGAAAAGAAAAGAGAGGGCCGCGGGCCATTTCGCCGGGCGCCGAATTCAATGAGCCCGGCCTCCGCGCCGCGCGCGCGCGCCCCGTAATGACAGTTTTACGCCCGAGCCGCAATGGGGTGTCGTTACGGCTGTTGGGGGGTCGTCCGTTGCTAATGTCGCGAAAGGGGAACTTTTTACCTCGCACACCGGTCATTAACAAAAACACTACTTTCGCTTTGTATAACTCAATATGGCCGCTGTTTTTTTTTCTCCTCGCAGTCAAGTCTATTTACACCGCATCGGTGACTCACGTTACGCGCTCGGTTCGCGGCATAATTAAAGTTTTCGGTAAATATACGGGGCAAACACTGCGTTGCGTTACACGTCGTCGAAATGTTTGCGCGTAACCGCGGGAACAGTGGGAGCCGCTCGCGGGGAAAAAAGTCCTCGATCGCGCATTACTCACTCATTTCGCGGCTGCGGGACACTGTACAAAGAGCGCCGAGCAAAAAAGAGTCGCAGCGCCGCGCAGGGATAACGCAGCCGGAAAATTCGCGCGAATTCACGAGCTCGACAAAGAAAGTTGGACGGGGGAGAGCGCGCGCGCGATTTTCCGGCGTGCCAGCTGCTTTCGGCCGGCAGAGCGCGAGCGTGAAATACGCCGAGTCGCCCGATGCAGCGAGATAGCCGGCTCGCGAGACCGTGAACGCGGACGCGTACGGAAATCGCGAATTTCCCGGCTGAGGGATAATTCGAACGAGTTAGGTATTTATTTCTGCGAAATGCAAAAAATAACTTTTTTAGTACCGTGTAGAAATTTTTTAACTTTATATTTTATTTGCGTTAACTTTTGTGTAAAAATTTACAATTTCATTTAACTTCATTAATTTCATTGAAATTCGTCTAAAGCGTAAGATAACTATAGGTACGGTTTATTGCAAGTTAAATTTACGAAGCACGTAAAAGTGCATGAAAAAATTGTATGAAAGAGTAAAGTAAGAAACAATAAATTTTTATTCGTTCATTACTTCATTTTAATTTAATTTCTTTCTCCAGCTCTGTGAAAAAGGAAAAGCATCGCTTTATTCCTTTGGGTCAGTTTTTTTGGCGGCGAGTAATTGATGAATAAAATGTAGGATAGCTGGCACGCGCAATGCCGAGAGAGGCACAATACCTCGGCCGCGTTGGCTGCAGGAAATTGTTTGTTTCGATCGATGCCCCCTTCCCCTTTCTCTCCGGTGCAGCGGAGGACCCTTTTTCGAATTCCGCTCCGCCGCGAATTGAAAATAAACGACCACATTCTATATCCGAAACTATTTTAATGACGCCCGCTGCGGAAATTTAACTCTTGGATTGCATGATTTTTCCTTATAACGATTAAATGCGCTTAAAGAGCCGCATGCGCCAGTTTCGATCCGCGGAACGCAAGTGGACCGGCACTCGTCCTCGAAAAAAATGCAACGAATTCCCTCGGTCCATTTAGTTTTTGGAAAAGCTCTTTCGAGTTTCTTACCTCCAAATTCGCGACGATCAGCCGGTTTTCTTATAAACGGGGTCAAAAACGTCGTGTGTCGCGCGCGACCTTTTGGGGTCGCAAGCGCGGCGTGAAAAGAAAAGGGGCGAGAGAAGCGGAGGAAAGGAGGAGGCAGGCGCACGAGGTACACACGGAGAAAGAAGGAGCGCAATAACCCGGACGAGAACGAGGTTGTTTATGGGTCGGCACGGAAAGTGTAACAAAGAGGGACACGTCGAAGCGACTCGCCGGCGCGCCCGGCGAAACAATGGCGAGCGGCCCGAGCCAGAGGATAAAACGGATGAGATATGAATGGCGGGCGACGTTTAGCGTAAGGCAATATTACTTTGTACCCCGGATACGCACGTGTATACCTCGCCTCGCGAGGAAGATGAATTTACGAAATTCTGGCAAATCTGTTCGGTAACGGCTGCCGTACGGTAATTCGAAATTAATTACTCCTTCGTAATTAATTTGCAAGTGTGACCTTTTTTGCACTGCGGCCCGTTTATCCAACTTTCGCGAGTTTGAACTTTACGCCGACGGTGCAAAATTATTATTTTCTTGCATTTAGAGTAGCTCAAGTAGGTACTATGAATTACTTATGATCCATAGCAGTACTTGCGATATTTCAGACTCAGTCATTTCAAAGGATAAGTGCTATTTCGTGTAAAAAAAAGTCTACTCTTTTCGCAGTCAGATTTCCGAAATTGCTACACTGAAAATCCAAACATTTTTCATTGATTTTCTACTTTCTGACAAAAGCAAAAATCGACTGCAAAATATCCGCAGTGGACTTGTTGAGCTAAATAAAAAAAATTATGAAAAAAGCTGAACTAAAAAATATGTTAAATCTTTAAAAACTGTATATATATGGAATCCCTCGTATAATTCCACAGTAAATTTAAAACGTGTTTAAATCTTTAATTCCACGGGTCGGACTAAACGTCGAACGCGTCGAATAAATTACACATAAAAAGAAGAGGATCCTCGGAAAACAAAGCAGGCACAATGGGTTGGAAAAAAGAGCAGAGGAAAACGAAACGACGGAATCGGAATGGCGGAGAAGAACGAGAATCGCAGCCATAGAAGGTGTTACATCGCGCGAATTCCTCCCATTGCGGGAGGACGTTATATCCCCATATCCTCCCGATATTACGGCAAAACAAACGAGCGACATTGTAGAACTCGAGCTAGAGAGAGAGGGAGAGAGAGAGTCGGCCGATGCAAATTTGCCGGGGAAAATTGTGATGCACTGCGCCCACGCGACTTTCATTTGCGAAATTGGCCGGCGCGTGTTTTGATTTTATGAAAATGGCCAAGCTCCCTATACCCAGCCCGCATCTATTTCAGAATTCCGAATGCGATTGAAATACCCTTTTCACATTTTCATTCTTTATCTTCGTTTTTCGCCGATAGTCGAACGCCGAATGGACTTCAATTGATGACACTTAAGAAACGTGGAAATTGGAACACTTATTTTGCCAAATAACCAACAATAGTCTTTGATGATATTGTTGGACAAATTTTTATTAAATTTACAGCGATGTTTATTGGGTTCGCAATGTACCGAGTGCATAAATAAAATCTGATTAAAACGTATGCATCAACACTTCATTTTATTTGTAATGAATTTTAATTAAACGGGCACCGGACAGCGGATATATTTCAATCTTTTAATGATCAACCACCGAAATATTCCGTTGCTCGCGAATTCGTACGTACTTGCTTCACATTTTAATAATAAAGAGCATTCAAACGGATGATAACAAGTTATACATTTTTTAAGGAATGCTTTTGAAACCGATGCGAACGGATTTCACGTCGAATAGTTTTCCAGTGTCAATTTCAAAATAAACACTTAAAAATTACACCGTTTGCAGAGTTGCGAAACGGCTAAATTGAAAATCTGGTTTCGACAACATCCTGAATTTTGAACGAACACGCTTACTACAAAATCAGTTCAAAATCAACAGACTGAAAAAAAGGAAATGAAAACATTTTTTTCTGGGCGGGTTGTTTTTATATTTTTTCATAGTACGGTCAGTGGGTTATTTAATGAGTATAAAAAAATATAATCAAGCTGACGGCAAATGCAAACAATGAACTTGAGCGCATAGCTTGTAAAACTTAATGTGCTTTGTAGAATGTAGTAGACAATTGGAAAAAATGACCAAGCAAGTCTGAAATTAATGAAAATATAAGTAGTGGATCATTTCCACACGAATTTCCGAATGATATTTATTGATCATGAATTATCTGAAGTAAGAATCGATAGTATTTTTTGCACGCGTATTGAAAAATATTTTGTGACTGTTTAAATACTATTGTATAATAAATTAAATGTTATACAATAATTCAATTAATTAAAAATTTAATTAAAACTATTTTGTTCAACAGAATGTATTTATTATCTATAATTCAGTAATAATATCTGTGATAATAGTTCTCACAACAGTGCCAAATTAATATGAATTAATACGTATAATAAATTATTTTTATTTCTCAACGAGTTAATTGCAATTTCAATAACAAACGAATATGAAACGTAGAAATGACAGTTCAAGTATTAAGAATAATAAAATAATTCAATTTGAAAGTTGTTCAATAATCATCAGTCTATATTTAAAATTTTTCTGTTAATTTTTCCAGTACCGAAAGTAATTAAATAAACTTAACACCACTGACAATTATTACCTGTTTAATAATTTACAAACATTTGGATAAAATAAATCTGTCAATATTCTGTAGAAAAATATTTGTAAATAATGTAGCACGAACACCGATCCACCATCTGAATGTGTAATGCGAACGTTTTTGCTTATCGCAATTACAAAATGAAAGTCATAAGCCGTCTCGGAAAGGCTTTGTTTTGCATAAATTATGGAACGGCAGAGCAGCAGGTCGCAATCGACTTTTTTTGCCGCAAGAGAAATGTTGCGCCGCCGAGGTCTGCGTTATATGTAAAGATGTGAATGAACTTCACGTGTATGAATCGATTTTGAATTTTGAATAATGTTTCGATTAAAAATATATAGTAATTTATTAACTCTTTTAACATTGAATTGAATTTTTTCCTGCAAGTGAAGTTAAATTTCGATATATTTTATGAACGCTGCACGCCAAAAGTGATTATACGTTGCATCAACAAGTTTTTTTACTTTCAATAAAAAGTATTTTAAACTTGAGTCATCTTTATTAATTTAACGAAATACAACCTTTTTTTATATTTTACGTAACTACTTTTTTGACGACAAACGCTGTGACAAAGTAAAAACTAGTAATTAAAAGGAAACGTAATATATGAAGTTTACCTTATCATTTGTACCTATCAATTTTTTTTCCAAGCTATGTAAAGTTTTACGTCCGGAATACATCAATTTACATAATTAGCCAATTAAAAAAAAACAGAAATTATAATACGTCGAGTTACTCCTAGCCAAACAATTTTTCAAATTACAATATATACGAAAAAAAAAAGCTGCTCATAAAAAAACTTTCATCGATAAACCTTACACCGCAGGAATGCCCATGAAACGGCGCACCGCTCGGTCGAGTGCGTAAAAGAAACGGAAAGTCAAAATCCTTGTTTACATTTACGACTCGGTCCTCGCGGAGGAAGGAAGGAAAAAGAAGAGGCGTAAAAAGCGGCGCGAGTCCGATTTTTCTTTTTCTCAGTTTTTTTTAATGGAGAACCGGTTTTCGCCGGCGGCGCGCGAACGTCACCCATCGCTTTAAACTCGCCTCAAAGTATGAATGATGTCGAGCACGGCGATCGGTGATTTAATTCTTATGGGGGCAGCTTGCCTTTACGTCGCGCGCTCGCCTAAATTACCATCGGACGCGGCTCGTGAAAGCCGAAATATATTTTCGTCGGCACGGCTCATCGCGCTTCTTTTCGTTTTTATCGCTTGCGCGCGAGCCGTTGTTCCGTCTCTTTTTATCTCGTGGCGGAGATAAGCGGAGAAGGAGGTATAGGCACGGGGAGAATTTTTGTGCGGTAGCGATCAATCGTGGTATTAAGGACGGCTCTTCTTGAATTTTTATGAATTATGTCCCACGTATACTTGATACACCGAATTATTGCCTTTTTGGCGGCGAGAGGAGGAGGGTTTACATTCAAAATTGATCGAGGCGAAAACGAGGCTTTTTTTATGGTGGCGCCTTTGAAGGCGCTGTTTTTATGTCCTCAGATTTCATTGCGTATGTGTTAGAGCCAACATCGATCTGGTATTTCGTATTATGTGCTCTGCTTAAAATTTCAAACGTTATTTATTACGACACAAAAGCAATAAATTTGTGAACAAATTTGTCTTCACGGAAGCCAGAAACTTTCAGATTGGATGAGTCAGTTTTTGATAAAATAAATTTGTGGCTATTTTATAAATAATAAAAATATTTTTATTTTACTCATACAGTAGGAACAAAATAGCATACATATCTTTTATGAAATTATGTCTACTACAGAGCATATTCTACTTTACCTTTTTATTTCATTACTGCTTGCACAAAAACTAGTATGTTTGTTAAATAATATCGCGTTAAAATTCCAGGACGTGAGCAAATTATTATACAACTTTTATCTCGATTACATAACTACCGTACAGTCATGCGCGCATTTTTACATCATATGCAAAAAAAATTTACGGAACATGCGTGAAATTCTAAATTTCAAGCAATTCACTCGACAAAACCCGGCCTCTCTCTTTTCTCTCTCTTTCTCCCCCTCTCTTTTGCCCAACGGCGAAAAAAAAATTTTTTTATCGCGACCGGACGATCGCAAACTACCGAAAAAATCGAACGCACGGCCCTCGCCTCGAAATTCGCAGCGCAATTACACCGTGGACTGCAGGCGAGCGGTCGTCGGTCGAGTGTAAGTGCACGCCTCCCGCAATCGCGCGACCGCAGGTTAATCCGGCGTTTAAACTGTCACGCGACGGCCGCGCGACTTCCCCTCTTTTCTCTTTCGACCGGCGGCGTCGTAAGAAAATAGTTCCGCGGTGCCGCGTTTCAGCCCCGGCGACACTTCGCTCTGTTTACCGGAGGTTAATAAGAACCCGCCGCTCGAGGATTTATGAATGGCTCGACGCGGCCGGGTAATTAAGCGGGGGAAAGTTTGAATTCTGTGGGCGTTGACACGCAATGAAATTCGTTCAATCCCGCTTTATTTCCATTCCCGCGCTCGGGCATTCAAAGGAATGTAAATACGCGAAGATTCGCGACGACGCACGGGCCGCGCGGTGAGATAATGGCTATCGTTTTTCGTAACTTCTGTGCCACTTTTTTCCCCTCTTATCGTTGTATTTATGACTTTGTTATATAATGCACGTAAAAAGAGTTATTTCGCATATATTTCTTTTTTTTTGCGAATCGCTCGTACGGAATGTTATTAAATGATAAAAAAGTCTTTTGAACTATTTTCACCATTAGTGCGCGTATTGGAGCTAAAGCGTCAATTGGAAAAGTGCAACTCATCATTATTTCATAACGACGGAAAATTAAAGCTCATCTCGAAAATTCAATGGCCGCTCGTCAAATATCGCGTTTGTTTAGCAGAAACGAGCGGAGAAAAAAGGAATTTCCGATTGCATTCCATTAGCATTGCCGTGCCGCGCGACTGATACGTATTGAATTTTCTCGGGGAATTATATGTGGCACGACCATAAAAATTCGTGTCCCGCGGTTTTCGTCGTTGCTGCGCGTATTGCATATATACATATACACACATATAGAACCACCCAAGGGACATCGATTTTTCTTCCCTTTCTCCCTCTTTCTCTCTCCCCCGCCTACGTAGAAAGTGGGAACTTCTCGAGCAGTCCATGGGAATTTGCACTTCTCAAAAGTTTCTCTTTTGTATCGTGAGAGGATTATCTTTGCCTTCGTTCTTTTTTACCTTGAAAATGTAAAGAGCCTCATAAATTAGGACAGAATTGTATCCATTTTTGACGAAAGTCACTTCGAGTGGCGTGAATCAGCGTGAAATGAGTTTTCTTAAGGAGATTTCTATTTCCTTTTCCGTAGCTAGAAAACACATTAGCTCTCGCATGAGGCACATATTTGGTATAAACTTGTGCCACTGTTAGTAGCACTTGAAATGCACTTTTGGCTATACTGTGTAACATTAAGAAGTGAGATAACCATTTACGGTTTATTTCAAGAGCATTTGTCATAAATTTGATAATAAAAACTAAAATTATATCAAAAGAAAAATTATAATTACTTTAACAAAAGTCTGTACTATAATTATATATGAAAGATTACATGCTGCAATATAAAATTTATTTCTTTGTTGAGAAAACCCCGTCGCGACAGTTGGTAAATAGACAGTGTTGATAACAGGATGAAAAGTCACTACTATTAAATTATTGCAATTGTAAACATCACAATCATTCATGTAGCCGCCATGAAGGAGATAGATAGTTCAAGTTAAGTGCATTTTCTTAATTAATCCACAAAACTTTTCTTTAAATCGTATAAGTAACAATAATATTTCTTTTTGTTACAATATTTATATAAACCCAAAAATAATCAATAATTTTCTGTTCTTTCCTTTCCGTTGAAAATCAACAGCTTGAAATACATTGTACATTGCAAGTTTCAACGACAATTCCATAGCCCTTATCAAATCTAATGTACAGATAACCGTGAATTCCCAAATTATCTACTCGTTATTTCGCGCAAAATAATTCGGAACGGTCATCAGCGCCGGGCATAAAGTTTGACCTCGAGATTGACGATCTCGGCGGGGCGTGCGCGCGACGTCGCACCGCACAATGCCCGCCGCGAGAAAATGCATTCGATTAAATCAAGCGGGCCGCTGCGGTGCGGCAGCCCGACCCCATATTTAGGATACTCGCGGCGCGCGTTGACGAGCCGCGCGGCCGCACCAGACATTTCGGCCTTTCGCCCGCGCCAGAGCTCAGCCGCATGACCCGGCGATTTTCCTTTCCGGCCCCGAGGCTAGAGCCCGCGGTTGCCCCGCGGCACCCACGACGTCCCGTCCGCGCTTTGCGATGCGAATTAAACGCGCCGGCCGCGATTCATTCGTTTTTATAGCTGTCGGACCGACCGCCGATGCTTCTTTTTTCTTTTTCTCGTATTTTGTTTATTCAATAAGCCGCGGCGCGGCTCGGGCGGGAGGCGCGCGAAACTTTTGTTTGCTCAATTTTCACCTCGATCGCCGACCTCACCTCGCAAGTAATTGTGTTATCCGCGCGCGATCCTTTTTTCCGATGTTTGAACACGTCATGAGAAACACGCGATACACATCTTACGATGAGGCGACCCGAGTGTGTATAGTGTATCATCTTTTATAATTGACAAATTGGCTGTTGAAATTACATGTTGAAAAATAAATACTGTGGATATGTGTCACGGTAATAGTGTCACAGCAATGTTTAAAAAAAAACTGAATTATCGCTTATTATGTTAAAGGTATAACTAATTCAGCATCGCTTTTTAAATAATAGCAAAATTATTTGTTAGTGATTTTTTTTAAGTTAGCTCTATATAGGTTCTCCATAGTCAGTTGAAAATGTTATAAAACACATTATTGGCATATGAAAAGTATTTAAAAACTCTTTTCTGCATTTTCAATATGTTTTGATTTATTAATTAGTATTATTTTGTTTAAAAAAACATTACGAAAAACGGTATAATGCAAATAGTAATCGCTCAAACATCGTTATTGAATTAAAGTTTACGTTTACTATAACAACTTTTATATGTTTGGAAAGCAGGGAGATTAAACTAGTAGAAAATAGTTTTACAATTTCATCAGGGATCGCTAATTATAAAAAAGTCCTTCATTTCCTTTCTTTCTGAATCCCGTTCTGATGGGAGATAGTGTTAAGTAAAATTTTTACACGATAACTGCCTTAAATTTTATTTATTATATTTCATTTGGTTCTCATGAATATTCCTAACTAATTTTATCAGGTTTTGAGAAATATCCGAAACTGTAGAACTACCTTAAATGCCCACGATTAGAATTTTCTATCGGTCATACATGGCCATCGATGTCTTTGGTTAATAATTCAGCAGAAAATGAGTTCGATTTTCATGAGCATAAACGCTTTTTTTCCCGGTTATACCTTTAACCCTCGCTTTAACCGCTACCGCTACCGGCCTTATACCGTTTCAGTCTTTTTATTTAGAAATATCATCCCCTTTATTTGCAATCGATGGAAAAACTTTCATACCAGCTCTTTTACACGGCACATCGATGGTGAAATCGAGAATTTCGGCTTTACAAAAGCTATCGAATAATTCCAGCGGAACGATTTTTCAGTTATCGGTGTGTAAATCTTTTACCCGTTAAAACGTCAAAAACGGATGCAGTGTACAGGGCTGGCGCTGAAAATTCGCACGACTCATTACAAATGCAAACGATCCCCGGTGTACTGCGCCAACATCGTGCTCCAAAATTTTTTCTATGACTAACTGACAAAATACACCTGCGCAGGTACGTCAGAAGCGCAAAAAAGAGCTCGGTCCGTCGAAATAAAAAGAAGCGCAACGCATTAAAGTACAGAAGGAGCAAAGTAAAAAAGAAAGCGAGCTTCGGGTCATGCCGTGGCGCACAACAACAAACACAGACACAGGCACATAAGAAAGGCTCGGTATGCAGGCGCCTGGCGATTTACCGTTTTGCGCGTTTGCGCGGGCATATGACTTCCGGTCTCTCTCGTGGGAGGTAGGAGCGGCGCCCTTTGAGTCCCTGCGTGCGCGCCGATTACGCGGGAAAGCGCGGAGCCGGACGGAAACCGGCCAGCAGCCCGATCACGGCCTGGCCGCAGCGCCGGGACATCCTTCCCCCCCGTGCAGGCCCTCGCCCTCTCTACCTTTTTACCTTCTGCAGGCGCTAAACTCGCTCGCCCCCGGTCGCTCTCTAGCCGCCTCCTGCGGGGATCCTCGCACTCGACGCACTTCCTCCTACGCCTCGCGGAAAACACTGCCCGTCACCACTTCCCGGACACTCGCCAGCGACCGACTGCCCCCGCGGCGCATTCTACGCTTCGCACCTACGCTCGGCAGCCTCGGCTCGGCCGATTGTCTCTCGCTGCACTTTGCCGGCGTACTCGACCCCTCTTATATTTCGACGGAGAGCGAGACGCTCTGGGCGAGATGCGAGCGGCTGGTGTGCGTATAGGGATCGGAGCAGAGGCGCGCGGATCAGGCCGTAAGAGAGCTCGCGGACACTCGCGGATTTTCGGGCCGGAGACACGCGCACACTTGGCAGGGAGGCTGCGGGCCGCGCGCGAACGTAACGCGCCGACGAGTGGCGTTGCGAGACTGAGGAGCCGCCGGCGCGCTGCGCCGCCTCAAACTGACAGGTGACTCGGAGCCGCCGCCACCGGCTGCGCGCGCGCACGCCGCGTGCATACCTATCCTACGTGCAGGCTGGCCCGGATTTTCGAACCTCGCCCGCTAAACGACATCTGCCGGAAATAACCGCAGGTTTCTCCCCCGCATTTTGTCGCTTACGACTTACCAAGCGCTGTTATAAAAGGTAACTTACTTATTTCATTATAGATTTTACAATTTTGTTTTTTATTTATACAAGTTATTAAATTTCATATTTTATATTTCAAATTTTCATTTTACGGCTTTTTCCTCCACCTTCTGCATTTATATAAACAATAAAAGAAATATGATTCTATGAACTTTATTGTATAAGGCTGAACAAATACATATTTAATTATTCATTTCAATTCCTCTTTATACGAAGTAAAAGGTTCTTTATGCTGCGATCCCTAGAGAACTGCCTAGATTAACGCTTTTTTTTAGTTAAGAAAAGAATTTAATATTGCACCGTTGAATAATACACGATACATCGAATTTAAATTATAGATTGTAGCGCTTTAGTTTTCTGTGCAATATCTTTGCATCAAAAGTACCACCCACCCGCTGCGTTACGTGCATGTACGCAGAAACGGCTTGATAACCGGACCTACTGTAACTATAATTCAATCAATTTTCATCTGCACAGTTTCGTACATTAATTATAAAAAATTTGCTTCGTCTCTTTTAAAAAATGATATGTCTCTTTCTTTTAATAAACAACTTCAGAATAAACAATAAACAATTAATAAATGTTTCATTCTAATTCTCCATCAAACTTTAACACTTAATTTTTCCCAAACTCTGCTCTAATAAAATAGATGAAAACTAAAGTTAAACTATTATCTAAAACAAGTCGGCTAAAATTTCATTCTCCCGTATGGTGAAAACAATTTCGAACAAATAAGTCGCGCAACTCCCCCTAATTCTCGCAGCTGATCACGTAGAGCAATCCAGCGACGGTAACTCGCTAATGACTCGGCAACTACCGGCCATGAATGGAAATCCACCTCCGTCCGCCAATCATATCCGCCTCCCTTCGGCGCCCACCGTGGCGGAGGAGAAAAAAAGCTCGGAGCGGCCTTCTTACGGCCGCGTCGGAAAAGAAGCTCCGTCGCTAATTGAACGCGTCGCGGCCCGAGTCTCACGCGAGCGGCGAAATACGCGGCCCGCATCCCCGGCGGTATTCCCGAGAGGATGTCGGGCTAATCTCAACACAATCTCCTGCTTTCGACTCGTCCGGCGCTCTCCCCCAGAGATCGCTCCAATTAAGGATTAATTCACTCGGATGAATTCGTCCGTCTCCTTTGCTTTTCGCTCGCCTCACCCCCTCACCCAGGTACTTTTTTTCTTACGTGGCGACTTTGCGCGACTGCACCGGCTCTACCGGGACTCCCGCGAGCCCACTCGTATATTTCGCGGGAACGCGAAGACCCCCGGTGGTGCTACATCTTTCCCGAGCTGTCTTATTTTGATATTTGAGAGAAATTGTTTCGAGATCTTTTCTTTTACATTTTGCCTATTTGAAAAATCATTGCAAGTGGAAACTGTTATTTTTTTATTTTCGATATTTATACTCGAATCTTTTGAATCTTATTTTGTATTCAAAGATACTTAATTACGTTAATTGATTGCACGGCCAATTTTAAATACGCTACAAAATTGATAAATGAAGATAATGTCCTATAGCTATCGTAGTAGGTGTGATTTATCAATTAATCAGCACCAAGAAGCTATATAGCTTTTTTTATAGAAATCATTATAAAACTTGAACATGCAAGAAATAGCGTTAAAAGTGACTTTAAAACAGAAATGAAAAAAATTCTCAACTCAAACGAATGTTCAGCAAGAAATTTAAACCTTCCCGCGTCAAAATCGTTCCCCTGAAAAAAGAGCGAGCAAAGCAAAAAAGGGAGAGAGAAAAAAGAAACTAAGAAAAACTCAAGAATTTGCTCCGTTCGCGGGAGCTAAACTTTCGCTCTCCCCTTCCGTCGAAATAAAGAAAGCGAAGAATCGCGACGGCGCCTCTGCTCTCCGAGTTTTCCGCCTGTCGAATCATAATTTAATTCGCGCTTCCGTAATAACGGAGGGGTCGCCGCCACCGCCGCCACCCCGGAAAAAGGAGCGAGGCGCCTCGGAGGATTTATCGGGGAGACGTCGATGTGCATTAGCGATGGAAAAGCGCGGAAACGCGGGGGCGCGCGACGAAATCGTCATATTCCCCGCGACCTCGCCTCCTTTTCTCCGCTTCGCGTTCTACAAAGATGCTTCGATCTTCGAATACATTTTTTTTCGATTTCTGATATATATACTTTTATACGATCAATCTAACGGTTTAAATTTATTTTCTTCAATGAATATCTCTTAGTCATTACTTTTTTAAAGCTCCTTGCTTTATATTTTATAAGATAAGTATATTTTATAGTTATTTCATAAGTTTAAAATTATTTATTTTAAAAAGTTTTTTCAAATCAATGACAATATTTAATTAATGTAATAAATCTCTTCTCGTATTGAGCTAAAGTCTAGTATCCACTTGTAGCTCTCAAAAATTTAAATAAATAAAACGATCAAATAAACATTCATGATTTACTCTCTCGTCTTGAGTAAATAGGCGCAGTACATAACGACATCAGAGTCCCTCGGTAGCGTAGTAACGAGTAAATCTAGGAGAAGTCGACGGAAGTGCCGAGAGCCGTCCTTGGCCCTCAATTATGTCGTCGTCGGCTTCGTCCCCTCAATCCTTTTCTCTTACCTCGACGCCGAGGAAATCGCATCATTATCGCGGCGGAAGTTCGACCGCCTCCGCTTCGCGCCGCAGGGTAAGGCAAATTTTTCCAACGCTCCTCGCATAGTGAAATATATAGATAGTTTATTTTTTTCATCTCTTTTTATTACATAGTCAAATCAATCTTCCAAATTCTCCAACAAACTCATCTTCGTAGATACATACACTCTTCCGTAGGTACCATTCGGCATTAAAAAGTCAAAGGCATAAAAACTAAAAATCGCGTCGTAGTTATTTAAATCTACAGGCTATCTGTATACTTATAAAAAAAGAACTTGGCGACGACGGACGAAGAATCACGTCATCGTCGTATCTGTCATTAAATAGGATAATAATACTTAACTAATAGAACTTAGAGCTATGTAGGGTGAAATAAATTTGTGCGTCGAGGATCCACCGGCCTCATAGACCGGGGAGATCTCTATGAAGTGTGTGGGAGCGAGTGGAGGTCCTTTAACGGGACCGCGCGCTCGTCGCGTGGCAGTTTCACTCGGCCAACGTGCAATAAATACGTGTCTCCGCGTGTCCGCGGAGATGTGCAAGAAGCATGATGAGTGGGATAAGTCGGTCGATTATTTGGCGACGTCGTCTTCGAGTATCTCCTTTATGTTGGCAACGATGCGCGAGACGAACTCCTTGAGGAGACCCTCCATGCGCTTCGACGCGTGGACGACGTCCTCGTGGTCCGGCTCTGCCATGTCATCGTAGTCCGCCACGCACAGATTCGTGATCAGGCTGAAGCCCAAGACCGTCATGTCGCAGTGTCGGGCTGTCACTACCTCGTGCACCGTCGACATACCTGCAGGACAAATTGTTTTTATTACTTTATAATGTAAATTATAAATTTAATTAATTTGTCACGCTAAAACCGTTAAGGTATTATTTAAGTATCAAACATAAAGAACCGCGTAAATTAGAATCGTTGAAATTCTAAGCTGCAGCAAAAACGCGTCGAGTTAATATCCATTACAAAGTAAACAGCGCAAAAAAGTGTCTCGCCGCTTTTTCTAAGACCGTAACAAAAGACTCGGAAATTCTCGATTACCATATTGCGCTGTAAGGACAATACCTGTTACGCAATTCTTGCCGCGCGTGTTATCGATCAAGCAAAACAAACAAAGGTCGGCCTGAACAGCGTAAAGAAAAATCAAAGCCACGTGAGATTCAGGCAAACTGCCGGCTCATAACGCCGGGAAAGGTTAATACGCGTCAATTCGAATGCGCGCGGCGCCTCGAACTTGGCCGATCGAGAGTCGACGACGCCCGAGACTTTAAGGGTAAAAGGGGGGTGTACTGACCCACGGCGTCGACGCCAAGGTTCCTCAGAAGTTTCATCTCGGCGATGGTCTCGTAGTTCGGCCCGCCGAGACACGTGTAGACGCCCTTGTGCACGATGTTCCGTATTCCCATTTCCTCGACCACTTTGTCGCAGATGGCGAGGAGCTCCTTGTCGTAAGCCCGGTTCATGGGCGGGAATCGAGGTCCAAATCTGCAATCAACCAATAATGGCCAGCGTTTAGTTTCGCCGCAGTGACGGTACGCAAGATGAGATGGCTTAATGCTTATTCTTTATAAATATGAATTATTATTGTCCTGCTTTATCGTATTGCTATCATTAGCTATCAACGAAATTCGATTGTTTATCTAAATTAAGTCATTTTATTTTAAAGTAAATATTAAATGCAATTGAAATAATAATTGCGAAGAACATATTTCAATTTATCTTTATATACGTTTTTATAATAAACCATAATTTAATTTAATATAATTTATTTGCCTTGAAAATCATTACTATACGTATGACATCAACTTTCAAGAAATGTAATTAAAACCTCTATACACGACGTTGCTCAATACTTCGGTAAACTCATTTTTGCGCTAATTGTATTGATATTTATTAAGTAAATGATAAACAAATAAAAATTACCAACGCCGAAGTAGTAAGTAAAAGAGCTAACTAATTTCCGCGAAAATTTCTCGTCTTGCAGAATCAACAGAAACGCATTACGGCGGATGAAATAAAAGATTAAGGAACCAGTCGACGGAGAAAACGGCGCGACCGTGGCGCGGGCGCGCGCCTGAGATGGACGCCCAGACCGGCGGAAGAAGTCAAGAGTTCCTTAAGTAAATATGCCAATCAGCTTTTCTCTATTCCCGTGCAAATAGTTCATCAAACCGATTCAAGGGGTCACATTATCAAGAAACAAATTCATTCGGCTCCCCTACTTTCCTCTCCCTCCCCAACCCCTTCTCGCGGCATTACTCGTCGCACTCCTTTTATTTTTTTACCTCCATCTTCGCGTTCGAGCTTCGAAAAGACCTGACCCTTTGCAGTTTAATTCCCCCCTCCTCCCTCGAGTGCCGTCGTGATACAGCCTTTTTTATGACGATTACTACCGGCGAAAGCAATTTTGTGACAGTTTAATCGTGGAAGGATTTTTTAGAGGCGATCGAATTTCGTGATCGTTTCTCCTGTATTTCATCAATTTCCTATCTTTCAACAAATTTTGAACATTCCTTTAGTTATATTCTAAGACTAAAATTAAGACTTAGTTTTTGAAGGAAATTTGTTTATACCAAATCGCAGAATAAAAAAAACAATAGCCCAAAATTTGGTCGAAACTAACGCGTCGAGTGCTCGCAACGCGCGACTCATCGAATTTTAACCAACCTCCGAGCACCGGATGCACTCGACCGACAGAAAGCAGCGGCAAAATAAGGGTCTCTCGGTCAAAACAAGGCCAGAGCGTGATTTTAATCAAAAGCGGAATCGCAGAAACGCGCGGAAGCGGAAAGGTAATCGGATGAAGGGGGAGGGAGGGAGGCGGAGTTGAGAGTAGCGGGACGCTTTGAGCATAAAGAGTGTATATATGACGTACCGCTCGTCGTTGGGTCCCTGGAGAGGACTGTTGCCGGCGAAGCCCATCATGTTTACGTGATCCTTCATCAGCATGATGTCGCCGACGTTGTAGTTGACGTTCAGACCGCCGGCCGCGTTCGTCACTATGAGGTGGCTCACGCCGACCAACTTCATCACCCTCACCGGCATCGAACACTGTGCGTTTTTAAAAAACAAGTTCCAACTGAGTCTCGCATTTGCTTAATGATACTGCTCTCGTTTTTTCTCTTTACACCAGTTTTAAGGATAGTGCCGAGAGTTTTATTTTTATGATTCGAGGGATTGCTGCTTTTAAGAGTAGACTTGTACACTTAAAATTCTCTTGTTCGCGGTAGCGCTAACTTTCTTTTCAAATAACTGATAAAGCTTTCTAATTTTACAACATTTTTCCTTATTTTAATAACAATTTAAGTAAATTATAGAAACGCGAAATTTTTGTCATCTAAAAGTGCTTGTTATCACAATCGAGTACAAGTACGAATTCCTTCTAGAGGTTTCGCTGGCGTTGGGCTTCATTATGCGCGTAACGCCGATCAAAACGCGTTATTACGAAAATTAAAATACGTATTCGTAAATATATACAGACAGTAGGCGTTATCGAGCGCGAACAAGAACGAGTATGATAATGATTACCGTGCCGACTTGCATCATTAACATGAAACGCAAATTTTTTTCTGGTGAAAATTATATTTTACAGTCTACCGCAGCATTATTATATCGCAATTTAAAAATAAAGAAAAAAGCAGCATCTTTGGCGAGTGAAAAAAGATGAGTATAATAAGATACTGACCTTCCACAGAGGATATCCCTCGTAGTAGTGGAACCTGCCCTGCATGCACATGACGGGTACGCCCTGGAGGTAGCCGAAGACCATTTGACCGACATGACCTTTAACCGTGGAAGCGGGGAAGTGTGGGATGTCTTCGTACGGGAAGATTTGCTTGTTGGTCAGCGTATCGGCTACTGGACCTATATAAAAAAAACGTTTTACTCCAGTTCTGCCCAGCTGACGTCCTATATTACATAAATTTCCGAAATTTCCGATGCTTTTCCTCTTATTTAAAAACTTTCTGTTGCCCTACTAAAGATTCCGTTTAATATACTTTCGTAGAAAAGAGCGCATAAGCAGTTGAAAAAAAGTCTGAAATGTATGTAAATGACGCGACTTAAAATTCGCAGTGCGCGGCGAGGGATAATTCGCTAAAATCAAATTTGACAATCGAAATTTTAAATTTTATTCGGCCGAACTGCGTGAAAAGTATTTGATCGGAACGGCGCTAATAAATTTGAGCGATTCGCATAAATTTTCACCGAGTCCACGGCGCCCGAATTCGTTCGCTCGAATTAAACCGAATTTTATGCTCGAAACGCAGACCCGGTGTTTACACAAAGTGTTAAAAATCTATCGACATGTATTTATTGGCCTACATAAATTTTCAAATATTAAATCAATTCCCAGCGCGAATTCTATGAGTGTTTCTCGAAAATACGCGGTTGTGAGGATAAAACCGGTTTATTCGCCTGTAAATAAAGGATTCCGAACGTGCGCAAAAAGTGTTCGTTGCGTATCATAAAATAATAACTAAGCTTCAATTATCGATGCGCATACGTAAAAAATGGAATGCTCCTAAAAGAAAGGAGGAAAAAAACTGGCACAATAGATAACAATTAAATCAATTGCAAATTAAGGACACATATCAAAAAGGCAATTGTCAAGCAAGGCTCGTTAAATCAATATAATTGCTGTTTAATTCACGAAATGCTTACCTAATCCAGAGCCGCAAATGATGCCAATTCTAGGTCTGATAGAAGTGCGCTCGATCAAATACTGTGCGCTCTCCTGAAGGGCTTCGAAACTGAATCTGCAACACAGTCAAACAGAGAACATTTAATTAAAAACGTTCTTTCAACGTTTTACATAAAATTCCAACTTAAATAATGCATCAATTAAAAAATACATTATCGCACCTCACCGGCGAATTAATCAAGACGACGTATTAAATATAAATATTGCCTCGCTTTTGCAATCTCGTAGATTAAGTGCAAGTGATAAAAAAAATGTTGTCTCAAGCGAATATTGACTTTTAACGACTCGTTCCATCCGCTAGAAATTTCATCTCAAGATAACGGCGGACTTATCTTAATGTCTTAATGCCTGCGACGAAAAAGAGCGGGACCAGAGAGCAGTGGTGGTGACCGAGATGATGCGTCACTCGAGTGGACCTCCTCAATGAAAATACATTATGCAATTACTGACGCGCAAGCTCGTGAAGATAACGAGATCAACTACCTACACCATGTGGTCTTAGTTAACGCATACTGATACAAGTCGGTACTTAGCTTCACGTAAGTGTGGGGAGAGTACCGTGTGAAAAAAGCCGAGGAGCGATTAATATTTTATTTATCGAGCGTGAAAACTCATGCTAATTGGTGCAAATGTCAATTATTTTGAACGATTTTCTTTTTCTTTTGAGATAATAACATCGACTCGTCGCGATTATAAGTGCGGTTACTGGTTAGTTTGATAGAAAATAATTAGTGTGAAACATGCAATTAGAAACTAAAGAACTTTTTAAGCAAATTAATTTTTGAATGTTATTAAAATTTGATCTAATGAAATTGGCTTTCAGCACATTAGCAATAAATTTTAAATATTCATTATTATCAGAATTCTACTAAGTAACTTTCAATCAAACAATTGAACTATTAAAACCTGCGAGCCACCGCAATCCGGCCAAGCTGGACACTACCAGATTGGAACATGGGATTTAAGCCAATCGAAAGAGGGGGATAGAGATATTACAAATCACGACTCACGTTCGGATGTGTATAATGCGTTCGATGCGATATGTATCGCATCACGTGATCGAGAGAAGCAGAGGGACGCTCCGCTAATCCGAATGCGCGTTCTTTGCGCTCGTCGAATATTTAATATCCCTTTAGAACCCTGTCCTAAGCATTGCTTATAATTTTCACTTTCTTTGTCATAAATTTTTTGTAATTACCACTCAACTTTACTTTTTCTAATTAACAAAGCTAGAGATGTTAGAAATCTGTCTGTTAAACGCCTGTTTTTCGACGTCGAAGAGGTATTATTGAGAAGCACGTGTAATAGCGAGCTGCTTTAATAGTATTACAGATAAATAAAAAAAATATACTTAAATATTACGTAGTTGTTAAATGTCGATTGTCACGTATTGCGTCGTAGTAATAAAAAGTCTGTAGATAGTATTCCTATCACAATATATCAGCCCAACCCCTTTGCTCGGTCTTTGGTCTTTGGCAGGGTCGTGCACTTGAAATCATTTATCAACAGTGCCAATGAAAGTTTCATGGCCGGAGATCTTCCTCAATGATAACGGTAGTTTGTCAATCTATGCGGTAAATTTCTCAATTGGAGGTTATTCTTCCTCGGAGCTTCGATAGAGATAAAGTGATATAATCATATTTATAAAATCGCTTGATCTGTTTATGCAGACGGTTGTTCACGGTTCATTTACAGTTGAAGACAAATTCGTGACGTGCAAAGTTACACGTTTGAAAAAATGTAAATATATTAAGTAATCTATTGATTTAATTAATTTTATTTTGTTTGTACAATTGTATTGTATCATCTCGAATTAATATTGTTTGCACAGCAACTCGTGCCTCATAGCTTATAATAATAAACGATAAGCTATGTAAAATAAATGAAGGAAGGAGAATTCGAATTAAAAAATTTGATTAAAACTTCTTCTTTTGAGCAATATAACAAAATAGATGAATTATTAATCCAAACAAAATTCAACACCGTACCGCTCATATAAGTCAATTAAGTCCATGCGTCTGCGAGCGAAAACGGTTAAAGTAACCGTCGAACCGAGCGCGGAACAACGCTACTCTAACGTACTTAGTTCACGCAACACAAAAGGCTTAGGCTCGTGGCCAAGCGGCATACGCGCGCATATCGCCGGGGTAACAGGGGGGGATAAAGCCTTTGATTCGGCGCCACTGATTTCCCGATATACATAGGCGCGCGCCCTCGCGGTCCGGCAGGCCGCCCCGTCGCCCCAGCCCCGGCTCTTCATTAACCTAATTAGCTTAATCGCCAGTGCTCTTTCGATATGTATACAGCGCGAGCCGGGAGAGATAATTAGTACACTTAGTTTGCGAGTCACTTGATTAATTGATTTTGCCCACCCCTTCCCCCTCTGCCGGCGCCTCGCCGATCCCCTGCTTTTTTTCACGGCTGATCAACCGATTTTGAGCGCCGCTACCTTTCGCACCAGTGCCGCTGTCTACTCCGCTTAGTTGACGGTATAACGCCGAGCTTACACTTTTTTTTAGAATAGATTTCTTTCATTTGTGATGTATTTTGAAAATTTAAATTAGGTAATTATATCTTTCTATACGATTCAACTATATATTAGACATGGGATAGAGCGCGAAATTTAAAAAACTGTATTGCTTAATCTGGTAAGGATAAAGAGGCATGACGATATATTTTCAGTTCGAAAATTTTAGCAGAAAGCGCCATGAATTTCTTTTTTTATAATATTATGCTAAAGAATATTGCTACTTTCAATCAGCATCAAAATAAAGTAATCAAATGCAAGCAGTAAAAGCTCAAAAGCGACGGGTAATAAAGTACGTGAATCGGGGGAATCCACTGATGATGAATAAAAAAGGCGATCGCGGTGTTATCGAGTGGTCGGGTGTGCGGGCGAACCGTTCGCGTGGCATAACGCTGATTCGCGCCGGCCCCGGGGCACAAAGACAATATATCGCTGAGCGTCGCTAAATCAATCGGGCGTTTAGCCTCGCGGCTCACTTGACGAATTCCGCGCGGCCGCCCCGCATTCCCCCCGATACTCGGCATAATTACGCGCCGGTGAGAGGCTTAGCCCGGCTATTATTTTAGCTCCTCCGCTAAAGTATCTACTAATGCAGTTGATTGCGTCGAGCTTCCGATTGCGGATGAAAGCGATTTTTTACTTAAATAATAATAAAGTGAAATTGTAGAATGGCACGTAGATTGGGTTTCGTGTAAGACGCACATTTTTATTTGTAAAGTAAAAACAAATTTGAATTTCGCGCGTCTGTCAAAAGCTGTCGTTTTCGTTTGTATTACTCATTGTGTTTATGTCATCATGAAAATGAAAACCATGTTTTACTAAATGTTGCTGTTCTTCGTCCTTAATTTACTTAACGGACAGTTTAAAATATGAGCTGAGCTGGTGATTCATTTAAATTCAACTGATGCATTGTTTTCATCCTGTTGAAACCACAAATCGAGCCAATCGATTAACGCGTCTTCCTCGCATTTTTCGCCGATTACATAAACATTGTAAACCTTCAATTGAAAGTAAACATTTTACATAAAGTATTACATAAAATGTGCGTAAAGGATCAATGATGGTAAATAGCAATTTTTTCCCAACATCCGCACCAATAAATATACCTTATTATGCAAATTGGATCATTCACACTCAGCATTTTCAATTCGATAACGTTACGACCACTGTAATCTGCAATTACAATAATTATTACGTAAATCAATGGCCTAAGCGAATAACCGATTAAACTAGATCCAATGCTAGATTTACCTGTCAATGACATGAATAATGATTCAGCGAGCTCTAAAGAAAAGAAGCGTGAAAATTTAACTGATGGACTCACCGGTATGAAATTACTCATCGACGGATAAAAAAATGGCTCCTAATACAAACGAATAAAAAAAAAATCGCGAAAGCTTGTCATCTTCCTCGATCGAGAGGAGGTGCCTTCGAAAGGCGAAGGTACCCAGCAATTATCCGTCGAGACGCCAGATTAATTCATTAAAGTTAATGGCCCTCGGCCGATGACGCGTCGACCGATCGAAAAATGAAGCCAAGCTCCATCGCACCCTCCTCCTTCTTTTCGCGTTTCCGACTCTGCACTTTTCCACTCAAGTTCTTTTTTTTCTTGGTCGTCTGTCCTCATTACTGTCTTCGCTACGCTAGACTTCAATTTTTTAACAATTTAACGAAATTATTTTTTCTAATGAAAACTAAAAATAATTATCCTTTTGACACATTTTTAAACTTGCTTAAAAATTGTAATGTTTACAATTATTATTCTGAGGTATTAAATAAGATTTTTATTTTACGCAAAAAGTAATTATTATTATCATTCAAATTCAACATTTGAGAAGTTTCAAATTATCGCGAATTAATAAAAAAAAAGAAACATTTGCAAACTAATAGCTTATCTTTTAAGGCTAAGTTGAGGGCGTATCACACTGAAGCTCGCCTTTTTTGCAATTGATGCTCCTACTCCGCCTCTCCCGCGAAGAAAAAAGGTTCGCGCGCCCGCAACTTTGCAGACGAGGAGGGACAGCGCCGCGAGCTCGGTCAATTGCGCGGCGGCAACTTGGCGCGCCTAATAACATATCCGCTTTGTTTATTAGCCCGAAAGTTGGCCGTTTGACCGGTGCGCCCCGAAATTCACTCAAAGGAAACTAATTGTTTCGGGCGCTGGAGGGACGGGAGGGCGGAGTAAAATCTCAAACTCCTGCGAGAGTTGGCCCCTCGAAACTTAGCGTCTCTCTTCCGGTCAATTTTTCGCCGGTTTTCCCGCGCCCAGGCGATAACTTTCGAGGGCCGTCGAGGCGGCTGCTCTTGACCCCCCCTTCCCCCGCTATCCCTCCCTCAACGCTCGAGACTTTGAATTTAATTAAAGTTCGCGGACCCGTAATGCTAGTTCTGTCCTCTACATCGTATGGATATTTATACCCTTACTTCCATATCTCTTTCTAAGTATCCATGATTGTCAAAATAGAATCTTTTCATTACATAGATTTGTTTAATGAATATAATTTTGTTAATTAAACATATAATAGAGTAGCACATAATTGGAATAATAGCTAATTGTAAGAATTATTACGTAGGTTAATTACCATCAAGTGTACTACCTGAAAGTCTCCCCCTCTTAGGGCATAGGCACTCTGCACCTAATGCAAGTACTCGAAAGTGTGTAACTATGACTGAAGTTAACCAGAAATAATGTGATCCCTTATTAAAACATAATAACATGATGTCAGAAAGTTTTGTGCAGTATTTTGCTAACAAAAAACTTTGAATTGATTAATTAATAAGATTTTCGAGGTCCATCAATATCATGTACTAGTTATGTTTAACAAAAAATATTTATCAGTGTCAAATATAATTATCGGGTAATGATAGCCGTTGAAAGAACTTTTAATTATTTATTATACTATTTAAAATCTTTTTATATGAATATGAATAATCTATGAAGCTAATACCAATCCCGAAAACATGAGTCAGTATCCTTAAAAATGAAAAGATGTGAAAATCAATACCTGAACTAATTAATAAATAATCAAATATATTTATTTATAAAGTAACAACTTGAGTATAAACTCCTTAGTGAAATATGAAAGAAGGCAAAATAAAGAAAAGTTTGGATTGCAGTCAGTGTTCGCGATAACCTTTACATCTTCGGAAAAAAGTTTTTCGTGAAAAAAGTTGAAAAAGTCCGGCGCGACAGGTTGCGAGGAAGATAATTCCCGGCCGATCCCCCCAGCGTCGAGCTCCCTCGCCATTGCTTATTCCGATCGCGGGGCTCGCCTGATCACTCTTGTCTCGGTCCAGTTGCGGTGTCCTCGGTATTTTTGTCGGCGCCTTGAAAATTGCATCGCGGCGCCGCGGATTAAATCGCTGCTCCCCGTGTAAATACTGGTTCGTGCGCTCGCTCTCCTTTTCTTCCCTCTCTTTCTCTCGATCGGCTGCTGCGTGTCTCGCGAAAAATACCGGACGAGCCGGGAATATTAACGAGATGAAAATCGCTCGGCGAACAATCAATTTAAATTACTAATGGCTCGCACTCGCTCGATATGCGGTTTTTACTTTTTTTTATTATTTGCAAAATTAATAACAAAAAAGCCACTGCTAATTCAAACGCGGGTTTGAATTATCGCTCGCGGTAGCTCGAGTGCTTTTGCAGCACTTTGTTTAAAGTGGTTGAATTTGTTTTACAAAGAGTAATCGCTTGACCGTAGCGGATGGAGGCTGATAAGCCGGCGGATAACATCGAGACACGAGGAGGATCGATTCGCTGCTGGTGGTGCAAACCACCTTCGAATTCCTTATCTACGCGAAACGATAATCCAAGACCGGACAAGTGGATATTCAGATTTAAAAACGAGCACGAGTTTTTCACGGACAATCGCTGCAATCGTCACGTGATCCGTTTTTTTTCCTGACATTTCTATAATTGGTCTACGTGTTGCGTGCATAATAATTACACGAAGTGATGATTGAGCGAAAATTTCTTACGACTTACGGTAAGACTGTATTCAATCAGTTTCTTTCGTGCCTCAGTTGCAGGGTGTAAATCGTGAGAAACGAAGATGAAAAATAAAAAACGATAATTTACTGTTAATTCTACGATTTTTGTAATAATGATTTTTTTCTTTGGTACTGTATTCTATATCCACGCAAATTTTTCATAAACTCAATATGCAAATTAAATATCGTTATAAAATTAATCAACGAGAAAAATTAAGAACAATTCTGAAATAAAACGTGTTCAGTTAATTATTCAAAGTTTACAAAGTATCGTTGAAATTGCACGTGAAATAAAAAAAATTTCGATATCCACACATTAACTTCACGTTTTTAGTCTATAGATTATAACAGTGCTTAAAAAATAACGATGCGGAATACAACAGAACCCGTCTCCCAATCTCGAACCGTCAACGAAAAAAAAACCATCGCTATTTATCGATAAACAAGAAACTCACTGTGCGTGTACAGTGCCGGTGTGCTTGACGTTGGTGTGATTGAAGTCGTTCTCGCTGGGCCTCTTGATGTGCCTGAGGTGGCCGTTCTCTTTCTTCTCTACCATCGGCATCTTGTCACTCTTCTGGTCAAAGCTTTTTCCCTCTTAAAAAATCTCCAACGTACCGTCCAACTCCTGAGTCAACGAAAAAAGAAACGTGCGGGCACCGAGTGTGTACTGCTCCGTGATACGCCGGGCAAAGTTCGCGCTCTAGCTATCGGCTCAGGCGGTGCGCGCGGTGGTTTTATAGAGGCCGCGGGCCCGCAGGAGCCGTGGCGGCGGGGGCGCCGCTCGGCCAATCGCCGCCGGAGCCGCGGGCCCCCGGCTCGATCGCCGGGAGGCTGCCGCGATAGCGGCCGCGCTCGCGTCGATAAGCCGCCGAGCGGCGACGCTCGAATTTTTACAAGCACGTGCGGCGTCCTTTCCGCCTCCTCTCGCGCCCGATCCCACCTTACCGCGACTCTTTGTTTGTAAGCAATGGCGATGGCCTTTATCGCGGCGATCTCCAGTCGTTCGAGTGCTCCCTGGGGGTGTCTTGCGGATGCATCGCAGGGGGTTCCCGAGGAGGTGAGTAATAAGTTAATTTAGCATTACATTTGATTGACGCTTTGACAAATATTTTATTCGTTGCGCAAATTATTTTGTATTTGATAAAGGCGATACGCCAGTCTGACCATTGATATTCTCGATTCGGAAAAACAATTATTAAAAGGTAATCAATTATTTATCGATTTTTGTTCATTTTTAAATAAAGATTGCAGAAATCTTAATTTTTAAAATTTAATTTTATTAAATTTTACAAGAATTAACCATGGAAAATTATTTTTTCCATGGAACCGGTCTATGTTGATAAATCCAGTCACTTTAATGAGTGATCACTTGCGGAATTTTACTATACTTAGAATTAATGTTGCTCATAACTGAAAACATCATTTAAATTCGAACTACTAAAATAAAATTGAAATTGAAATTAAAACAGAAAGCTTAACCGGAAATCGAATAATAGTACAGGTATAATTTGCATAAACTGTTGCCGCTATATTAAACAAAATATTTTAATTTTTACTTCTCGTATAAATTAAAAGTTTACAGCACAAGATACAAAACCATGAATTACTTACATGAAATAAAAAAATGCCGCATTAAATACGACAACATGTACCCGATCTTTTACAGCTCGTAATCTCGCGCGTGTCTCGAAGCGCATTTGTCGAATAAATAAATTCACTTTATTACAGCTAAAACGTCCGCTCGGCAATAAAAAGTTCCGACATGTTAATGAAATTCTCCCCGATTACATTGACAAAAAAGAAGTCGGCAAAATGCGGCCAAATTGCGGAGGCCAATAAAACTCGGCGTACGGCCGGTGAAAAAGTTTGAATTTTTGTAATGCGCTCGCGGCCGGGGGAAGATATGCGAGCGCGTTTCGGCGAGGAGGAAAAATCTGCATTCCGTTAAAATTGCACCGGCGCAGAGCGCCCGTGCGTTTTCAGCCGCGGTATACGCGCGAGGAGAAATTATGCGAAACACTGTACACGTGCTGCCGGTAATTTCAGACATCCTCGAGCTGCACAAAAAAAAAACAAATGTTTTACACCTTTTCTGATTTCGCGCCTGGTTTGTTTTATCGAGCGCGAGGCGCCGAATTCAGGTTGAAAGGCGATAAACAGGTTTTACAGTGGGTCTGAGTTTTTTGAGCTCGGCTCGGAGGGAATTAAATTGCACGTGTGCAGGGCGAATGCGTTGTATCTCGCGTTCTACAATTGCTGGGAAAAATGTTATTGATTTCCTTGAGAATCTCGATGAAACGGGTATGATAATTTATCAACAAGGTTGGAGACAGTTTCTTAAATTGAAAAATCACGAATCTATTGTTGCTGATAAGGAAGTTCTACTGCTTATTATAGCTTGTGATATGTGCCAGTCACTTTGACGTTACTTAATCTCCTTTTCTTTTCTAATATGTTTACGTGTCTTAGCACAAACTATCTGAAATATCTAAAGATCGTGAAACGAAAAAAAATCATCGATTCGGTTTCTATGAATAAATATTCTATAATAATCCAGAAAAAAGTTTCTAATGAAACAATCTAAGCAGTAAAAACTAATGTCGAATTCTTACGTACACATTTTTTTCTAAATCGATTAATACCCAAATTTACATAATCTTATGACAAATTTCGCCTACGCGCCAAAGTTCGATAGTCAAACGGTCCGATAACCAAAAATTATTTATCTTCGTTACAAAAAAGAAAATGACAGTTGCACTATGTTTCACGAGCAATGCAATGATAAAAATGCGAGATTAAATGCGTATGAATTTCCTTATAGTGATTGAGTCGACGTATGATCGACCGCGGCAATTAAAAAGACCAGATATTTATGTAAGTAGATTGGTGCCGGACATAGTCAGACGATGGCGCAACTGGCTGTCGATGTTACCTTATCTCCTTAAATCTTTTCCGATTGGTTTGCTTTCCGAATAAAAGGCAAATATGTATTTCAATTTTAAGTAAAAGAACAATTTTTACTGAACAATTAGTCATTTTTGCAATTTATTTTCTTATCCTACATCAATTTCTTCCACTGTCAAGAAAACTATCGCACTTTCAAATGACACCAATCTATAAAAAAATGTCTAATTTTATCGGAAAATCTTAAAATGCATTTTTTCTCCTATCACATTTCTTACCGGATTCACAAGCGAGCGCAGAAATTCGCTCGATTTTCGCTTATTCTAAGCGCCGATAAATTGCGATTGCGTTCGGTCGCACGATGCGGCCTCTTGCCTCACGCGAGTGACTCGGTGTTTTCGCCGGAGATACGCATTGTTTTCGTTTGCGTGCGAGCATAGGGAGAAAATAAAGAGCCGCAAGAGGACACCCCCCTTCTCCCATTTTTTCATACTCGCCACTGTTTTTCGACCAATAGTAAAAATCGGTACCGACTCCAGCAGCTATAATAATAGAACACAATATAGCTCGTAATTGCCGCATTTACTTTGCACAAGTGCTGTATTATTGCATGATTTATTGTGTGAACAAATGAGATTTATTGGCGGGTAGATGGGATTTTTATTTGTTAATTAATACAAATAAAGGAAAAATTTATGTATTATTGATAAAAAATTTCCGATGTTTCTCCACTCTTTTCCATTGATAAGTTAATGCTACAATAAATTGTGAATAAAGACATGAAAAAAAATTGTACAACACTCAATTTAAATATAATTAGTACATTTATTTAAAAAATCCTTTAAATTAAAGGTTAATTTATACTTATATCTTTTATTTAAATTTTATTTAAATTTTTTCCCCGATAGTAGACAAACGATCTTTTTTTATTAAAAATTATCTAACATCTCTGTTCTAACGTACAAAAAAAAACAATAGAAGTCCCTTTTTGCTCTTTAATTTCGTGAATGACAATAAACAATTCGTAGCCTAATTTTTCCTTACTTCCCATAAAAAGGTCGAGCCACAAAAACATCGCGTTAAATTCAAATAAAATGACGCGTTCGATCGAGATCGTTGATTGCCCAATCGCGGAGTTTAAAGCGCACATCGCAGAAAAACAAGTTCTCGGGAGCTTTCGGCGAAAGACGCCTCGGTCTATCGGTCAGCATGCCTACGCATCGCATACTTTTGCTTGGCAGCGGGCAGTTACGTATTTCCCCTACAAGGGAAGGGGTTACCTGTGGGGGCCAACGCGACGCGAACGAATCCCGCTTGTCCGATAAGAATTGGCCGACGCGATGACGGTATTCCCCTCGTTTCGCTTTATTTATACAGCAAGGTCCAACGTTCGTGTCTCGCGGCTTCCGCGTCAGGCGACGTGCCCCGATGGCTTCATAACGTGTTACGATTTAACATTTTTTTTAATCCTTGTTTTGCGCGATCTACCTATCAAGAAACGTTTTTCTATTAATATATTTATTGACTAAAGTAGTAGGCTAAAAGGTGGATTAATTGTTAAGGTATAATAGTAATAGTAACAGGTTAGATGATCTATTATTTAGATCGGGTCATAACGATTTGGCAAAAGTTTAGAGATTATTTTGTAAATAAAAAAACGTTTCGCAAGCTCGATCTTATTTCTCTATTCACTTTCTTGTTTAATAACGAGGGCTTAACAGTTAAACAATATTCTTGTGTTTTAAAAAGTAGTAAATATTATTATTCATATCTTGTATTTTGATAAACTCTTGAATAAACTAATTTAAGTATACGAACAATCTAATTTAAAGTAACTGAAACTATAAGAAGTTAAAAATACTGTATCAATATTATAATTGCACTTGTTCAAGCCTCAAAATATCGATACAGTTTACGACTGATCTCGGTTAATCTCACCGTACATGCTGACGCTTCAAATGCTATCAGACACTGATGAGTAACGTAAAGAGCATAATTTGCGGGAAATTATTTACTCGTATTGCGTCAACGTCGTGCGATCTCACCAAATATCTTTCGTAAATAATAAGCGTAGTTTATATCAAACAATTACGACTAGAGGAATATTTACTATTTACGAAGGAAATGTTGCATGAAACTGATTCTTTCGACACTAAAATATGACGTTAATCGTTAATATCATTTCGAGAGACAATCTTGGGGATTTCTTAAAGGCTTTATCAAAAGATGACAGTTCCCTACTTGCCTTACATTCATTGAACTCTTTAAGTAATTTAATTTAATTTAGAAGCAATAAACTCAATTCAGTTTTTATTAAATAAGAAAATTGCTCTTAAATTCAAGGAAAAAATTTTAAATAATATCAGTAAAAAATTTGTAGGTGTAATATTTTTAAAGTTCTTTTACGTTAATCTATATCGTTTTATTTGTAGAGTATAAATAATTGACGTTAATAACTATATTATGCGATCGTTACTTATGAACCACAGTTTAATCAATATTTGCAAGATGAATCTATAAAACAAAAAGTGGTTCAAAAGAACAGAGCATAAAATTAAAACGATGATCGAATGATAAATAACGACAATCTTATCTTTGCTCAAATTTAGATTAAGCAAATATTTGGCTGACTTTTTGGGTTCCACTAGTACAGCTGTTTAGATTTTTGTAACAAGTGTTTATCCTTCATTACGTACACTCAGCTGAATTGTTTTAATTTCTATTATTTAATATTTTTTAATAAAAATGACAGAAATTTGATGTAAATAGTAAAAAGTATATCGTCCAAAGATTAATAGGTGTAATAGCTGATCTATATAATCTTGACAATAAAAATCGTGGGCGATAACCAGCGTGGATATGTACGTCATCATTAAAAATGAAATGTAAAATTAATCTTACGCAACATCCATCCAGAAGCAACATAGACTTTTATATCAGTAACGAATAAAACATTACATAAATAATTAGCAAGGAATAAAATGATACAGAAAAAGCGGGTGAATTATAAAAGCAATAATCAAAAGTACGAAAAAACTTCCAAAAAGAATTCAAAGCGCAGAACCATTCTCCCACAACTGCGCGCAACAGTAAATTCCGAGCATGTACATACACTCACTATAGACGCGCGCCGTTCGCTTCCGTAGTGTAGGCGCAACGGCAATGTCCCACCTAACCTCCACTGCCAGCGCAGCTATCGCACCTTCACTAGCCTGACAACACAAAATAGCCGTGCGACAACCCTACCCATACCACCCCCCGGACCCAGGAAAGCGAAAGCTTACTTCTCGAAGCATCCCTTGCACAGGCAGGTGATGTTGAGTATCTGCTCGAGCGTGAACGTAACGTTGCCGCCGTTGGTGTCGGCCATCCTCGAGCTGCTCTCGTTTTGGCCCGCTTCTTTAACGGCTTCGCACATTTCGAGCGAGCTTGGTCTACGGATTCACCGGGTTGTCCTGGGCAAAATACGACCACCTGTCAATGGCCACGGCGCGATGAGCAACTGTCGCTTTGACGAACGGGCGGCGCGCGCCTGCGTATGCCTCGACATTGACCCAGAACCGTGGCACGCAACCCGCAATTACCTATTGCGCCGCGCGAGCCTTTTTCCGTTGCCGCGGTCTTCCATCAGGCGCGGCTACTCCCGGCGTTTCTGCCTCGGGATTTTCAAAAAAGCCGCGCCGCTTCCTTCTTTTTCGTGAGAAGGCGCCGCGGGGAATTCGAAATGATGGTCGTGCAGGGGAGATTTGCTCGGGGGGAGTAACGCCAAGTGCGCAAATGGTAATGGGACCACTTATACCCTGTACTAAGAATAACGGCGAATGGGGAGTGGATTTGTAAAGGTGGAAGGTAGAATTAAAGTAAATCGCGTTGAAGTTCGTTATTACGAATTCTAGTGAGATTATACGGTCGATATGTTATAAGTAAATTTCTGCAGTGCTTAATACTGATGCCTTTTTTTAAGATATTTTAAAAATTTAAGTTAACTAGTTTTTCCTGTTATGTTCACATCTTTGATATTAGCCTAGAATATTTTGCAACAAATAAAAAGCAATGCTTCCATAAAGTTTGGAAATAAATAAATATTCTAGTTTTATTTTAATTCTTATTCAGAATCGTTTATTGTTAAGAACTTGATTTTACGCTAGTTATATCTATAGTTCAAATATTATTTCAACGATAAATAACTTTTTGCGGATTAAATTATAATGCGTTACTTTAAAATATCACATCCAACTGTCTACGTCGACAGTTGAACCAATATTTATTTTTCAATACAGACGTTTATTCACTATTATGAAAAATGTATTTTAAATTTTAGAAACAGATGTATCGTGATGAGCACGTGTATAAGTAGAAACCTTATAGATAAGTTAAGATAAGAAATTTTTTTTAAGAATTATGTACATTAAAATAGGTTTTACAACCTATCATAAAAAATCGGGTTTCTAATTTAAAAAATTAATGATGCGATGATTTATATTCTTGAAAAAGTGTAATTCCTAGATTAATAAATTTAAAGCAACTCAAAATTTCGGTATATTATACTTAATCCAATAAACACCGAGAACATTTTTGCATCAAAATTTGTAATAAGGTATCTACAAAAATATTATTAGTTATAACAGCGGATAAACCAGATTTCTATTAAAATCGAATTACAGCTTTGACTCGTATAACAAATTCAAACTCGTTATTAAATTTATTCAGCGCTTAAAATTATTCTATAATCCCGTAGTGATAAATTTTAGAGGATCGTGCAAGTAGCGACGTTTAAAATTCATACTCTCCTACCGTACCGTATCTTCTAGAGAAACCTAATTTTCATACGAGACAATTAAATCCCGTTATCAGACTCCAAGGAAATCCATAAACAAGCTTAAATTCGGCCCCGGGCCGAGCGATCTGCGACGGCGGGGTAGTCGCCAATTAAAATTTCGCCCCCGATGCCCGCAATAAATAGGCGCTCGGGACTAATCGGAGCCGTCATCGAGACTGCAATTTTCGCGGATTTTAAAGGAAGCTGGAGCATGAATATTTATGCGACGAAGCGCTTGGCGCGCAGGAAAATTCGTTTTTCTTATCGGCGAATTATCGCGCAGTTTTATTACTCCGCGGAGTTGATGCACGCCGTAGATTCACTGGAAGATGGATACTTTCCTTTATTAAAATATTTGTACAGGCGTTTATGCGTACGAACGGCTACACGGACGAATCATTAGAATTTCGTATCTGCTAGATTTCAGCTGTGTGATGGGTTAAGAGAGCTTACCTCTGCAAGCACGAAAAATTGCTGTTTTATTATCCAGAAAAGTTCCCTGAATTATTAATGTAAAGTCTAATTTTAAATAAACAAGCAATTTTAAGAGACAGGGGTCAGTCTCGTAAGATCGCGAGACTCTCACGTGCTGCTCGTAAAAAAGCATTTAGCTATCGAACGGGCGTGTACACTACCGTCTCGAGTCCGATTAATCGCGTGAAACTTTTGTGATTAGTAATAAAAAATTCACTATTGAAATATATCTATTTTACAAACAGAGTATATAGGAACGGATATCGGAATAAAAATAAAATAATTTTATAAATTAACGCTTAAAATATTATGCCCATAACTATACGTTCATTGATAATCGTTAGTGGACAAAACCACATTGTAAAAATAACGCAAATTAACTTATATCAAAATTAAAATATCTTGACATTAAGTTTGACGAATCAAATTTCCGCTATTAGTAAGTAATTATTAATCCTCTTTTACGTCCATAGATTAATGCAACAGAAATGGATTTTAAATCTATAGATAAGTGACTTTTAAATACCTGTCAAAAATTTGTCTAATGTTAAAATTTAAAAAATTATATCCAGATGATAAGCAACCGCATGGAATGTCAACGCTCACAAAATATTCGAAAGGTATATTCAGTTTTATCATCAGAAATTTTAGAAATAATTATATTTAAAGACTTTTTTATAAACCACTTAATGGAAAATTCTATATTTCAATTAGAACTGGTTTTTTAATAAATTAATTTAAAATTCTTTTTCAATTTATCGGCTTTTTATCAATTAAATGATACCTTAATTTTTTTCATATATAAAAAATTGGTCTTGTCTGAGATGGTGAGTAGAGATTCTACATATGTCCGGTTCGTGAATCTGGTACATTCGTTGACACCGGAAATTTCCACGTCAAGATATTAGAAAAAAAAACTTACAGTTGAAGACGGTGATAAAAGTATGAATCTAGAGCTTAGACAAAATAAGAGTTCTTGTGGAAACTTTTCAACTCCGGTTGGAATGCATTATTCTTCAAAACAAGACATTGTAATAAATGACTAATAAATAAAATTTTATTAACTGTCGAGAACATTTATTATATTTATTTTTGTTATCCGACGAATGTTTATGAATATTTATAACCTCAACGAAAATGATGTTAATCACAAATATTTATCATTTCAACAAAATTACTTAAGTATGACACGCTTTTTTAAAAGCTCCAGACAGTGCTTATTTGTGCAACATTTAAATTCCAAACAGTTGAATAATACATTTTCGATTTAATGAAGATCTTCAGATAAAATTTTACGTAAAACGACAAAGTGTTTAAAAGTTCGATGAAAACAAGGTCGTAGTTGTTAAAAAATCGTTGCAATAAAAAATGTTACATAAACATTGTTACGTTGACGGTTTAACCATCATTTTCTTTGAATTATTCAAATGGTATTAGCAGTTGTCTCTCAGTAAAACTCCCTCTTACAATAAATCAAGGATAACATTATCATTCTCACGTATTAAAAACTAATTTTTTATTGCAAAAATAATAAATCTGTGTAATTTATTATAAAAGAAATAACTAATTAATTAACAAATAGAGCAAAAAAAGTGAATTGGCATCGCAAGCGTCTCGGAAAAATAGCTGACGACCGGGCAGAGAGCTCGAGAATTTTCTCACCCGCGGAAGATAAGTGGCCGAGCGTAAAAATCAGTGGTATCAGAAGCTCGAGAAAAGGAGCGAAAGCCGGGGGAGCCCCGAGTCCGCTTGAGAAAATACGCTCGTTACGAAATTCATCTGGCAAAGGCGAGAGGGGGTCGAGATCTGCAGGGGTCCCGCGACTTATCGGACCTGACCCCGCGCGGACGATTATCGCGCGGAAAACAAACACCGCTTTGCTGATGTAACGCCCGCGCGACTCTTTTCGTTCACCCTGTCGCCACGTCGGGAGCCGCTCGAGGCATTGTTGACGATGGAATATTTTCCACTGGCTTTTTATAACTCAAATAAATACTGATTAAAATATGATAAAAGGAGTGCGATTGGACATTGCGATTTGACGTAGTAGTCCACCGGTTGTGTAATAATCTGAGGGTAAGTGTGTCTTTATGAGATCACTATACAATTATTAATTATATACCGGAAAACTATTTAAAATTTGCCAGATTTTAAATCATAGGCAGTATAAAGCTTTTTTCATCGATCACTATTACCTACTATACTTGCAACTTGGAGTAAAATAATCTAATACCAAATTAACATTTATTTCAAAAAATACTTATATTTATCAAATTGTTTTCATCTTGAAACACAAATTAATAATGATTTTAACTCAAGCAGATGATAGGCGCTAACAAACGCGATCCGCTTTTAATTAAATATTAAAGAGCCATTATCCGTATCGCGAATTTTTTCTGGCCGTGCACAAATACGTTTATCTACTCCAACACACTGCATGATTCTTTTTTTAAATCGGCTTGACTGACTCGCCTCGTTGGTGCTTACAAAAATCTGGATTACAGACTAGAAAGCCGCGGAAATCCGCGGTACAATCATTGATCGAAAGAGGTCAAAAGTGATAGACACCCCGCGTAGATCGACAGTGATGCTGATACGAGTAACTTTTATCGCCAAATGCGTCATTATGAGGTGTACAGTGGACGGTGGATCATTAAGTTGATTCATTAAGTGTTGTTTGTTAAAAACCTTATTTCAGTAACATTTTATTTTCAAATCTGAGTTAATCACACGATAAGGGTTTCGAATGCACGATCGAACCGCAACCGAAAATTCGCAAATCGCAATTTTATAATAATGTCAAATGGCCCCGGAGTGTTAATACTTTTGTTAAGTCAGTTTATTAACTTACTTACGCAAACTAAATAAATTATTTTGTATGCAGACAAAAGCAATCTGTTATCGAGTTGACTAAAAACAAAACCGAGAATCAACTTATTTACATTTTTGAATTTTCCGATTTTCCCGCGAAAATGATGCGCGCACCACCTCGCGGAGTGAAAAAGAATCTTAGTTCGAGTGTTTTGATGCTACGTCGGTATTGCAGGGGTGCATTTTATTATTTTATACAGTGCGTATATATTTATACATCATTCGGAGAGTTTAAGTTCAAAGTGCCCAGCGGGGATTCTATTAATTTATTTTCGTCTGGCGTAATCGTCAACAAACGATGGTGTGAGTACGCGAGTTCGATCGATAGAGCAACTTGGAAGAAGTCAATTAGTGTACTCGTGCGAGTTTCTCAATTCCACCGAGCTCTAATTTGTACAAACTACAAATACTCGCGCAGGCACTCAGCATCATTTTGGGCGGACCAACGCTAATTTTGCCTCGTTAGTTTTCGTACATGAGAAGCTAAACTAAGTCACGTGCTGTCGTTGTTTATGAATTACGAGTTATGCTTTTTTTGATTTTGAGATGAGGAAACCATAGAAGCACTTACTACTAATAACATACTGCGGACTTGAAGCTATTGCTGGAAAAGGAGAGTAACTGGAGTGCGATCATGGCTACTTTAGAGGATAAGATTTTAGGTGAAAAATCACAGTATTACTGCAGTTCGAGCGAAGATGAGGATGGAAATGATTCAGATTGCTCGGACAAGGATGACGATGCATGCAAGTCTATGGAAATGCCACAGAGAGATCCTTCTATGGATTTCTCGGAATGGGATGGAACTTCTAGCAACACTGGACCAAAGGGTGTTATTAGGGTGAGTTATTATTTTGCAAATTCTTTTGAAAAAAATCGAGTTTATTACATTTAATTTATGTTTTTAACATGTAGGATTGGCAGAGGTTTAAGCAAATAGAGAACGAAAAGAGGGCTGAGCAAGAGAAGGAAAGAATAGAGCTCATGAAGAAACTTACTCTTACCTGCCAAAGTGCTTTGGATGAAGAGAGAGACAAAATGCTTGAAAATGATCCTGAATTTGCTGAACTCATGGCAGATGAATTTCTCCTGGCTTATCAGAAGCAAAGAATGCAGGAAATGATGGCCAAAGCAGAGAAACTGCGCTTTGGCTCTCTAATAAACTTGGATAGTGGTGATGATTTTTTGAAAGCTGTAGAGGATGAAGATAAATCTGTCACTGTAATAATTCACATTTATCAAAAAGATGTTCCTGGTTGTGTAGCTATGAATGGTTGCCTTTTCAATCTTGCTCAAGAATATCCATACGTAAAGTTCTGTAAAATATCAGGTAATTTTAATCAAGTTCATTACTAATATTATTATTTTAAACAGTTTCTACAAAATTTTAATTTATAATTTGTATTCTAGCATCTGATGTTGGTGTTAGTAAACACTTTAAAAAACAAGGTGTACCTGCCTTACTAGCCTACAAGAATGGCCAAATAATTGGCAACTTTGTTCAAGTAACTAATAATCTTGGAGACGATTTCTATGCTGCAGATGTTGAATGTTTTCTAATTGAACATGGCTTAATTCGTGATAAAAGCTGCGTACCAGCAATCATTAAAAGTAACGATGATGATGATTCTGACAGTGACTAAGTGATCTCAATACAAATGTAGAAGACTGCATATTATAAAATAGCATTTGAAAAAAACCACTTAAGTATTTAGCCACTGAATACCGAATGGAGACACTTAATGAATTGCGATTTTTTGAGATAAAATGTACACTAAATGGTTCATCAATTTACTATCATGCTCTTTAAGCTCCTATTTTTCTATTTCTGCTCTTTCTGCTATTTTGCTCTTTTAAGAGGATCAACTCAAAATACCTTCATCCAAAATATGAAATGCACAGATAATAGTTGCATGTTTTATTCTTAAAGTCCTTGAACTAATTGACTCACTTTCATTTTGTTTTACTTGAGCTGTAAATCAATTTTGATCTTACTAAACTAATACTGTTAACTTGGTCCATTATTTAAAAAAATGCTTTTTTTATATTCATAATACATTTTGAAAATTTTAATTCAAGATCATTTTATAATAATTTAATATAAAAATAATTGTATTAATAACATATTTAATTTCTGTGTTATTCTAAAAACATAAATTCCATCCTTGATATTATTGTATTATACTCCTTGCATTAGTACATTATACTTTTAAATTACTTTTTTTATTTTAAAAATAAAAAAAGTTATTAGTTTAGAGAGTATAAGTATTATTTTGTAAGCATGTATGTATTTATATTATCTTAATTTAACAAGAATAAATGATTTATTAATAAAAATAACTTATAAGTCTTTATTATTTTCCACGTGTAGAAAATAAAAATACTTCATTTTTTAAAACAAATTATTGAGTTATTTACTAGTGCTACAACTTATTTTTAGTAAAAAATTGTTATAAATTACTTTTAAATTTGATTAAATTAAACTTTGATAAATAATATTTGAGATGGGAATCTGCAAGTGAAAGCATATACCTGAAATTTCTCTTCTCTCTCCCTCTCACTGGTTTAAGCTGAGGCAGTATGGTCGCCTGTGGATCGGCCGTGCGGACGGCAATTTTTGCACGCTTGTAGGATAGTATCTGATAGTATACAAGCAGGCCTTGCCTAGTCAGTTAGTAATCGTGGTGCGAACATGGCAGCGGCTATCGAAGGTGTTTTCAGCGGTGAGCTGCAAGAGGCAATCAACCGAAGCAAAGTGCTGGTGGTGGGCGCCGGTGGCATCGGCTGCGAGATCCTCAAGAACCTGGTGCTCTCCGGCTTCCCCGACATCGAGATCGTAAGTACGCCGGCGGCGCGCGCCGCTATCTAACCTCACTTTTTTGCGCCGCGTCGATCGTTTTATTTTCCGGTATTTTACGGTTTTACGCATTAGACGAGCGAGTAAATATTGCCAAAAGCTTTTTGACATTGACATAAGTGGAAAGCTTAGTGGTTACAATCGCACGAGGGATTCAACGGTACTTCGTGGCTTTTTCAGATCGACCTAGACACCATCGATGTCAGCAACCTGAACCGGCAGTTCCTCTTTCAAAAGCAACATGTGGGAAAGTCAAAGGCAGCCGTTGCGAAGGAAACGGCCCTTACCTTTAATCCAGACGTTAAAATTGTTCACCATCACGACAGTATTACCTCGTACGTATGCAGCAGTATTTGTTATTTTTTTGAAGGATTCATGTTGTTTACTTAATAGACTTTTCTTGGTATTCACAGGACAGACTATGGAATTAATTATTTTAAGAAGTTTACATTTGTCATGAATGCGTTAGATAATAGGGCAGCAAGAAACCACGTTAACAGAATGTGCCTTGCCGCTGAAATACCTCTTATTGAATCAGGGACCGCAGGATACGATGGCCAAGTTGAACTCATTAAGAAGGGAATGACTCAATGTTATGAATGTACTCCTAAAGTAGCCCAAAAAACATTCCCAGGGTGTACTATTCGAAATACACCTAGTGAACCAATTCATTGCATAGTTTGGGCAAAACATTTGTTTAAGTGAGTACTTTTCAACTTTATAACAAATGTATTTTATTTAGAGTTTACAAAATTTATATGATATTTAAACATTTTTTAGTCAACTCTTTGGTGAAGAAGATCCAGATCAAGATGTATCCCCTGATACAGCTGATCCAGAAGCAGCAGGAGGTAAGATTTACTCTGTTTACTAAATTTTAGGAGTATGAGTAAGAAAATTATTTTATTTACATTAAATTATTCATTGTAGATACTGCTGGAGAAGAAGCTATGCAGACTGAAGCTAATGATCAAGGAAATGTTGAAAGAGTTTCTACAAGAACCTGGGCTCAATCCACTAACTATGATCCAGAGAAACTATTTACTAAGCTTTTCCACGATGATATAAAATACCTTTTAAGTATGGATAATTTATGGAAAAAACGTAGGCCTCCAGTACCTTTAGAATGGAATAACTTGCCAGATGGAGGTAACTTATCTATACTTATTTTAACTTATTTTGATTAGCCAAATTGTAAACATTTCATAATGTTTATTTATCATTTTTTAACATCCAACTTGCAGTTGCTTCTTGTAGCAAGAATGATTCAGAGACAGGATTGAGAGATCAGCAACAGTGGAGTATTGCAAAATGTGGTTTGATCTTTGCAGAATCTATCAAAAACTTAAGTACTGCCTTCGCAGCTTGCAGAGAAAAATCAGCTACAGATCATTTAGTCTGGGATAAAGATGATTCAGCTGCTATGGATTTTGTTGCATCCTGTGCCAATATCAGAGCACATATTTTCGGCATTCCACAAAAAACTCGCTTTGATATCAAATGTAAGTAAAATATTCTTTATTTAAAAATATAAATACATTAATTAATTATTGCACGAGATGTGCATTTATATATTGTATGTAATTTATATAAAATATTTACTGAAATAGCGATGGCAGGAAACATAATCCCTGCGATAGCGACAACAAATGCAATAATCGCGGGAGTGGTAGTTCTTCATGCATTCCGCGTGCTTCTGAACAAACTAGAAGATTGTAAATCGGTATACCTACGACCGAAAATGAACCACCGCAACCAGCTCTTGGTTCCTGAAAAATGTATAAACGCACCAAATCCCAAGTGTTACGTGTGCGCCGCAACGCCAACTGCTGCACTCGCTGCAGATGTTAAAAAGATGACAGTGAAGCAACTTGAAGAAACTGTGCTGAAAGCTGGTATGAATATGATTGCACCGGACGTTATGATCGACGGTAAAGGCATAGTCGTCATCAGTAGTGAAGAAGGTGAAACCGAGGAAAATAATAATAAGGTAATGTATTTATGGATTATACGTCATACTTGTTGTTGTGTCAATAACAACGAAATTTGAAAAATGAGTATTATTTTTATTTGTATAGGTATTGGAAGAGGTAGGCATAGTAGATGGAGCGATCCTCAGTGTCGACGATTTTCTGCAAAACTATTCTCTCAAAGTAACAATTGTTCATCGAGATAAACCTGCACCCAATAGTCCCGAACCAGAGTTTATTATCACTGCCGACGCTGATGATCTTAAACCCAAGGAAGAAGTTGCAGTCGCCGATAAACCATCAACCTCCAATGGTCAAGTAAGTAATCTTTCAAAAATTGTTTTCTTCATATTTTTATTTAGTTATTTAAAAATAAACTTTAAAAATCGTATAATTAATTTTTAGGCGGCAAAAGAGGAGATGGAAATATCACCACAGAGGTCAGAGCCAGGATCGGCAAAGAAACGAAAGCCCGACTCAGAGACTCAGGTTGACACTCCGAGCAAGAAGCGCAAGATCGAAGTGAATCACGTATCTGATAGCGACGACGATATAAGTATAGTCGAGCAGGACAATGAATCGAATTCTGTTCCGTCGAAGCACAGAAAAACAACTGTTCCGGCCGATGACGACGACGATTGCTTCATCGTTGACGACGACGATGATTGCAGCTCCGACGTCTGTATGATCACTGAGACGATCAACTAGCCGATAGATGTAGATTAAGATGTAACGTAATTTTATTTTTTAAGCAGCATTCAAATACTGAAGAACAAATGAAAATGAATCGATGCGTCCTTTTCATATCGAAAAAGAACATAAAGAATTTTTCAGTTGCTCTTGTACAGTAATGTATTTCATTGAATTTTTCGTTGTGAATATAAAAGAATAAATTTACATCAAGGAATATGAGGAACAGCAAAACGATAGCTTTAGAAATATTTCATGTGAAGAAAACCTATTTTAATGAGAAAAGTGATTTTGATTAATATTAACTGCCTTTTGTGAATAAAAATTATTTAAAAAGCCTAAGGATCTGTATTTATCTATTGCACATTTCGTCTGATTTACATACTTTAGTCAATCCCCGTCCGTACATTCGAAGTACTTATCAAACTCATAATTAAGCATGTCAAAGTCGATTCTATATCTTTCATATAAATTGACCACGGCCTCATGAGTTAGATTCTTAAAGTAATTGCAAGTTTCGTCAAAATTCGTGCGACCATTCTTAGTTTGTTCCAACTTCGATAAATAAATTGTGTTTTTGTTTAAATTTAATCGATGAAAAATATAGTCAATATCGGTTTTTGTATAATTATCTAATTTCAGTACGTAATCATACTGAATGGAACAAAGCGCACAGTGTCTGTAATACTGATTCCAATGTGGATCATCTTTTGCTGCATCTTGCTGCAAAAGCCACTTAATGAATTCTTTAAATGTTGGTACTAATCTCAGTCTGCAAAAAATTTAAATGATTAATAAGTGAATGTATATAAGAATATTTAAAAAAAAAAAACATTTTTAATTTACCTCTTATCTTCGAAAAATATTTTTGTCAAGGAGGTGCTAATTGTTCCAGGTGAATCAAATAATTCTGGTCTTGTTACGTGGAAAATTTTTTGAGCATAGATCCAAGATTGAGCCGTATATTTTGAATTATCCTCAATTCTGTCTCTATAAATTAATTATTAATTTTTCATAACTTTATATTAAATAAATTTTAAGGTTTCATTTTTATTAATTACCTGTACGCAGAGACAAGTCTTTCAAAGGGATGCCTAACTACCAAGAACTTAAAAACCATTGGATTTTGTACTAAATTTCGTAATAGAAATTCACTTTTTGGGGATAATGAATCAATTTCTCTAAAAATTAAAAACAAAAACTAATTTGAAATATAACAAAGATTTAAAATTAGTTAAATAAATAAATGAGAATTAATTTTTATTACTAAAACAATTATGTAATTCACCTATAATAATTTCTTAAAACTCCGCGGTGATTCATATCTGAAAATAATTTGGTAAAGCTTGTTGAACCAGCTTTTCGTATCCAACAGTAAATTCCATTATGGTCAGAATTGTATAAGAAATTTCGTTTAATAATGGACGTAGTTAAATTATTTTCTTTGCACGTTTCTGCAATTTGCTTTATTGTCTTCTCGTTTTCCTAAAATTAATTAAATTAAGTTTTGTTAACATTTAGTCTTCCACAAAATGTTTTTTAAAAATATTAACCATTACCTTCAAATCAATGAAAAAGTTCGGCTTCTTTAAAGTTGGGATAATATAAGATTCTTTCTTTATTTTAACGCGACCAACGTCATTTAATTTTTTATTCGGAAGTATTTGATTTTGGTTTCTTAAAACATTCATTAAGTTATCATGGACGTAATCACTGCTATTTATTTTTATTAATAGATTAATAATGATGTAAATAACGAAAATGAACAGAAAACGAGTAAAGTAACTTTTGGCCGACATAATTTCGAGACTTGTATTCCGGTGATCAGTCGGTTTCGCACTGAAGATACAAACAGCTTCCGTTTGAAGCGGCATATGTTGTAGGCGTGGATGTTCTGAACGATAATTTCTTATCTCGTAGACTCCTATTTTCTAAGGTCCGAAAGGATAATGCAAAAACAAATCTTACGTTGATATAAAAAAACAATTGGGTAAGTATGATTTTTATTCTTGTGAATATTGAATCTTGGAGGTAATAGTAATAAAACTAAAAATTCACTATCAGCCACTTTTTATTTTTCTGATTTTATATGTCACATGAATAAAAGAGTAAATTATTAATGGAGATCACTGGGGTCTTCCGCCGAATTACAGTCAAATGTAGGTGGCTAAATGGTTTTACAATTCGTTACAAGTATAAAAATCGTATACAATGCAACAACGTGGATTAATACGCCTGTGATATCAGCGTTTTGAAATTCACTGCATAAATTTGACAAACTGTGATTTGTTTTTAAGCTAATCCTTACTTGTTAAATGCTTCATCAATAAACTGTATTTACTATACATATTTTTTTCATTTAGGAAATTCTTTTTTTATTTCCAAAAATCACAAACTTTTCACTTTTTCGATTTCTAAAAATATTACACGTCAAATAATTAATAATTACTTTTTTCTTGACGTATTCACACTTGAATTCTAAATCACTCATATGCCCTTCTATAAGAGCTTATTCTGCGATAAAAACACTTAAGTATTACGCACCTAAAAAGAACGATTTTTTAATTTGAACTATGGCTGTTTGTTTTAAGTAAATCACATCTTTATGGATCATTAATGCAGTCGTGAAAGAATGTACGATGTTTTCGTACACTGGCGTTTAAAAACTTGCATTTCAGTTCACAGTAAAAAATACTCGAAACTTTTCATCATTCGTATATGTCAATAAATGAGTAAAAAAAAATATTGATTTGTTGTATTATAATTCAATACATATTAAAAAAAATGAAAAAGAAACTATAAATCCATTTAATAAAAAGAGAAAGCTAATTGAAATGAACGAACTGTAGAAATGAATAATTTCCATTGCATGAAGACATATATTGCCTTTACTATTTATGTTTTAGAACTCGAATTCGCTTTAGGTGGCTTAGAAAAACGCCTCACTACTTGAAATATATAAAACTTTTCTTCGCTAAACTAGGAAAGACTCTTTGTTCTTAATCCGAAGAGCAAAACTTTACCGAAATGAAGTCTATATTTTAGAAGAAGTCGCAAATTCCGCTCGCTAATTACAATATTTATACTCGGTACGACGTAGCTTTTAATCTATTGTTTCGTTCCTCATTGTATTGCTTCTCTAAACCCGCAATTCGTCCATAATTGCTACATTGAATTGAATAAGTTCTCTCAAAAATATTCGATGCACAGAACAAAAAATAAAATAAGATACATAAAAAATAATTAACGCTGCACCTCTATAAGAGCTACATCACACGAACGAGCGTTATTACAATAACGCTTACGATTTGAATGAAAGTAATATAGAAAAGAAAGACGATCTCTCAACTTCATCAACTAAAGTATCGACTTGTCCATTTCAGCAAGTTCCAACTCGAAGTATTGTGATATTCTCCCACAGGGAAAAAATGATTTTTATTTAAATGCAAATGCCTTACTGATTTTTTTACGAAGCATCTAAATAAGATGCAAAAACTATTGTATCTGAAATTAGCATCTAGGGAACATAATTTAGCTAACTAGATACTAAGTCTTAATTTTAGGAATTTTTACAAATTTTTTTTTTATGTATTTACGTTGTTTTACTCATAACAGCGTGCAAAAGCGGCTCGATCAATTTCAGTGAAAAACAAGGCAATTATACGCTTTTTTACATATATTCGTTGTAGTTCAAGGATGCAAACATCAGATACACAAGTTTTCATAATTTTCTATCGATAGATTCATCGATTGACTTTTGCACGAGCACCGCTTTCCGTTTTGTCATTTTTTCCCGTGAACTTTCTCTCAAGCCGAGGGGAAAGAGCCGCGCGGAAGCCCGAGTCCCGTCTCACTAAGAAGAGCAAGGTTGAGAAGGTGAGAGAGCTGCGCGTTGCGTCTATCTGCGCTCGCGATACCGATGGTGATGATGATGATCGCGGGAGGATCGATGCTCGCCGTGTCGGCTGTGCTGCCGACTGCTGCTGGTGCGCCAGAGGAACTCATCAACGCTGCGCTCGTAGCTGCGTTTCTCTAGGCTACCCGCTGCTGCGGCCGCAGCCGCTGCAGCTGCCGCCGCCGCACCGTAGTCCGGTGGCAGTGGAAGCCCCTCGTAGTACCGAGGTGGAGGAGGCGGAGGTGGAGGAGGTGGCAACGAGTCGTAAGGCAGCGAGGTCACGTACGGTGGCAAAGGTGGCAGCTGGTGCTGCATCGTTCTCATATAGTCTGCGACGTAGGCCTCCGCAGCTGCAGCTACGCCTAACGCTGAGGCACCGTATCCTCTGTTGAGAAAAATATTTTTTGAGTATAAAGGTATTTTATTCTTTGACTTTGTAAATTTAACTTTGTTTTACGTACTTGGAATATTCGCCTCGGTTAAACCAACCAGGATACCGGTGATGATCTCGGGAATTTCTGTGATCTGATGATAAATGCCCTCCTCTAGCTAATGAAGCTAGTCGCGATCTCGATGTGAGGTACAGCCTGCGTCCTCTGCCTCGCGTTCGAATAAATCTAGGTGTTATCACAGTTCTGTCGCGGTGATTTCTACCCGATGGCTTCACCACGTGCTTAGCAGCCTCTTTTGATTTACGCAAAATAGGAGTCATTTCGATACCTGTAACATTAATAGTGAATATAGTGATTGTTACTTTAATGGCTTAAGAAGTTATTCTTGGTTTTTTATATTTACCCTCATCTTCTGGAAACAGTCTACATAATTCTTCAGCAACTCGAGGTTCTATCTCTTGACCGTCGCGTCCGATTTTCACCTGCTTTCCATCATTCCATGGGTTATACAAATGTAATGTGGCTGCAAAAGGAAGCTCTTTTCTGCATATCCAATCAACTTTAAAAACTCCACCTAAAGCTTTGGCAGATAAGCCCGGGGGCAGAACCTAAAATAATTTACAAATTTTATTTTCAATTATTCATTTGGTAATGTTACAAATATTTATAAATACCCAAGAAATAGCAGTTCCATCTCTGCGAGATTCTGTACTAAGCCTGGCAAAGCCAGCAAATTTTCCAGATTCTTTTACTGAAAATATCAGCAACACATTTCTTGATTCTCTGTATGCCTGATTAAGATTTGCTTCATTCTGTGGAAGTGTGCTCCACACTCCTTTAGCCTTGGATAATGTTACATTTTCAGCATTATTTGATTTGATGATGAAAAATCTGCAATTTAATTATTTTGTAGAATAAAAATAAACATTTGGACAAAAAACACTTTGAATATTTAAAAGATTTTTAATTTATTACCTTGCATCTCTAAACAAGTAATTTAATTTGGTAGCATAGTCATAACTCTTTGCAGCTGAACTATTTGTTCCTTTAGCTTTTGTTGAATCTTCCTTTGATCTCGGTCTTTTAGCATCAGGACTGGAAGAAGATGAATCTCTTGACTGTCTTCGTTTACCTCGACTTCTACTAGTTCTTTTTGTATCTTCTTTAGAAGACTTTGTAGAGACAGATGTTATACTTGGTTGACTGGAATCATCGTCGTCATCGTCATCATCGTCGTCCTCCTCCTCTTCATCCTCTTCTTCTTCATCTTCTGTATCTGAGCTGCTGGATGAAACTTCACTCCTTGTATCATAAGTTTCATCCGCTCCAATTTTCAGCTCATCCACTATGTCATTCTCACCACAACTCAAGTTAAGGTTTTCAGTATCAGCATTGTTATCCATTATTACAAAATACTACTTTGCTTGAGATCAATCAGTCACCCAGGATATGTGTCCTTGGATAAGCCAACTATTTGACTGCAATGTGTCAATGATATTGTACCCTTTCTGAAATAAAAATACAGAAAAAACTTCATTGAAAAACATTTCAAAAATACGTTTCATTATCAAAATAATTTCAATCAATGTAATAAATATGGTGGCTGCTTATAAAGTTCTTTCTTACAAACTGTAACTTCTTTAATTTTTATAACTTGCAAATATTCTTCACATTTTTATATATAGATAAGAAATTTTTATTCTTAAAAAACTAATATCTTCAAGTTTCTAAAAATGTATGCAATATTTGAAAATTAAAAAATACTAATTGAATTTCTTTTTTGTATATTTAATATTTTCTGTTGAATTTTTAGATCATTTAACCACCATATATGAAAAATAAATTTAATCAATGAAGCATCTACCTAATATATTAAATAAATGAAGTGAAAATTTTTGTTTTAGTATTGCATTAGCAAACATGACACAAACAAAAATATAAAAAACCTGACCTCGGGATATAATAATTGCAAAATACTGTGACACTGTAAAATACGTTGTCGAGAAAGTTTTTGTTCGTTACAAACAAAAGTTGAATATCCATGTTTTTGCTTATCTTAGGAAAGTTCTCAAGTTATTTATACAATAACTAAGAATCTACAGCAAGCAATACTTCTGCTCTGATAATACAATCATTAACTGAAAACTATGACTAAGTTTTTTGACACAATGTCACCGTCACTTAGTGCTCGAACGAGCGGAGTTGTGTAAAGTCCTAAGATTATTTATCAAATCTCTTTTGACAAGCTCCGCTATACAACAGAGTTGAAAGCTAGCAGACCAGGGAAGGTAAGACACATTTTGAATCAAGTCCATTAGGGAAAATAAAATAGAACTATAGTCCTATATGCGATCAACAAAAACAGCACTTTTTCGCTCCACCACACATCTCTCGGCCCTACGGTCATTCTACAGGCGTGAAAAGGTAGCGCGATTGCACACACAGTGCAGTACACACGTACATTAGAAAGAGTTCGTGAAAGGCGAGTCCTTTTGGTCCCTACACATCCTATAGGTAGACCGAGAGAGACGGCCGCGAACGCGCCTCCGATGCACGACGAGCTTCAAATGCACCCCAAGCCTATCACCACCGAGCAGTCCTTACATACATATCTAAACGTACGTGCTTCAATATCGATACAACTCTATCTCTCTCCCAAGATTTCCCTTTAGAGACTTAAGTCGCGGCCGTTTTGTTGTTGTTATGAATACACACACTGGCGCACTTCACAAATAAACGATCGTGGGGTTGGCCGGCCACGACTCCCCGTGGAGGCGGATCGGCGGCGGTGCGGATGGCGGCAGCCCGTTCCCGAGTCCTATGGCGCCGGCTCCGGGCGGTGCTGGCCTGGAGGCTTGATTCGGCGGGGCGACGGCGAGGCTGCGTGATCCACGGCCAGCGTCCATGCAGTCTGGCCCTGAGGTGCGTCGCACAGTCCCCAAGGTGAGATGCGCTTCCCCCGCGGCTCGTCTCGATCGCTCCGCAGCGCACACCGATGACTGCTCCAATTGCTCCAAAGTGCAAGCCCAGCCGAGAGTCCGAGACTGCCAATAGTGCCAGTGGCTGCCCGCTGCGGGCACGCAATATTGCTCCGAGGCGCCACGACGCTGGCGCGCTCTGGGGTTAACAGACGCCACGGCCGACGAGAGTGCTGTACTGCTTACAATGTACATGTACTACTGCTGTAAGCGAGTGTGTATGACGTGTGTGCGGACCTGCCGCGTGTGTGCGTGTATTCGTAAATCGTCATTTCGTATATATAAGACACTTATTGCACTGCTCACTGAGTGTTGCATTCTACCCTGCGATCGGATTTCTGATGTCCTATCGCGGTTTGCGCGCAAACATTTTCTTCGCGATAACGCTATTGATTTGCAGAGAAATCGAGAGAACCTGATCGTCATCACAGGAATCATAAAAGTCAATAATCAATTTTTCACGGAACTTCTTTTACTTGACGATTGCATTAAAAATAAAAACTTTAATTAAGACAAAATTAAATGATAAATTAATTGAATAATGAAGAGGAATTAAAGATATTTATTGTTGAAATAGTTTTTTTAATAACTGAGTTTTATTAAAAATTTCAGAATCAAAGACAAGAATATTTTGTTATTTGAATGAAAATATAATTAACATTTTTTTTACTGAGTAAGCTGTCGTTGTTTGTTTTTGATTTATACATAATAATGTGTTTTCGCACTATAAATTTGTTTTACACTGAATTTGAGAAAAGTAAAAGACAATGGAATTCCTACCACACATTATAATTCATAAGGATATTAGCAATTGTGCTTGGACAAACTTGGGTATTAATAAAATTCAACTTTTCTTTTTTTTTTCAAAATTACAATAACAATATATATAAATTCAGCACTTAATCATAAGTACTTGACTAAGCTTTTAATAACAAAGCTCTTCATAAAACTAGTTCAACCTCTTGTTTAATTGGCAAACTTACAGTTCACACAATTTTCGCCTAGTTTACAAAAATTAAATCTTTAAAATTGATTGAACCAGCTTCTGGCGTACATGATTGAATTTTTAATGAAGCAATATCTTATTTACAGAATTCATTTTGCATGAAAAACGGGATTAATTTGTTAATCAAAAAACGTTTCCCCAAAATTCTTAGTTACTTTCATCAATTGCTACTAAGTACTTGTTAAGATTTTCAGTAACAGATTCTGTCATTTCGCGATGACTAGAATAATAATTAACACAATAACAGGCAGTTAATCCTTCATGATCAATGATCAAAATCTTATTAATTTTGTATGTAAAAATAGATTCATCTTAACAAAAAAGCTGAAAAGGAAACGCTAGCTACTGTCGTAGCGGTTCACGTGAATTGCGTGCTTCTCAGCGTGATACGTTTTGAATATTTGACTAAGAACCGGTGAGACTTCCGGGTCCTTCATCCATAAACTTGTCGACATAGGTGTCTCCAGCATGGATAGGTAGGCTAAAAATTGAAATTCATTCATGTAATTGCTTGCTATGCAGTAAATCAAATTTTCATAAAAAATTTTACAAACCAAGTAACATTCTAGGATTTGTGAGGCTCAACTGTATTTGAGGATTAGTCATTATGGCATTATAAAATGGACCATCTGGATCCATGCCTTCATATAAATTTTGTAAACTAGGTCTCCTTTCCCCAACTAGCCACGCACACTGTAAATTTTGTGTAATTATTATTTCAATTCACATAACTTGTACAAGTTAATTTATAAATAATTTTTATTACTCACAGCATTCCCTTGATTATTCCCTGTGATTTTAAGAGTTTCTATAACTTCTTGTTTTTCGAAACCTATATCCACAAGAGATTGAACTAAAGTTGGGTCTGGTTTAAAATCCAACTTTTGATATTGTCTATAGCTATCTAAAAGAAGATTTACTATGTGAACCAAATTTGGTTCTTTCTTAACAGAATCATTATCTAAAAAAGAATGAGCATTTATTAATACATAAAGAGAAACATTAAAATGTAGATGAAATTTTCAAAAATTAGGTGCACCAGTATAATTTACTTTTTTTAAAGAGCTTCACAACAGAATCTTTGATGGAGCTCTTTCTTGCACCTCTTAACCCACCTGACGAACTAGGACCAGCTTCTTCTAATGCTTCTTCTAAAGATGGGAGTTGTAGTTCACCTTCTTCATCAAGATCATCCTGATGCTCAAGAAGCCATTCTAAAGCTTCTGATGTATTCATTCTAGTGTAAAAATGTTAAATTGTTAAAATTATATACTTCAAAATTTTTTGTATTTTATAAAAATAAAATAGTACTAACTTTCGAAGCTGAAGAGCCTTCAGTACTTTCCGTTCTGGGAAACCCATATCGACTAGATATTTCACAGCCTTAGGATCATTAGGAGGTTTTGATTGAGCTTCCAGTTTTTCCTTAATAATTTCATAAAATTTAACAGCATCTGGACTATACATCAAAATTTTTGCAGAGGCTTGGACAAGCGTAATTAAAATTTTGCGTATTTCACTCTGAAACTAAATTTTGCTTCCATTAAAATATTTTTCAAATACCAGAAATATTTTTAAGAATTCTTTAAAATATTACATCTGCCGGGCAATCAGGATTTATGGCAGGTTTTGGTGGATTTCTCACTGGTAAATCCTTTGTAGCATTTAATATGTCTTCTTCTTTCGGACCTCTTAAAGCATCTTCTGGTATACTTTCTTTTTCCAAAGGTTGCCTAACTTCTACTAACAGTAACTCATCTGCAGAATAAGTTTAATTAGTTTTTGTTCAAAGTTTATGAATGAATAGTGAAAGAAAAATGCTTACCTGATTCTGAAATTTCTTCATCTCCTAAATTCTTATCATCTTCAAGGGGTTTTAAAAGTGTAGCGTGAACTAAACGGAACAGTGTAGGAGGTTTACTTTTATCGTGACCATAAAAGTGTTCAGTTGCTATTGATTTGACTTTTTCAATTGTAAAATCCAAAGTTACAGCAACATATAAGACACCTCCTTCTAAGCTATAGTTTTGCAAACATACTTATATTAGTGCATACAAGTTTTAAATGTGTAGTGAAACAAATTTTAATTACTTCGATATTTAATATATCATGAATTTTAACACAAAAGCAATAATAGAATTGGGAATCTACTTATGTAAGAATACAATATAAATTTTGAATACCTGATAACATTAATGAGAAAGCTCTCAGATGATGTGGAAGACGTTTGCATTCCTCCTGAATCTTCGGAAGAACCATTCAAGGAGTGCTTCTTAGCGCTCCTTGAATTCTTCCTGCTATTCCAGGCCTCTGAAATTTGTTCTTTCATCCATGGAAACATCAATTAAACCTGCACATGAAAAGATAATCATTCACCCATTTATTTTCCACAAAGTACAAAAATATTCAAATCGCAACTGTCCATAAAAAAAACAAAAGTCCACGCAAATAGGCATGGCAAAGCTTATTAACAAATAAATACTCCACGTCGCGGAACGTCAGAAAACGTCAAAGCTCATAAATTCATCATTGATAAACAAAAATAAAAACAAAAAAAGTAGGTTATATCTACGATAGCTGCTGACATCATCTCCAGCGAATATCGGTCAAATAAAAAAGCAGCACGACATCCTTCCTTCTCCAGCCTAACAGTACCGTAAAATCGAAGTGAAGCGATCACCTTGAGTAGAGCGACTCGTTAAAAAAAAAGGAATTTGCTCAATTCGTCCTCATGCTACAGCCTGGATCTCATGCTTCCCCGCGAGCGCTCCGAGAGTTAGAGTCAAGACACGTCGTATTCATCGTAAGCGCTCCGCGGTCGTGTTGTCGGTATTGGTGCGCCGCGCTCGGCCAGTCGGCCTCCTCGGCATGACGGTGACGCGCTCGTGAATTTTTTTTTCTTCGATCCCCCCGCGAGCGAGAAAAACGCTGCGGCAGACTTGCAGCCCGTTGGGCCAGCGGTCCAATCGATCAGCCGCGCGATATGCACTCCTCGCTCTGAGATAGTATCGCATTCGCGGCACGAAGACTGCACCGCCTGCGGACGGCGATGGCGAGCTGTTTGTTTACGAATGGCCGATTTTAACCTAAAAGTGCTATTTTCGGAGCGGAGCTGCTTTCATTTTGGTATGGTTTTTTTTAGATTTTTCGATCGTTATTTAATTTAGTAATGGATTTACGAGAGCTTGAGAATGAAAGATGGAGTTAGTGGTAAATTAATATGTAGTATACTTTCTTTGACAGGTCTGACATTTTGATGCTGGCAGGAGCTGAGGCAACATGAATGAAAATTCTGGCTGCGTTGAGCTGCAGCAGCTGGTGCAGGAGGAGGAGAGTGAGGAGCCACTGAGTAGAGGTGGAGAGGCCACGCCTCCCTCCACACCTGCCAGATCTAATCGACCGTCAAAAACTGAAATGCACAGTTCACATACACTGGTAATTTTTTTTGACACCTGACTCATTGCTTTTGTTTTCTCAGTAGGTACGTAGATGTTTTAAAGGCAATTTGTTTTTTTTAGCAACAAGTGATGTGGGAGAACAATGCACAAACTTCATCGATTATAAGCAAAGGATCTTCCAGCCAGGCAACAACTAGTCAAGGTTCAATGTCTGGCAGAGCTGCTAATTCACACTCTCATGCTGGAAATCAAGCACGTCTTATTTATCTTAATGAGAAAGAGAAGCAAAAGTCAATTCGTCCCGAAGTTCCTAGGGTTAGCAAACAACCCAAAGGTAAGTGCAAGATATTTTTCACTTTAGTCATGTAAAAGATTTTACTGCCACTTTATAATTTTCTACAATTATATAATTTCCTTATCATTTAAATTTAATTATGGTTATAAGTATTTGAGTTAAATATTAATTTATACTTTTTATATTATAATTTAAATTTTATATGATTTTATTATGGTTTATTTTAAGTTCTTTAATTTGAGTTTTTTATTATTTTCTACCAATTTTTAAAAAAAAAAAGTTAAGGCACCCTGCAAGCATCATTCCTTTTTATCAGAGGTACCAGATGTAAGACATATGGAACAAGCATTACTGCAACTACTTGAGGACTTCCACAGTGGCAATTTACGTGCTTTTGGTAATCATAATTAATATCATATTGTTGTATGATAAAGAATCTAAAACTTTGTATTAATTTTCTTTTAAAATATCAGGAAAAGATTGCAGTATGGAGCAGATGACTGAAATTAGAGAGCAACAAGAGAAACTTGCCAAACTTCATTTTGAAATGGGTCAACGCCAAGATTTACACAGCAATGAACAATCAACTTTCCGACAGCCGACAGCAAATATGCGTAATCTTCTGCAAAAACTTGAACAACTGAGTGTTTGCATTGAAAAATTGCACAGCAAATAAATGAAGAATAACATTTCCAAACCAGGGTTAAATTGTAAATGCTGTAAATTTTGCTTTTAGCTTATTTTTTTACTGTAGATAGAACGTAAATTTTATTGGTATACAATTAAATATTACATTGTTAAGAAATTAAGTTTCCATTTGCTGATGTAAAATAAGATGAGCGGATAAACTTTTTTAACATAAAGGAATTATAAAAAATAACAACGTGCCTATTTATTTACGTACGAAACTAGAAAAAGCCTTTCTAAAAAGCAAAAATTTATATCTGTATAAAGCAATATAAATTTACCTAATTATAAAAGCATATTAGAATTTCAATAAATATTCTCCAAATATATCGAACATTGCATAATAGATTATATATCTTTGTAACTGTTCATACCATGCACAGATAAAATTCTCATATTTTTAAATAGATAAATAGTAAAATCTTTCAACGTCGATATAATCCAGACTAAATGTACGTACTTTAAGTAACCGACGTATAGAATATATTCCGCGTAAAAAATATAACGCATAATTTTTGGAAAGAATTTTGTATGAGATCACAAATCGCCTTCTCGTCGATAAATATCAAAAAAATATTGCATAGGACATTGACGGCACTTCCGACTCAAGCTGCAAAGCAGAGGGCAAGGCCGCGGGCCGCTCGGGCCCTCACGAAGTTCTCCTTGTCACGCAGTAGTTGCAGCATCCGCTGCACGTCCTCGGGTCGAGGCTCACCGAATAGGCCTAGGATCAATGCCGACGTAGCTCGAGTTATCGCATTCTCTGATCTTGAGTAGCCTCGGACTACTGAGTTTCTATAAGAAAATTTTGTTATCGTTTTATTTATGAATTCCACGTTGTTTATCAGTGAAAGAAGTCTGTACCTGAATTCTTCAGCTCTTTGTGGTAAATCAGTTTTCAGACAGTTTATAAGTTCTCGTAAAAAATTTTCTATGCTAAGTTTACTTTCGGGTCCCAAGTATGCATTGATTATGTGAGCTAACGATTTGCACTGCATCAAATGCGCCGAGTCGCATAAAACCTCTCTTGATGCCTATTAAAGGAAAAAACATATAATACTTAATCATTTCGCATTAATATATCTCAAAAAATCTATCAATGAAAAATTTACCGTCGCGACGGCAGCATTGCTGTCCTCGAGTTTGATGGCGAGGCAGGGAATGCAGCCAAGTAAGTGGTCGGTGACGTCGTCGTCAGGAGAAAGGACAAATCTTTGCCATCCGCGGGCGGTAGCGCCAAGGGCGCATATGGCCGCGAGCCTCATCTCCCAATTCTCCTTCTCAACGAAGGGTTTAAGGGCGAGGACGACTCGAGGACTAATCGGTTTCTCAGTCTTTACAGCCAACAGGACTGACAGACCCCGTAATGACTCTAGCACTACTTCTATACTTCCTTCTGCGCTCGAAGGCTCTTCTAATCCGTCCAGTAATGATGATAGACAGCTGTCAAAATACTCCTCAACCTACGAATACGTAAAATAAAATTACTTGGTTGTAGAGTACGATTTGTTTAAGGAAAAGGCCTCCCTCGAGGGCTTTAATTTTTAAGGAAATAAGGGTACACGATTTATTTTTGCAGTGGATATCACGAGTGGAATTTATTGGATTTGAAAGGCAGATTGAGAACATTGCCTTTTTTTACTAAAATTTAGATGAAATGGAAACAGATATGCAGAATCCGAGATTAATGATTTATAAAAGGTCGAGTAAAAGATCATAAATCAATTATCCTTTCATGAATTTCTTCTTTATATAATTTAATATGAATGCAAATATAAATAAAGGTTCCATTCAAACAATTAAACAAAATTAGTCAGTGTTATATCAACCCTCTTACCAATCCCGCATTTATCTACTTAAAACAATAAATCAATTAAATTTTAAGTCTAAATATTATTGCACCCCATATTAAGGCATTCAAAAAACGTTAATGGTAAATTTTTATGTTAAATGTTAATATTATCTTTAGAAAAATAGAAAAAGGTGCAATCACTTGTTTTTGGTCGAGATAAGCGACTCGTGTGAGTCCGACAGTAGCGAGTTTGCGAACAAGAGAGGAGGAGTCGGCCTTGGCTTCGTGGAGGGTGTTGACAATAGCATCGAGCCAGATGAGGTCGCAGTTCAGCCGACCGATGACTTCGGCATAAAGAGCTAAAGCGACGGCCCGTTGCGTCGGCAGCGTGCTTGTCACCAACTTGCCGACACTTCGTGTCAGATTGGATAAGACCTCTGGTCGATTTGATAAACACTGAACCACTACGTGCACAGTACCCACCAGGTTCTCTTCAGCTTCTGATTCCGTCTCGAACATCTGCTAATCGAAAGTCTCGACTTAAATATTTTATCATTAATTAATAATTCAGGTATTCATAAGGAATGAGGGGGCTTATTTCATATAAAATTTATTACACAAATGCCCTTATTCCTTATCTCCCATTAAGATTAATATTTAAGAATTAGATTAATATTTATTGCTTTAACTTTCGAGGTGATGGTCTGACCACAAACAGTTTGTTTCTACTGGAAATTTACACTTAATGTTCAGCAGAAAGATAGTTAAAAACGTTAAAATAATTTTTGAACGAGTATAAAATAAAATAATTACACTTACAGTTTCAGAAGTCATATTAGAAAAGTCCTGGGTACCGATGATGTCGATGATTTTCGAGAGGACAGCATAGACCTCGCGATGGGGGACGATTTTACAGCTTTCGCGGTTGGGAACAAAACCGAATTTAGTGCTGATAATGGACATAGGCGGGTCAACGTGCAGCCATCCCGCTAGGTACTTGAGTAAAACCCCAACCAACTGGGCCAGTTGACGTTCGATAAGTTCCTCCGATTTTGACGTATTCAACAGCTGACCAACCGCAACGATCGCTGCTAGTGCCGAAAATGAAGCAGTCGGACGCTTATTACTCTCTGAAGGCGAACCATTATTATCCACTAACAAGTTCTCGTTCTCCAACTTTGTTAACAACAATTCTAGTGTCTAAAATAAAAAAAATATTAAAATTATTATATTTACTATTTTTGAAATAATGTGAATTAAAAGAAAACTAACGTGGAAACCAATGTCCTCGGATTTTCCAAGTTCCCTCCAACATTCTTTAGTACCCCGATCCAAGGGTAGAGGTTGATGCAGTAAATGTTCAACGATTTCCTGCAAATGATGAGTGCCCAGGGACTTTATTGCGGCTGCAGCTCCCTTCTTACAACTTGCGTTTTCCATCAGTCTCATTTGTCCGATTATACTATCTATAAAAGGTAAATAAATTTTAAGAAAAAAGCACTAATCATATTCTTATAATGAAAATTTCGCTTGTAATAGTAAAAAAACAATAAAGTTTTATTATTCTTACCGACTAGATATAAATTGGCGCGTGGAATGTCAAATCCCCGAATTCTAAATAGTTCAGCAAGGGCAATACCAGCGGCGATGCCGCCCTCGCCCCTGTACAATAGGCCCTCGACGAGGCCTTCGGCAAGGCTAACTACCTCACCACTGGCGACGCGTTCGCACGCGGCGCTTGCGAGATTTCTCACGCCCTCGTACAGGAGTTTCGGGTCCTCGCTGACGATGGTGCGTTTCGACTCGCTCAGGTCTTGGTTCAAGTTGTTGTCGGGCAGGCTGGAGCGATGCCTGGTGCCGATGTTCAATGCAAGGGCCACGCAGTCAACCACTAGGGGTCGCAATGCAAGTTCTGGATCGGCGCTCCAGGAGAGGAACCGACCCAGCAAACGACCCGGCTCCAATTTACCTCCTGGGTACGTGTACTTCAAGGAGTCGTGGTAAGAGCGGAGGGTGCTACGTAGGACCAGGAGGGTTGTACGTCGTTCCGCTGACGATTTGGATTGCATCCATGGTAGAAGAATGTCTACTAAGAGGGCTAGAGTGTCTGCCGAATCGGCCACAGTTTCACTACTTATCACCGAGAGCCCTTCTATTACCTAGAATAAAGAAAAAGATAAAATAGAAAAATAGATGCAAAGTAAAATAGGGTTTTTTATGGACTAATGTACGTTATGCTTACCTGTTGCATAACCTGCGGCATCTTCATAGCCGCAATTTCAGTACTGGCTACAATGACCTTATCCATGGTAGTCTCTAGAAGCACTTGCTTTTCATCGACAGTAAGAACTGGCGGAACCTTCAACAAGGAAATGACTCCGCGTAAGATCAAAGGATAAAGTTGCAGTGGTCTGTATCCTGCTGAAGATTGGAAGAGGCCAAGAAGAGTAGCCAGAGCACTACCGCGCGCACGGAAACCTTGAGAGACGGCTAGTCGGTTCGGATGCACCGCGCCTCCTGCCTGCTCCAGTGCCAATAAGCCTGCCTCGCGAGTACTAAAATAAATAAGATATTAATTTGACAATAAAAGAATAATAAATAAATAAGAATAAAAAATACCTTGGCTCACGACACTCGTTGAGCTGACGAATGATCCAGGGAAAGATGTGCCGTTCGAGCGCTTCGAACATGCCAGGAGCGTCACCGCGTCGCGCTATTTCTGCGTAAGCCCTGAGAAGACCAGCCTTTGCTGCCTCGTTGGTCGCTGCGGCTTTAGTATCGCGCACCAGGCCCAATAAACGCACAGGTAGTTTACGACCATCCTCCACCACGCAGAACTCCTCCATCAAACGCAGCACAGTCTCCAGATGCCGTCGCGCACTGATTCCCACTGCTCGCGCGTATTCCTCCGCTACCGGACTGAAACGTTTCATTCTTCTTTTACTTTTTTTTTTAAATTTTATTAGAATACAGTTCGGTAGATCCCTACTGAAAAATCTTATTTATATTAATTTATAGCTTAAGAGTTTTCAGTAGGATTCGTTTTATTTACTGTAAATTGATGTCTGACTAGTTTCGGGTGTATCTACTTAAGCGCGTTTTTTATTTTTTCGCTAAAAGCTAACTTGTGAATTTTCGACTACTCAGAAATTTTTAATGAAGTCAATTATGATTAATAAGTAATTCCTGAAAGACTCTTACAAATTGACTTTTTCCTGAAAGACGCGTTTAAAATGAACTCAACACCAAAAGGTGAATAAGACAAAATATCCTAAATAAAAGTAAATTAACTGTGCGATAGTAACATGAAGCACCTCTGGCCAGTAGCATTGACGCTGTGTGTGCGAGCAAGCTCGATGAGCAGAGTGAGGTGCGCCGGGGTGCTGGCTAGGGCAGCGACGAAAACAGCGAGCCCGGGGCTGACGCTCCTGGTGAGCAGTTCATCGGCGAGCTTGAGACCCCAGGCCTCGCCCTCGAGGTTTACGCTTTCCTCGAGGAACTCCACCATGCGCTCCTCCCAGACGAGGGTGCGCTCGGTCTCGTTCATCACCTCGGCGCTCTGCTCCAGGAACCGGCCTAGCTCCAGCAGCTTCCCGTCCCACTGGGGCTTGAGCCTGTGGCCCAGCAATGGCGCCGCGCACCGCAGAAACGCTACCACCGGGATGCGGTTGCGCTCGTCCTCCAGGAGTTCCAAGCATCGGCCCAGTACCTTGATACTCTGGAAGTCTTTTTCAGTGGCGAGGTTTGCTTCGTCGCGGATGATTTTTACAGCCAGCGGTGACAGAGCGCGCAGGATCGAGGACACCTGGGGATATTCATTTTCTTTGTGTTATCGACGAATATAATTTCTGAATGCTGAAATTAAATGTTCAGTTGGCATTGAAGAGATTACCGAAGAGACGTAGGTTGGATCTAGTAAAGCCTTGATCAAAGACGGCCAAAGCCAAGCCTCAGCCCCGTCGACTGTGCTCGACAAAAGGTGTAAAGCTTCCTCGCAAGCTTCTCCTTCGTCAGATTTTGAGCCGCAGTGCAATACCTGAAAAAAACGAATTTTTTCTAGAACATAAAATAACGCAAGAATTTGTAACGTTATCGATTAAAATTACCAAAAATTTTATAAAAGCAGATCTTTGAGAAGGTAACAATGGAAAAGTGGGTCGTGCGGCTAAGGCCACAATTGCACCAACTACTTGACGCGTACTTCCGTCGCTCAGAGAATCTTGGAGACTTAGAGCAATTCTTTGAAGAGCAGCGTCGTCCTAAAAATATTTTACATTTTATGAATTTTTAATTCGTTAATGTAGTATTTTTTATTAATTTACAAAATAAAAATTTAATTTACTTCCGCTGGTAAGGTATTTATGAGATGTCTAAGCACAACCAACGCTCGGGCACGTTGATTGGCATTTTGGGATTTTAATTGCTGCAAAATTCTGTCCAATCCCTCTTCCGGATATAAAACGACTATCGATCGAAAACATTGCAAAACCTCGTAGTGAGATAATAAAGCATCTCTTGTAGCTTCAAATGGAGCAATACTGACTATTTCTAAAAGAACCTGGTGAATTTGCTCCAAGTGTGTTCGTAATAATTCTTTTACGTCGGAAGTAGCTGCATCCAGTATCAGTGATAATACTCTACAAAAAAAATATTGTAATTTCACAATGGAAAAATAATATATTTTGTTAAGAGAAAAAATTTACCTAGATGCTGCCAATCTCACATTAGGCTTCTTACAAAGATTCAATAAAACTGGAGTAAGCTTAGCAATTAGTTTTTCATTATAGTCTTTTGGTAACAATGGTAACATAGAAGCTAATGATATTAAAATATTTTCAGTTAAAGTTAAATTACGGCTAGTACGAAGCCAGGTGTGTGTTAAAACTTCATAAGCTCCTGATAGTTCATCAAAAAAGACGTCTTTATTTAATCCTGTATTTTTTATCACTTCAGTATTTGTAAGGCAATCGTTGATAGCATCAGATAGTTTTCCCAAAGCTGGAAAATATACAATTTTATTCTCGCACTAAGAAACTTGTGTAATCATTGAGTGAAAAATAAATTTACTGAATGTGGATGCTAATTTTAACTGTTCTTCATTCATATCGGACAGCAACGGAACCAAAACACTTAAGGTAACTTTTATAAATGGTAACATGCCCAATGAATTCTTCCCAGCAATCATTCCTAGAGTTTTAATTATTGCATGATGAGGTATGACATTTGGTTCAAATCTAAAGAAAAGCTTCTTTTAGTAAAATATATTAATAAAAAGAAAATAAGATCTGTTAAGTGTAAAAATGTACTTAATGATCAAAGCTCCAACTGCTTGCGAACATTGAGTTTTACTTAAAGCAACAAGCAACTCTGACGCTTGCTCGCTAGCATGGCCCGCAAGTTCAGCTAAAGCTAAATCGGCAACCGAAGTTGCTAAAGTATCATCCAAAGTTGTAACGTGATTTTGACAAATCTCAGTCATCATTTTTAAAACAGCTATCAAATGGGACTCTGACATCTAAAATACATAAATCATATTTCAAAATAATTATCCAAAAGATATGGTGGTATTATAAAGATTTTAATTATCACCTTTCGATGCAACTCCCAAAAGTAAACTGCAGCATGGATAACGACATCAGATTTTTTCTGTGATATTTTTCTAATAGATTCACTGGCTGACAGCTGTACTGTCTCATCTTTATCATTTAATGAATCCAAAAGAGCTCCAATTACAGCTGCAATTTTTTATTGTCAATACTTATAAAAAATTCATTACATTTTTGTATCAATTTACCTGACAGCTCAGAGTTTTTATTGTTTGCTTCATCATCATCCTTCATTTTGCTAAGTATTTATGTAATTTTACGGGTTGTAATAAAGAATTTCTTGTAGATACTGAAATATCAGTACATTGATGTATATAAAGTTGCTAAGTAAGCTAAATTATCAAAAGCTACAATAATAAAGATTGCATCAGACTTGGTAAATTAATCTTTTAATGCAATAACAACTTTTTGTAAACATTTCAGTAATTATATTAAATTATAGCAACATTTAACAATACTATAAACACTAATATGTTTATTTAACATACGAAACATTTCCATAATTAACTATCAACACTGCTTAAATATATATTAATTTGAGGTTATGATGTGTACTGCTCAGCTGTTCCCTTATCATCCAGTGCAGGCAATTATGCATCTATATATATATATCTAAACCTTTACACATCTATGCTAAAAACTTCAATAAAGGATATGAAAAGTAATAAAAAATGCAAATTTAGAAAATTGTTTTATATTTCAAAATTGAAATTACATTTTTTTTTAAATGTAGTCACAACACAGATATATCTTTAAGTAATCAACTAAATAAGAGGTAAATTGGTAATTGTACAATCAAAATTAAAGTCATTATGCTTTTATAAAGAAACATGCCTAAGTTTATATGTACAACGGAGCTATTACTGTAAGTGAAGTTACTTAATTTACAAGCATTTGTACAATTATTTGGAACTCTTCATAAATGCAGAACTTATTCACATACTAGGTGAAGCCATCAAATCGATTCCTTTGCATTCCAGTGCTATTTTGACTCCAAGAGCGAATATTCCTACGCTCTTTACTAATGACCTAAAAAATAATAATTTTGTTAATGAAATTATAAACATAAATAATAAATAAATGATAAACATTTTATTTTATCAGTATTGATAAATCAATAACAAATAGATTCATTATCTTATGTTTGTTGTTACTGGCTACCACATGAAAAGCTAGTGAAACTTATTTTTTCACCAATTATTGATGTTGACATGCTTGCAGAATGTATGCAACTGCTAAATGCAACTTTACGATTTGCACAATGCGTAATTATTACAAAACAAAAAAATCGATAAAATGACAGGAAGCCTCACCACTTGAACGGGTCGTAGTAGATGCCTTGGATGCACTTCTTGATGTTGGCCATGGTGTTGGTCCTTTGATTATTTAATTACCGAGCGGTAATTCGTTTGATTATCCTCGTGCGAAACCTCACAACCGGGACCGAAAGTTGAGGTTAGATAGAACCGTCTCGCGTTCGAACAACTCGACTACCGCAGTCGACTCATCGACTTCTCCCGCATATATCGAAGCTCGAACCCACCCACTACAGTTCGTCGAAAAAATTTAAATTTCGCAAAGCGCCTCATCGGACATCTATCGGGAATTCGTGAGTCATTCAAAAACTCCGTAAGTGGCGTAAGTACTATATACTACTCACGCACAATCATTCACGTAAAAAGAAAGGGTAAAATTAAGAAAGAGATGGAATAAAAGGTCACGGGAGGTTACATAAGCGCCCTCTAGGGCGTCCTCCTCCTCCACGTCGCGGTGCAGACGAAAGGGGGAAGAGCGGCGCATAGTTAGGAGTCGTGCATCGGCCGCTTTCCCGTTCGGAGCAGCTCCTCCTCCTTCTCCTTGCTCGCGTTTTTTTGTCGGTCTCTCCCGCGCAGACACTGCCGCTCATTATTCGGCTGCGTGCGTGCCGTTGACCGTCCGCAGCGCTTTGATACGCATCGCTCGATCTCGCGGGGTAGGGGGAGAGAGCGAAAGAGAGGGCCGCGCGCATCTCCCGACGTCGTGCTGCTAGCGCGCGCTCTCAGTGCACCGCAAGCCAGCTCGCGAGCCGCGAGTGCATTGTCGTCGTCGCCGAGCGATCGAGCGAAGGAGCCCTGCAGCGATAAAGGAGAGGCGTTCAGCCGACGACGGTCAGCAAAACGGAGAGCGTGAGTATGCCGAACGGAGCGCGACTCCTTTTCCTCGCCCGGAAATTAAACATCCTTCAGGAATGCGCTCGACGTGTGTGTATACGCCGCGATGGGGGGGAGGCTCCACGGAGGTGTAATTCAGCGACTCGCCTTCTTGCTCCGCTGCACGCCCCCCTCGCCACCACCGCCGCCTCCCCCCGGACGCGGTATTCGCGCTCCCGTGCGTGTGTGCCATTGAATTGAAAACAATGGGTCCGCGCGCCTCGTTCGGCTATGTTGCCGTACGACTTTTGTTGTTTTCCCCCGGCGCTCTTTTTTATTTTTTTTTGTTCGGCCGACTTGCCTCGGTGCACGAGCGTCGCCGCTGACGTCGCGAGGCACTGCACGCACACTTGCTTCGCACGGGAAAGGCTCGAAGCGTGTGCGCGAGTGAGCGAGGATTTTTTTTCTTTGTTTGAAGAGCCGAGGCGCGTCGAGGACCTTTAAATTTTTACGCGAGTGCCTGGGAAAGAGCGGAGCGGAGCGCCTAGCGGGACTCGCGAGTTTTGGCAGCCGCTCGGAGTATAGGTACTTGGGACAGTCGTCGACCGCGAGCCGTGCGAGGAGGATACTAGGAGTGACTAAAGCTTGTGCGGGTCTTTTTTATTATTACTTTTTGGATCGGAGTTCCGATGTTTTTTTTTATTGAATTTTATTCGGAGCAACATACGGGTCGAGAACGCGTCGGCTTTTAATTTTTTATTGTCGTCGCTATTAGCTTTAATGATAGCCTTTCTTCTATAAGAGAAATGGAAATGCATTTGTCATTTTGGCTGACAAGCTGCAGCTGTTTTGATTTATGCACTATTTTTAATACTTCTAACCTTGATTTTCATGCACATATTTAATTACATTTATTATTATTGATGATTCTTTGCAGTTAAGTGTCTGCTGATAGCACTAGTTTAAGTGGTTAAAAGATTACATTTATTTCTCTTATTAATTTCTTCTGCATTGCTATATAGACATAAACTAATTGGGTCATTATATTTCATTAAGGTAAAATTTTTTTTATCAAATAACATTTTTAAAGTATGAAAGAAATCTATAATTTTTCTAACATGAACTGTATAATTTACATGTACTTTTCTTTAGTTACATGTCGATTGATAAAAATATCTTGGTTGTTTAGTAAAAACCACTTAGAATACAAACAAAAGCAATTTTGATTTATGATATACAAGCTTTTATGTTTGAAGAGTTTTCTTAGAGCAAACCTTATCGTTCACTTAGGGGAATACTGAATCGGAGCAAGTATGTCAACAGGCACTTTTATTTTCTTTGTTCTTATTGTACCTCAAGGATCTTTGAACACATGACACACATTTTGGAACAATAAAAATAAGTGTAAGAAAGGCCTTCTCCAAGATTTCTATAAAAAAGGATTTTCCATTCATTATTGAAAAGGCATTATCGGCTAATTGATACCTTTTAATGGATGACTAATAGAAACAATTATAAGACAATTTTAAAAGCTTTTCAAACACATGTTAGATTGTTTAGATTCAGATAATTTTTTCAATGAAATGAAAATAGAAAGATTGAGAAGAAGTTTCAGCTATTTTTAAACATGTTGTCATTATTATGTTATTTATAATTTCTTGAGAAAAACAAGGTAACTTTCTTAAAATAATTTTATTCTTACATATGCCTTCCAGGTTTTTCAACAACAAATAAAAAATGGAAACTGGAGGTTTACTGACAGCAGAGCGCAGTCCTGCTCGTGCAAATTTGCATGTTGCATTTACGGAGAAAGGTGAAGTGAAGGAGCGCAGAGAGAAGTTTCTCACTGCTAAGTATGGATCACACCAAATGTCTCTTATTCGCAAGAGACTTGCTGTGGAGATGTGGCTCTTTGAGGAACTGCAAAAGCTATATGAGTCTGTGGTGAGTTTGAAATTCATAGCCATCAAATATTAAATTTGGCACTTTGACAGTAGATTTTGAAACTGACATTATTAATTCTAGAATGAAAAAGGAAATAGTAGGGAGGTGGAAGTTGATATAGATGAACTTCTTGATATGGATAGTGATGATCACAGAAGGAGTTATTTGCAAGTGAGTACTTTTCAATGTTACAAAAATTAAAATAAATATTTTATAGTCATTTATTAAATTTCTTCATGTTCTTTTTCAGGGTTTACTGGTTGATGCCAAGAAACCTCCTCATGATGTTAAGGTAAAATTTCTAAGAAAAGTTAAAATTTGCTCACCTTTCATGCTAAAAATAGTATAACTAATAAATATATCAAAAATTTCAGAAGTTTATTAACGACTTACTAGAAAAAGCCAAGACGCTTTGAAGCGACGAACTCAATTTTTGTGACATCCATTTGGCAACAATTAATAAGTTGCTGAGTATGCTCGCCTCTGGAATCTGCATGAAGTACATGCATTTTTTATCGAGTCGCGGGCCACAAGAACTGATAATATGCGAATGTTAGTGAAAGAGAATTCGACTAGAGCACACAGAAAAAGGTAGTCCATCAACAATTCTTGCTGAACAAGTATTAAATATTCGATTTTAGGTATTAATTAAAGGTGCGATAATAATTCGTGTTTTTTTAAAAAAATTATAATTAAGAACGAAACCATTAGAGAGCGAAAAATAACCACATAATTAATGAGAGCAATGAAGCACTAAATGTAGAAATTATTTTCGGGCGACCAGGTTGCTAGTATGGAAACTGCCTAATGTTTGATTATTCAATACATAGATTAAAGTCTCTCTCAAAAACAAAAGAAGCAGCATTTTTGGAAAAAAGATGAAATATTTCAAACTTTCTGTTAATCCTATACGCTTGCTTACGGCATTTGCGATTTATTTTTATTTGCTAAAAAATGTGCATTTATTTTCGTTTTCGTTTTCGTCTACTTTCGCAATATATGTGCAATAAATTTTCGCAAATACGTGCAATTATTATACGAATTCTTTTTTCCCAGAATGCTTCATACACTCGAATAGTCCCCAAAAAGTGTCTATGGTACAAATGTGGATTACCAGGCAGTTTTAACGACTTTTTTGTAAACGAGAAGCGTGAATTTATTCTTTCATTGTACTTGCACTACTTAATAAATAAAACGGCACTTATGTTGTATTAAGCCAGCATCGTGTAAAGTGCCAAATAGGGAATACTGTACAAGAAAAAGCATAAAAAAACAAAAAAAATAAGGTAAAAGTAAAACACGCCAAACGATATTACATGCACGATGTCGCAATTTTTCGCTTTCCGCAGCGTGTTCATTTTTTTCTTTTCTATTAAAAAATATGCTTTTGTCTCGAAAAGCGATGGAACTTGTGCGACAGCTTCCGCTCGATGATCTCGATGATCCGCAGTTGAGGTGCTGGAATACTGAAAACGGAAAATACTCCTGTACTTAAATGAAATACGCATTTAAAGATTTTTAGTCTCAAACTTTTTTAATTCGAAGGCTGAGCGTAATCATCAACATCGATCACCCTTTGTCCGTCCAATAATTAAGACCTGGATAGTATATTTTTTCAAGGGTGACTTTTTTCAGATCACCGATTTAAGTAAACATAGTCGATACTCTTTTTTATATAGAAATAACAAAATAATTGAGGCGAAAATACGAATTTTAGCATAAAAGTAATAAAAGTAAAAGATATTTTAGAAGCAATCATTTCAGGAGAGCAAAAGTAGTGCAGTCATTTCATCAGCCATCATCAATTATTGTTCATTAAATAATCAGCTTTTCCGTGACTCTCGTTGAACAAGCTTGAAATTTCGAATCGCGCCTTGAAAAAATCCTCCACTAGAGAAGCAGAAGCCGTCGATGCATCTTTCACTTTATTCGCGATTTACATATCTTAATTGTCCAGCCACTTATCTCATTCCATGAAATGAGTGTCGGACAGGGGAAGAGTTTGTTATCGAAATGGGACGACGAAGAAGGCGGAGAAGGCAAAAGAAAAAAGGCGCGGCCTTATCGGCTTTTCCCTTTATTTTATACGGCGGAAGAGCCGGGATTCTAGCTCGCGTTCCTTCGGAAATTTCGACGCGCATCGATCGTCCCGCGTTCGTTTTCAAATTCTATTGTACGTTTTAATTTTTTCCTCCCTGTTTCTTTTTTTACAATATCACGTTAGTTAATGTAATGTTCCCAAGGAGTGTTCGATCAATCAGGACTCGTCAGAGAGGCAGATTACGCATGGGTTTCGGACGTGGTCTCTTTTTTTGACGGTCCATTTTTTTTTATTATTTAAAAAGTTAAAACAAAGATTTATTATCATTAAAAAACAGTGCGGTACGGTAGTAAGAGCTTAATTTCGTAGGTGCATTAAGTTAACGTTAATGTTTTAGCTGCGTATCTTTCTAAGAAAGTACATACAATCAAAATTATGAAAAAAAAAACTTTTTTTTTACTTTTATACGATGAGGGAGGGACCGCGCTATAATTTCTTTGCTTGTGCTTAGGCGATCAGCATTTTTTTAGGCGTCGCTGGGGATTTTGATCTTTTTAATTTGATCAAGGTTTGATCAAGCGTCACCAGCGATTGTACGTACTTCCTTATGTATAAATTTATTAGGGTGCGAACATGTTCGATAAAAAAAAAAAAAATAAAAACGGCAAAGCAAACTGAAAGTATGCGCTTAATTAGATGCTGAAGAGTTGTAATCGCGCAGCATGTAGCTGATAAGCAATTCAGGGATTATCCTTTTTTTCTCTTGTTCTGCGAAAAGACGAGCGAGACTCGCGAATTCCTTAATGATTAAAGGATCAGTGCACGATAAAGCGATCAAGGTACAACGTTTTCTTTAATCACCACAATCGTTTTATCTGTTAGCTGTGCAAGCATTACTTTTACTGTCGATAATTAAATTGTGTTATGAAGATTTTTTGTTATTGCCAACTATTGAATATTTTATACATCGAATCGATCGTTTTTTTCGAAATATCTGATTATACTTATTTCGTTGCTATGCAAGGACCAAATTCGTTACCTTATAAAACTTTCTAAATGCTTCCTCTTTTTATATAAGTAGACGCAATGTGCTCTCCTTTCATCTCAATGAATTTTTCATTACATTGTCAACCGATCAACACGTGCTACTTTAACTTTATTAAGGCACCGAACTTGCAGTTCACACCAAATCGCCGAGCGAATGTAAACCTTTCGATTTACGATTTATCTGTCAACGACGGGCATTAAACGATTATGTAACGGCATCTCTTGCGACGGAGCGCTGTGTTATTTATTTCAGCAAATTTTTTTTTTTAATTGTAAGAATCAATTGCATGAATTAACCCGCAGTAATAAGTGCGTAGTCGTAGGATTCGTATTATTAAGCGAACAACGGACGAAAGAGTTAAAAAAAAGAAGGAGAAGATTGGTCGCGGAAAGAGAATTTTTCATTCCTGCTTTGCCGGACGCTCGCAAAACGACATATCTTTATCCGTATACGATTATAATTGCGATAGGCGTACCCCGCGCGGCCTTACGTTCGAGAGCGATAAAATTGCTCGCTTGATTGTTCGGCTTTTTATAAGTTGCGCGATCGAAGATCTCGTGTTAGACGGACTCATCTTCTGCCGGACTCTTTTGCGTGCCGAAAACTCGCCGAGTTTTCTTTTCGTTCCTTTTGCGCGCAGAGCTCGAAACTCGTTTCAGTTTGAGAAAGGCGGTATAGTGAAAAAAATCTTTTGCTGCCGCTTTTTTCCTGTTTCGGAATCTTTAACTTCTTTTTTTTTGTCGAGGTTGGGAGATGAGTCCGTCGGAAGCTTGGAATTCTCTTTCTTCGTCGACCGAAAGCAAAAGTCGAGTGCTGATATTCAAAGAGCTCAATGATGTTTTGTAGACCAATGCAATGTAACCATGATACAATTTCTTGATCTCTCGTTTCTACTTTTTGTTTGTAATTTGTTCTCTACTAATACTTTTTTTTTGTAAACCATTGAACAATGCGCACCTCGAGTTCCTCACGTAACTTTGTAAGTCGAGATCACACATCTAACAGTTTTTAATAAAACCAATATATCGATTTTACTTAAGAATTCTATGGAAACAAGTTTTATTAAAAATGTGATTTTATCGTACAGCATTTAAGTGCTACTACTAAATGTGTACACAAGATTCGATACTCTGTTTTCTCACACAAAATTTTTTAACGAAGAAAAAAATGCACAAATATAAGGAAAACTATTATAGTATCGATCGCCAATCCATCGTACAAACGATTTTAACAAAAAAAAATCCAAACGATCTCGATGTGTAACCTCGACGGTCTCTCTCCGAGGAACTCGACTGTCTCAAGCGCAAAGCGAATGAAACAAAAAGGACACACAAGTGCACCGAACCAAAGTACGTTTCCCTTGGACTTGACTCTGTACTGTAGACGCGCGTGTAGTCGTGCGCTCAGCCGCGGCCGTATCATTTGCGCCTCCCCCGTGGCCGCGAGGATCATAATTTTGCGGACTGCAGGCGAATGACAGTGACGGCAGGAGGTGGAGTGAATGGATGCAAAAGGGGCAGGGAAGAGGGAGGGTAGAAGAAAAATGAAAAAGAAAAAAGAAAGAGAGTGGCCAGACGCACCGGCTGCAGCACTTCCGCATTTTCGCGTCCCGCGGCCTTTACGAACGAATGAATTTACGAGTGCGCGCTTTTACGAGCAAAACGCGCCGCGGCCCTTTTTTTACGCTCGCCCGAGCGAGCCGGCGGATTCTTTCGCCGCGGAGAGATCGGCTTCGCGGCTGATTTCTTTCGCCGGCCGTTTGAGTACTTGAAATTTTTTTTCAGCGATACATTGTACTGCGTGCTTTTGTTTCTTGAGTTTTAGAGAGTTAGCGGACGACGGAGAATGAAATTTTAGCATTTTTCGTCGGTGACGATGCTTAAGGTTTGTTTAATCGAGCTGAGGTTGCGTTCGTTTGATGCTTGAATTTGCATGATTTTAATTCAAGAGGAAATTCCTTTGGTGCTTCACGCGTTACAATGAAAATTCCCAGGGAAGAGTGGAATTTGACGATTGAGCGATTGATCTTTCCAAGCAAAAATAAATTTATGAATTCTCGCACAATTTAAATTTAGCCTACTTAATTACTATAGCTATCGTTCGTAATAAATTTATTTTTCATTGCTAAGATCACAATAAATATGAAGTGTTCTGTCAACAAAAAAATTTCAAGTACTCCGACCTCTAAAGCACAAAAGGCGCGATAGTCCATCGCCTGAAAATTCATTCGCTCAGGGAAACGCGCACGAAAAAATTAACGAATCCAGCGGCTCCGACACGCGGGTCTGGACTCCACAATGAGATTCCTTCAAAGCAAAAATTAGCGCACAAAAAACAGCGAAAAAATGCACGTACCTCGACACGCGTCAAAGGAAAAGGATATCAATCCGAGCTGTGATAATTCTTTCGGACAAAGCTTTAAAAAAAAAGAAAGAAACTATAATTTCTTGCCTCTTCTTCTCCTTTCTCTTACTTTTCTTCTGAGCGTTCGCGGGGGAAGAAAACGGAGCGGCGAGGAAGCCGAAGTATTGCAACCAAAGATTGAGACGGACGGCGGAGTGTGCGAGGAGCGTGAAACGACGCGTAGTTTAAAAAAGACGAAAAAAAATGTAATTCGAAGTAATAACGAAGAAAATAGAAGGCGCTCCGGAGGGACGGTTCGCGAAGCGGTCCGCGGTGCACGTGACTGTCAGAGAATATTTTCGCACCTTCGGCGCGTCGCGCGCCTTTCGAACGAGTAAGAAGTCAAGCTCGGCGGTCGCCTCGGCCGTCCGCCGGCGCGCGCGAGATTACATACTCGCAAGCGATCGCATATGTAAAACAATGTTTACTTTGAATATAGTGTGACCTAGCTAACTGTGTGGAACCATCGGTATTTTCTGATTTTTATACGTTGTGTCAATCGTCCGAGTAATGAGTATGCTGTTTATCGAAAAAAATAGTTAAGGAAGCTGAGCCGAGGACATTTTAAGTGTCATGATGATCTAGGATATCTTGTGGATAATGCGATGAATTAGAACATTATACAATTTAAAGTGATAATTTACTGCTGTTTTCATTGATTTCTGTCATCAATTAATACCTTCACTTCCTAATCCCATATTTACCAGATAATTTTCCGAGTTTATAATTTAAAAAAACATGTAGAAAAATTTTAAATTGTTCAAGTATTTATAAAAAAACTTTTAGTCGTTACATAGTTTTCGCATAACAGTTTAAATGTTAATAAAAATTCATAGCTGTTATTAATATATTTATGACCTGATTAATTAAATGAACAACTGATTTATTAACAAAACTTCACGGTGATTAGATAAAACGCTTAGTAATTATTTTTAAAGATGTAGGTATACGTACGTACTCATTATTACTACTAATCAAACAAAAACTAAGATCATCCGGTTAAAAAATATTATGAAAAACGTAAATAAGTAAAAAAAACGTAAAAGGACTTAATAATTTTTCATATAAAAAAATTCTGACATGCTAAGTATGCACGTACTATAAAATCGCAAAAATGCTCCACTAAATATTCTCTGGTCTCCTATTATAGTCAGTCAAGAACGTCCTACAGATCTAATCCGAATGAAAAAATTCCTCGTGCTCGTGCAAAAACTACTTCTAACTTATTTTTGCCATAATCGTCTCCAAAGCAGTAGTTTTACGGCATAAGCGCTAAATTAGAGGCCGGCCGTAACGCATAAATTAGCAGTTCGGTACTTTTCCCCGGTGCTCTTCAAAGATGCATTTTTCGAATAGCTGAGTGGCGCGGCGCGAGCTCGCGGAGGGCGCGAGCGTCGGCCTCTCCAAGGACGTAAACAGAAAAAAAAGAAAAAGGCGCTCGGTTGGTTGTGCCTCGGAGCGGAACGTCAAAACTTTTGTAGGTTAGGAAGGATGTTTTGATCACTGCCACTGCGTATAGTCTTTGAGAAAAAGCTGATTTGAACCAGGAGCAACTACTGGGATAATACATTTAGGATGTCTGGTGTGGAAAGTGCCTGACGAGCTTTGCTTCGGAGCAGACGGAGGATGGTACACGAGGCGGGAAGATGAAATCCTTATATCGACTGCTGCTGCTGGGCATCGGCTTCGTCGGTCTCTTCGTTCTGCTCAACTATCAGACCAGTGTGCCTAGCAAGAGTAGCCATGAGCACGGGCATACTAGCGGTGCCCCGGTTGAGACCACCAAGAGGACAGCCACCAAGTCCACGGAGGGTGAGGTGGTCATTTGCGTTGTTGCCTGTGGCAATGACAGACTGGACGAGTCGTTAACTATGCTTAAATCTGCCCTAGTCTTTGCTAAGAGACCACTACGTTTTATTGTGATATCAGACTACGGGCTTATTCCTGCCTTTCATGAGAAACTTATGGAATGGAAACAAATTGCTAATAAGACTTTCGATTTCACAGTTAGACCTGTAGTGTTTCCAGATATTAGCGATGTTACCATGTGGAGAAAACTGTTCAAACCTTGTGCAGCTCAACGGCTTTTCCTTCCTGTAAGTAAATTCTTTTATAACATAATTCAGTAGTGAAAAAAAAAGAATTTATATTTTAATAAACCTTTATTTCTTTTCAGACTGTGCTGAATGATACAGATTCAATTTTGTACGTTGATACTGATACACTGTTCCTTGCACCCCCAGAAGTTATCTGGGATGAATTTAAGAAAATGGATAACTTACAGCTTGCAGCATTGAGTCCAGAGCACGAAGATCCTAATACTGGCTGGTACAATCGCTTTGCAAAACATCCATACTATGGAAAGTTAGGAGTGAATTCTGGTGTAATGTTAATGAATTTGACAAGAATGAGAGAGTTCAAGTGGACTCAATATGTTATACCAATCCACAAAGAATATAAATTAAAAATAACTTGGGGAGATCAAGATATCATTAACATTATTTTTCATTATCATCCAGAGAAGCTACATGTTTACTCTTGTCGATTTAATTACAGACCTGATCATTGTATGTATATGTCTGTGTGTTCTGAAGCTGAGAAAGAAGGAGCTCTGGTACTTCATGGTTCAAGAGGCACTTTTCACTCGGAGAAGCAGCCTCCTTTTAAAGCTATCTACACAGCGATGCAAGAATATCAGTTGAATACTGATCCTTATGAATACTTACTATTGCCTATGAAAAATTATCTTACTCTTGATGATCACTCTAACTGTGGTAAAGTGTGGAAAATATTTATTATACAACCAGAATTGCATTTAGGTAGAAACGAAATAGATATTAAATAGGAATTTATTAAAATTTTACAAAAGAATATATTTAAACATTTTATAATTATATTATTTTTTAAAAAATATGAATAATATTCATAAATTTTAAAAAATAAGTAATTATAGTGTAACATAAGATTCTTTGAAGGATTCTTCACTTTTAAGAATTTTAAAATTTGACAATTCAACTATTCTTGTATATAATTATTTTAAAAATTCTCTTATAAATATAAGCTTATGATTATAAGCTTGTAACAAGTGTAGTCGATATAATAAGTAGAACAAGTAAGGGGTATCAAAATTTTCATAAGTATGTTGATGATGTTTATTAAATAAATATTTATCGTGCCATTATAGTAAGAAAATTTTATACACCTTACTAAAAAAAAGATAGATTTAAAAATTTAGTACAGTAAAATTACATACCGGTGGTTCCATCTCGAGTGCTATTTAAAGTTTATTTTATTCTTGTTTTTTTTTTTCATCTTGCCAAGAGTTGTTGATTAGTTGTAATTGTAAAAAAAAATAATAACTAATTTATGACTTACAACGAAAAAGCGACGTTTTTCTTAATCTATCGAGGACGGAATCTACAAAGAAAACAAAAAATCGGCAATAATGGCTAACGAGATTACCTGAGTGAGTTGCCTAAAACAGTAGTGTTCAATAAAATTTTTATCATGACAAATTTTAAGCCGAGTTGCGAATATATTGTACAGCGATGTTTGTAATAAGTTTTTTATACAACTGTAGACAATATCTTGCTATTATCGATTTTACCATTTATGAATCTTATACACGCATTTGCGACGATTTTTAATAAAAGTGATTATAATCAACACAATTTTCGACTAATAATTGAACACGTCATTACTACCCATTGAGCCGAACACTTATCTTATAATTACTTAAATTAATTGGTTTCGCATTAACAATGACCTAGATTGGATTTTCCAAAGTTAATTATTGGTGTGATTTTAAATCGGTCAATGACAAACAAAATTATTCTTTAAATAGAAAAAAAAACACTCATTTTCGCTATTTCACCGATCAACAAACTTATGTTTCTTCAAAAAAGTCACCGACGCCGTAATCGCAAACGTATCGCTAAATCGCTTATCTCTCCCGAACCGCGTAGATTCGATTTCTCAGGCAGCGAAAAAAAGGTAGTCAAAAGCCGATCGATCGATCAAGCGTACGAAAACATTTCGCGCGCAGAACGCGGGCGCGTTGCGATCCAGAGGAGCATAAAGCGCGCTAGCCGCGTTCTCGGGCTCCGCGAGGAGGAGGGAGTAGAGCGAAGAAGTGTCCGTGAGAGGCGTACGTTTCAAGTGTCCGCTGGGCACAGGCGCGCCTGAGTCCGCCGCCGATCATCGTCGCGCTCGCACACGCCGAGTGTGTTGCAACAGCCATCGGCATGTGGCCCGCGGGAAGGTGCGACTCTACGCGCTCCCGTCCGAGCGCTCGCTGAGGCCTCTCGCGACTGTTTTTTATTATTCCTTCCTCTCACCCGGCGTTAGCTGGACAAGTGTCTCTCGCTAGACGACGTGGGACCGCGGCTACTGCTGGGCAGCACGAATCCCGCCTGGACAGGTGAGCGATTTTTAGGAGGAATTTCTTTTTTGTGGCACCGTTTCTTTTTTTTTTTGCTGGAAGTCGACTGTGAGGTGTTTGTGACGCTGGTCTCTCAAGGATTGAGTATTCGAGTGATTGGTAAACATACAGTTTTGTAGTACTCATTTCAATATTTCTAATAAAAAAAAAGATTGGTTGAAAATATCTTTTTCTATAGTATTAAAATTACGAAGATACTATGTATTTCATTGAGGCGATATAAAAAGTGTTTACCGTGTTCGCGGGCTCGGATAACAGAGCAAAAAGTTTGGAATGAAGTTAATTGATTGTTTGTCGAGGCACAAATTCACATGTCATCACTGGGGATGCGTCACTTTTCCCCGGCGTGTACATTATAGCCCGTGTGTTTACAAATTATTTCATTAGAACGTCAGTTCGATACCAAGTGTATTCGAAGGTATGTCTCCGCTTTTAAATACACTGTAAGCGATCGCGCTTCAAAGGTCGCATCACCAGCGGGCGCGTCTTTTTTGCCACACTCGTCCATGGGGAAATCAAGAGTTTCTATAAAAACAGAAGGTTGTTTTCGTAACGCCCCGATCGGTTCCGGATTCGTCGGCGAACAAAAATAGCTCGGGTCGACAGTTTTTTCCCGGTGCGCTATCGCGGTCCGGCGTTATCGCGCCGATTCGTCGCGCGGATGTGCGCTAATTGAGCGCGTAAACACGACTTCGCCCCGGCTGAACCAATTTTCGGCCGAAAGTGTTTCACCTTCGGCGACCCGCCCGACTTTCTCGAGACGACTCCGATTTAGGTATGTTAATGATCCGACCCGTCGATTTTCGAGGAGCGCCTACTTTTTTTTACATTTGACTGCGTAGCGTGTACTATGTTTTTTTTTAAGTGTTAGAGAAGCACGTTGGAATGTACATTTTCCACTCGGCGTCGCAGGTCAAACAAAGCGTTGAGCTTTCCTCTCGCGGCACTCGATAATTGTGCAAACGCTGGAGGAGTATTACGTAATTTTTTCGAAGGATGCTGGTATTTAAATGAGTCATATTGTGCGGAGCGAACCTTTTATTGCGGAGGTTTTACGCTCCTCCGCGAGCAAGAACTGTCGACATTTTTCCTTCTTTTCCTACGTTACACTCGTGGACGACGTCTCGCGTATGCTAATCGAACCGAGATGAAAAATGGCCTCGCTCGTGGGATTCTGGAATCGTTTCCGAGATTGAAAATCGATTGGAAATGAGTTTCTTCTCACGTGCACGGACTAAATTATGTAAGTCGAACGAAGCGCTAACGAGACCAGAATACGCGCTGATGGTTAAACGTGCAGTATAATTAAGTGCTCGCTAATCGATTATGGGAATGTTTACTTTATATATCTAGGAATTTCAGACTCGCGGCGTTTAACTTTCTCCTGATTCCCTCCGCGACCATGAAATGCAGCATATTAAATATTTTATTCGGTTATTTATGACGCATAGCAAATTTTGAAATAGTGAAAATTATTTAAATAGCACTGTTTAAAAGATAACATTCTAAAAGAAAATGTAGAAATGACTATTTCTTATCACTCAAGTCAGTAATACTACAAATGATTCATTTTCCAATGCTGAAATAAGATTTTTCTTTTGTGCATTATATTCAGATTAGCGATGAAAGTCTCAAAAATGCAATTACATGCAATGATTTATCTGTACATCGTTTCAGTATCAGTTTAAGTATCATAATTAATTTTATTTTAAATACTGCAGTATAACTTTTCATCGCCATCCTGCAGCTATAATTAAATTCTGATGAATTGAATATCGTGAATGTAAAATCATTAGTTATATATAGATCGTAACCGTTAACTTAATTAAATGCAATTAGACACTTTCGAAAAAAAGAAGCGTATCAGTTACAGAAAGAGAAAATTCCCTTTAGACCCCTTAAGAATCTCATGAGATCAAACGTTATATAACACGAAAAATAGATCAGTCATTGGTTTGTTAATGCATATACCTCAGACTTTCTTAATTTTGAATAGTGTCGCCGGAAACGGAGAAGATTAGATAGGATGCGATGATATTTATATTTAAAGTTCTAATCAGTAGACCCGCCAGCTTCTTTCCGCGTTAATACTTTCAAATAGAAACTTCTGTATGTAGTGGATAAAAGAAAATATATGATGACTGTAGTGAATCGTTTTCAATTGTAAGCTTCGTAAGCTTTTTCGTGTACGATTTGTAGATATATCCAAGTTAAGCAAGTAAAGAAAATTAGAAAATTGCATTGCAGTAAGTACAATTTAATTGTGATTTCATTAGGTACTTGAAAATGAATATTGCAAGGTAAACTAAATTAAAGATAATAAAATAAAGTGAAAGTTACAATGACATTTGTAGCCTATTCATCCTGCAATAATTTATTATTCCTTTGAGAGACTGCAAAGTTTCTAAAATATTCTCACAGCACTGTAACTTCGTGAGTAATTCAATATTCTCATAATCTGAAGAAGCAGAATCTTTACTTATTATCAGTGATAATTTCGAAGAATTTAAAAAATACGAAAATCATTTTTTATAGGTTTTATTATACTGTTGCAACTTATTATTCTCAGCGCTGCATTTATCACTGAATAAAAAGTCGAAGAGAAAATTCTCTAACATTCAGTAATTTTTTGCTGATGCAGTGTAAGAGGCCACTCTCATAACTAACTCAAAAAGAAAAAAAGACAGCCCATTAGAAACATGTGAAAAGTGAAGAGAAAAAAAACCTCCTGCCCAACTATCCCCAATAAAAAAAAAAGTAAAAACCTCCCGCTAATTTCTCCATCTCAAGCGAACCCTTTTTCTGCGTCTCTCCCGCAGGCGTTGAATTTTCCGCGCACTCTCACCGGCACAATAAGGAAATGCCGTTCTTCAAGTCGCTGCGAATACCGGAGAAACTGCAGCGGCACCAGCAGCCGCAGCAGCAGCAGCAGCAGTACCAGCAATACCAGCGTCCCCAGCCTCAGCAGCCGAGCAACGGGCCCGGCTCCCGGTGCGCAGGCGAAATTATACCGACGCGCGGCCATAACCGCTGGCTGAATTCGCAGGTGGATGGATCCCAGCAGCCGCAGCAGCAGGAGCCGCAGTTGGCGTTTTACTGCCAATTGGCGCACGGCAGCCCGACCGGTTTGATCTCCGGCTTTGGCAACGTGCGGGAGCTCTACTACAAGATCGCCGAGTGCTTCGACATACGACCCGAGGAAGTTCGTATACTTTTTTATGTCTTTCGCGGGGTACTTCTTTCTTTTTCGAGGGGGGTATATCATTGTTGCAATTGGCGCCGTGGGTAGCGCTACGTTATTTGAATAATTTTCCGGGGAGCTATTTATTCTAAGCGTTTCGAGCTTACGATGCTAAGTAGTTCTTGGGCGATGATGATTTTCTAGAAATTTTTTATGTAAATTTAAAATTGCAACCGAGCTAGAAATTCTTCCTTGATTACTCTCTGCAAACTTTTCTTATTTAAATTTTTACTACATCGGGCGAACCCGTTAAAATTTAAAAAAAAAGAGATTGTTTTCTTATTTTTACAACAAAAATTATGTTAAGCTTTGCATTTAATTCAGTGAAAAATGGGACACTGTACTAAAATAAATTTAGCAAGCGAAAATATATAATTGGATCCGACGTTGTTCATCGGCTTGCAAATTGGTTTGAGATTTGAATAATTTACGGAGCCATTTGTTTATATTAGACGTAATTCTTACGGGACCTTACGCGATGAAAGCTTTAATTTCTTAACCATTGGTATTTTCTTTAATGTTCGCCTAAAAATAGCCGGTGATCCGTTTAACACATGTTCATCACCCCCCTGGTTTCACCAAATGTTTCGTAAAATTTACTGCTCAAATGTATAGATAACGCGCTCGAAATGAATTTCATTCCGACCAGTTTTCGTCCGTCCATTAAGCGACAATTTTTACCTTTTTTACCGCTATTTAAAAGCTTCCTTGCGTATAAACTGTACTATGTTTACAGAAACATCTCTCTTACCGCAGTCGACAAAAGCAGTTGGCTCCGATAAAAAATATTTTTATACCCATTAAGTTAAAAAAAAGTACTAACGACAGAATTAAACGGTCGTTCTGTGCATAGCTCGAATCACGGAAGAATGCAGGTGAATTCTGACATTAACTAAATTGGTCGCTTTCTCTCGCATTTTAAAACTCTCGGGACGTTCTCTGTGTCGATCCTCGTGGCATCCACTTGTTACGTGGAGTTATTTAAAAAAAAAAAAAGTACGTGCGCAATTCTCTTTATTACGTTAATGAAAGGTCGTTTTCGCGCTAAAAGGGTCGATCGTTCGTCCGTCATTCGCGGCGCTCATTTTATCGTTATGACATTGGCTGATAAATGTGTTTTGCGTTCGTGACGTGTTGATAAATGCGCAGCTTTGACAATAATTTTATCGCGACACGCAGTGCACAAACTGACTATGATTTGAAAAAAAAACTAAAATTAATAGACTAGAGATATATGATGCATGAATGAATTAGAATTTCATTAATGGAATTAAAGTAAAACCACTTATTTATATGGGCAATAAAATAACCAAATTGAATAATACGATCTAATCGATCGACGCACAAAAGTGATTATCCTTTGTACCCGCGATGTTTACGGTTAACACGAAAGGCTATAAATCAGACGCGCGATCCCACCTATATTTTCCGTTTAAAAAAGAAAAGGTCCCCTCGCGCCTCCTAACGGGTATGAAAATTTCACTCCAAAGCGGCCGTCTCGTATACGAGTTTTCCGAGTGCACGCGACGCGGTGAAACTCAATTTATCGCGTCGAATCACTTTCGAACGGTATCGCACGTACGACTTTTTTCGTCCGGTTTAAAAAAAAAACGGGGGATATAGGAGGAGCGCGAACGTTTCTCGCATACCGGCGAGCGAATGCCCCGTAAAAAGTGGCATAAGCGGCCGCGGCTTTGTTTTCACCTCTCGGCCGGAAAAAAAATGGATCTTTCCGGCGGGGCAGTCAATACCGGGCGATTAAGCGTCGCGCGGGTGGATCCGCAGCGGATGCAGGAAGCTCCGAGCGGTCACGGCTCGACGGGCGCGATTCGAGGTGCGGACTCGCGAGAAAAGCGCACGAGTGAATGGGTCAATTGTGACGTCGACGCGGCGGCCCATCCGCGTTTCATTTTCCTCTTTTTTTCAGCGCGGCTACGTACAGGTATTGAGCGTTCTCTATTGCTGTTTCAGATCCTCTTTTGCACGCTAAACACGCACAAGATCGAGATGTCCGAGCTGATCGGCGGACAGATCGGACTCGACGACTTTATATACGCCCACAAAAAAGGTGAGCTACGCTTTTTTGTAGGTTTCAAAAATTACACCGATCATTCGTATAACCAGGAAAACGAAGTGGTTAATCGAGCGTAAAATGAATTACGTAAGGATACAATTATGTTCCAGAGATGCTTGAGACATAACAATGAGCAAGAAGTTTTATTTCTCGACTTTACATAAAATACATTGGAGTAATTTGTGCTAGTCGTTAATACAGAAGGCACGGTCGAGCGGCAGTGAATTAATGCGAAAAAAAACGGTAGCAGAGAGTCCGACGCGGATTCCCGCGGAAACGCTTTGCGCATACGACATTTCGGTGGAACGAGGCGCCGAAGAGGTCTGCGCGGAAATAACGGCACACCGAATGCTCACTATAATCATTCGCTTTTTCCGTTCCTCCTGCTCTCGCATTTTCATACGCGCTGCCATTAAAAACTTACCCGGCGAAACTGAACTTCTGTAATCATTGCGGACTATTACGGCGCGCTCGGAAAAATGCATTCTTTACTGTCAAACGAATTACGGCCGATTGGAAAGCAGGAAGCGCCGTTTGTAACGAAAATTTTTACCTCGACAAAATTTTACTCGTTTTCAACGGGAAGCAATAAATTAGCTATTAATTGTTATTGTTTATCCGTCGCGGTTTTGCAAGTGCGAACTAATTATATCTGTGACTAGCTCTTGGAAAATAATTGCGAACTTTTAAAGCCTGCCACATCAATTATATTTTTCTAAATTAATTACCTTTACAAAAAAAATGAATATTCATTTAAAGCCTGCTGCATGTTGCTGCATGCAACTCTTAATTTTTCAAAGAAACGTCATACATATTTATCAAACGAGTTTCTTGTACTGTCTAGAATCAACTTTGAAATTTAAGGGGAAATAATTTTAATAATTTCAATAAATGACCAAGAAATTATTTTTTGTAGGTCGACCTAAGGAGATAGAGCTGATAAAAACTGAGGATGCCCTGGGCCTCACATTGACAGACAACGGCGCAGGCTATGTCTTTATCAAGCGTATCAAGGAGAACTCGATTATGGACCGTCTAGGCATCGTGCAAATCGGAGACCACATCGAGAAACTGAACGGTGAGAGCCTGGTGGGTAAACGGCACTACGAAGTGGCACGTCGCCTGAAGAACATCGCCCGTGGCTCGACTCTTACGGTTAGGCTTATAGAGCCTCTGACCAGGAGCGGCTTCGGCGTCATCGGGCCCAGATGCGGGCCCAGAAGCCGCGCTAAGTTCTCCAGCTACGCCAGCGGCAGGGAGACACTGAGGTTCAAGGCCGATGGTCAGGCCAAGATCGAACAGGTGGTGAGTACAGAGGAATTAAAAAGAAAAAAAATTACCGGTCATAATAAAACGACTCTTTTTATTGATCATTAATTGACCTTTTTGTGGTGTTCGAAGAATGAGGATGACAAGACTTATGAAAATATTGAGAGAGTCAATAACGCATTGGAGATTTATATGGGAATCAGCGACAATGTACTTGGTAAGGAAATAGTTTTTTATCTCAATGAAATTATTAAAGTTTCCCCATTTTTTACATTTATAATTGGTTTTACAGCTAGGCGACTCTGGGAGATCGCTCAGAATAAGATAAACAGTATGGATCTTGCCAAAGCTATCGACAGCTCGATGCCGGACGCCTTCGACTTTCCTGAAGATTTAATATTCGAAGTCTGGAAAATTGCATTCCAAGCCAGAAATAATCATCACTAGAGTATTATTTTTATTTATTCTCAACTTAGTCAATTCTGTACATATATCGCGAGCATTGGCCATATTCCAATATTTTCATCGGATATTAGATAAGTTTTCATAACTTTATTCAAATTTTATTCTTACTTAACTTTTAAGTAATTTATGTAAAGTTTGTATACATATTACTGAATGAATATTATGAGTATAAGGCAATTCCGCGAAGCGATGAAAAAGTTATATATGACATAGGATTAAGTAATTGTTATATTATTATAAAAGATAATTATGCGAATATATAATTGTTCCTGTTATCTTCATTGAAAATTATGAAATGGAATTGAGAGTGATACAAAAGGCCTTACAATTTTTGCCATGACTATATTGATACAGACAATGTAAATTATTTTCAATTAAAAATATGATTAAAAAAACATTGTATAAAAATTGTTTAAATTATTTTTTTTTTTTAAAACATTCACAATCACAGATGCACATCTTTTCTTATGTTACTCTGTTTATGCATGCCAATCTCTTAAATAATTTATAGTTTTAATATTCACATTTAATTAGATGTTTTAGCGTTAGTGCTGTTTATTAACAAGGCAAATGTAAAATCTAAAATGTACCAAAGCTTAAATGAGATTTTATATACAAAATGATATAAATAAGCTGAGTTTTAGTTTGCGCTAATACAATTTTGATATTTTATTTATTTATAAAAAAGATTCCCCCAAGTTAAAAAAAATTCGTGATCTGTAAATTTATTTTTAGTTTAATGATATTTAAATTTGTACGATTTACCCGCGCTAGAAACACACACACCCACAATGCTCGTTTTATTTCCGGTTGCATGCCCATGCTGCGCATTTTCAAAATCATTTATTTTAACAATGAAAAATTTGAAAAATCGCTGTAAAACTTTACTTACATCTTGCATGGAATACTTCTTTTTTCGAATCATAAAATCACTGTGCAAAACATTGCTCTTTTATTCTAAAATAATAATAAAACTTTCAGGTTAGTTCAACCCATACAGACACATGTGTAGAACCTGCAGGTATGCCAACTTCGAAATAATTCAAATGAGTTTTTGAAAATCGTAAATGTCATTCTTACAATTGAATAAAAATTATTTATTTTACTAAGCAAATGCTTAAATCAGAAATTACAATACACAATTCTCGCGAAATCTTCTAAAGAATTCTTGAAATTAAAAAGAAAAGCGAAATAAGCAATTTGAATTGACGATGCGCGCGCAGATTGAAAAAAACTCGAGCAACATGGCGTCGCATCCGTCCTTTGGCGCTTCCGCGCAGTAGCAGGATCAGAGCTGGAGAGAGGGAGAGAGAGCGAGAGTGAAAGAGACAGGAGAGCTCGGAGGCCTCGCGCGCGCACACACATACGTGCTCCTAGCCTATATACGTCCAGTGTCGGTGATCGCCCATTCGCCCCTCTCCCGGTGCGCGTGTGTGCGAGAGCCCGTGCGCCCAAGAGGCGAGAGAGTAGGAACGTCGTGTGTCGTGTCGTGTCGTCGTCGTCGTCCCGCAGCACCGCCGCCGCGCTCCCGTCGCCAGCGTAACGCATCCGCGCTCGTTCACCGTGTGCAGGAGAGGAAAAAAGACGCGAGAGTTGAGGTGAGCAGCAGAGGCAGTGCTGGGCACCCGCGAAGAGGAGAGACACCAGGCGAGCCAGGACCAGGCCATCGTGAGAGAGACACCCGAGTGTGTTCACGCGAGGAAACGCTAACGCCGCAAGCGCCCCGCTCGTTCGTATAAGGTTAGTATCGCGCGCACGACGGCCAGCCCGGATTCCGGGCCCGCGGCGTCCTCGCCGTCGTCCCCCGTTTTTTTTTCCCCTCGTCCCCCGGCCGCGCGCATATATGCGCTTTTACGTCGTATTGCACGCGCTCGCCTCGCCGGCTAAGATAAGGATGGAGCGAGGGTCGCGCCCGCGAGCGCGAGCGAGAGGCCCGATGAAGGAGGGAGAAGACGGTGGCGGCGCGCTTCGGAGCTTCGCCTTCACCGTCTCGCGCGTTAGTGTCGGTGTATTAGGCTAGAGGAGGCACATCCGCGCACGTAGGTGTTGGTGGATATCGAGTATACGCGCGAGTGTGTACCGCACGAACCGCACCGTGTGCCGATTGTCCCAGCAGCAGCCTCGCACGACACAACTGTCCATCTCGTTTCGCCGAGCGAGAGCCGCCGATTGAGGTTAGAGTCGCAGCAATTTTTACTGTCCGACACGCACGTCACGCCCGCGGCTCGCGCTGCATGCGTACCCCGAGCGATCCTCCTCTCTCTCTCTCTCTCGCACCCACACCCACGTAGCCTCGTACTACGGCTCGGATCCCCGGCGATAAGCATCGTGCGCTCGTGTAGGAATCGCACGGCTGAGTCTCCCCTTTTTTTCCATTTTCTCTCTCGCTTTCTTCGTCGCTCTCGCTCTCTCGAAGGGGGCCTAAAAAAGAGCGAGTGCGCATGCATACCGTCGGCGGGGGGAGGGAAGCGGCGAGGCCGAGCCGAGGTATGACGCACGCGGTGCGAGCGCGAGACGCTTACGCGGCCGCCCGTAGGTGCGACGTCGGGCTCGGCGGCGTCGAGGGTGGTGAGGGCGGCGGGAGGGAGTCGTATTTAAGGAGAGCCGGCGCGAGCGCGAGGCGGACGCGGAGCGGCGGCGTCGGGGAGGAGGCGCAGGGGCGGTGGCCGCGGCGGGGGCGAGCGTCCGCTCTGGCCGCCATGTTGCCGGCGCGCCTGGGAGGGGACACTCGTGACTCTTGCGGCGTACAGCCGCACGCGACGACGGCGAAGATGTATAAGTGGGCCTCTTCCCCGACACGCCGCACGGCGATCTTTTTCTGTTTTTTTTTCTTTTTACGGGAGGATTGATTTTTTTGCGCCGACCGCAGGAGGGTGAGACGAGGGGTTTTACCTTGATTAGCGAGCGAGATGCCGCTCGAGAATCCATTGGGACGGGATAATTTCCGATATTAGAGGGTTGGGTTTGTTGATCGGATAGGGACATGTATATTTTTGCAGACTGAGGGAGAATTTAGCCCCGGACGTTTAGGAGTTTGCGGAGCCCTGTGGGATTTTTTTTCGACGGTTGTTTGAGAGAATATAAAATATGTTTGTTAAATATACAGGGTGATTGTTTTTAATTGCCTGAGAGCTAAATCGGCGTATCTCCTAAATTTATAATTTAATTTTTCAACCAGTTATTAAAATAAACATTCGCTTGCACGTATTACGGCTAGATTTTGTATATATTGTATTTTGTACATATTTGTATTGATTTTGTATGTGTAAAAATACGTAATTCAAATGTTAATGCAAGTGCAGAGTACATTTAGTCGGTTAATAAATATTTCTGCGGGTGTTTAGTAAAGTGGTTTACTTTACCGCTCAGCAAACCTTCTTTGATATTTAACAGAAAATTAAATTCTGATTCTGAATGATAATCAAATAGAAGTTGTATTAACTAATTGGATTGGATTCATTTTAATCTTTTTACTTCATTACTGTAAGTAAGTACTACAGTGTATTTATACGCATTTATGAGTTTACATACGTTAATAAATGTAATTAAAACCCTCAGCGTGAGTTCGTTATACAAGCACGAAACATTAAATTAATAAATAAAAAATTACGGTAGCACTGAAATAATAAATAGTTAGAATCAACAAGGTTTAATCGCGCATGAATGATCGCAATTACGCTTTGAAACTTGAAATCAAACAAAATTTTAATTGTACCGCGGGCTCGCTAGCGCCAACTTCCCAAGAGCAACGTTGAAAAGTGCTCGAGCTGCAATTCCGTCGGAAAACAAATTTTCCTCAATGCTGCGAAAACCGTCATCCCCCATTAATATCCGCAAACATCGATCTCGCGCCCCATCAAACAAGCGGCCGCCGTCGCCTCCCCCACGCGCTCGTTTATTAGCTTAATAAACTCATCGAGGCCGGAGGATCATCGCGGAATATTAAAAAAGTCGATGGGTGTAAACAAGAGCCGAAGCCGCCGACGGCGCGCGAGCGTCTCGGTCGAAATCGATCGCGGCGCATTTTTTTTTCTTCCTTGGAGCAGTCTTGTCGGCCCCGGCGTATTGATTCGCCGTCGCTCTCTCCGATTATAAGCGCGCCTGCAACGTGAAGCGCGCGCGAATTCCGCCTCCTCGCGGGTCTATAGAGCCAGGAAAGTGCGCGCGGGCGCTCGGAATTTCGCACGCGCGACAAAGTCCGCCCGCTGGCGTTTAAATATACATCCGTTATCGAGTGGGACGCGAGGTGCCCGCGGTCGCTCTCCCCGCGGTTCACGGTCAATTATTATGCCGGCTGCTGATGAATAATTAACCGATTTTATTAGCCTCTTAAAGGGATGCGCCAAGCTTTATCGCTTGGTGACTACATTAATTGTTTCGCTTCACTTCGAATGACGGACAGCAGTAATGACTGAATAGCTTTCATATGATGATTAATTGTTTGGTTTGTAACTATGTGCATATGATATCACATTTCCTTTTTTATCTAAAACAGGTATTTTTTGTATTATTATAATTAGCAGATTGATATCTTCGGAATAATAAAAATGAGATTGAAAAAGATTAAGAATTTCTCGTGCTGTTGAAATAGGAAGAAGCCTTTCCTTTTGCTCGCAAGTCAATGCACCGGTGTTTCTAAGTATGAATCATTCACCGGCCGTACCTTCCTATCTCGTTACTTACTATTAAATCGTACTCCCCTACACTGATAGCCGGCAGATAGTCGTCGCCCGTTAACTTACTTTCATTTTCCACCGTTTTTCCTTTTCTACACCTGACACTGAGAAATAAATGTAAAAGTTAAAAAAATTGCGTTGCATTTTTTTAACATTTTCTCTTTTGGCGTAGTTGAACAGAAAATATAATTGTTGTCTGTCACTACCAGATAAATGAAGTTCGTAGAATGGAAACGAAAAATTTTTCTGCGCTACGAGGCGTAAGTTTAAATTTGGAATGAAATGAAAATGAAGAGGAAAATTGCGACTTGGACGTGCGGGAAAGCTAAAAATATGTAATTTAATTGCAAGTTGCGCTGATTTAATGAGATTTTTTAGATATTCTATGAATGTAAAGAGCTTCATTAAAGTCGGACGAAAAATGTTGGGATTTAATAAATTTCCATTTAGCACTCGGGACATTGCACGCAGAGACAAATTTTGTTACAAACTGATAAATTAGAACAAATACTTAATCCGTTTATCATCTTGAAGCAATGATATTTTAACAGCTACATGATTTGTGGCTCCTATTTTTCCACCGGAGTGAGCGCGTATCTTCCACAAATTACGCTACATTTGAAGTGCTCCGTTATTCCTCAGCAGTTCGTTTCTAGAAAAAAAATGCTAAGGATACGAATCGAGATTTTAAAAATTCAGGAAAAAACATCCCATTGACCCACATTAAGGGACGATCGAGTGGGTTTCTTTTTTACAAACGTGAAAAGCATAAGCCCTGAGTGCAATCGGCGAAAAACAGGTCTAAGCGAGAAAGGAGAAAAAAGGGGAGTCGATCGAACGTCCTCGTAATCGCCGTCGGCTGGAGCTAACAAACGTCGAAAGTAAAGTTCGTTATACAATGGCCGGAGAGTTTCTCCCTTTCCGAGTCCTTCGAGGGTGGCACGCCGCGGCGCACACCACCACCATCTAGGATCAATAAAGACGCGCGTCGTAGCCCACGTACACCGAGGCGCGCGCTCGTGCCGCATATAAGGAAGTAGTCGGCTCAGCTCGCCTCCTCCTTCGAGTCATCAAACTTATGACGACGGCGGGCGAGAGAGAGAAACAGAGAGCGAGAAAAAGGAAGAAACACATCCGTCTGGCCTAGTCCGGGGGACGATGAATCGCTGGCCAGAAAAACTGCCCGTTCGGTGAGAAAGAACGAGAGAGATGAAAATCAATGTATAGCTTCCTCTTTCTTTCCACCATCACCTCGGGGCCTTCCTTTTTTTATGTGTATACAGTTCGAGGAGCGGATAGTGTGTGGGAGGGAAGAGAAAAGAGCAGCGGCCGACTGTCGAGCGAACTGCGAGCTTGACATCAGCCGCTATTCCAAGCTCGGTGACGCACCGTCTCTTCGCCGGCCCGCACTAGAGAGAAAGAGAGAGAAATTGCGTTGCTCACCCACACTAGGTTGGCGCGTACACACGCGACGCTCGAACGGTTTATGAATTTACAAGAGGAATTTTGCGGTGAAGGTTCGATGAGTTGGATCTGTTGCGAAAATGTATGGAAAGACAGGTTGCAAGGTTTGTTTTATAGAGCGCGATGGAGGTTATTTATAGTATCAATTGACCGTTGTATTAATAGGATATTGACGCAGAGACTCCGGGTTTTTGAATTTTGGTCTAATTCTAAAAAATGTGCCTTGGCTCTTGAAGTAACGTTATTTCGCGTTTCAGTTACTAAAATAAAGGAAGCTCTCAGTTTTCTCTGAACGAAATGGTCATTTATATCTTAAAAATGTAATAGCTTTCAAATTGAACACGCAACCTGTTAAAATAATAAATGTTTAATGTATACAACCATTTGAATAAATTTATCTTTCCGTGGTTCATTTTGATGGTATTATAGAAAATTGCTCTCAATGTGAATTCAGATGTTATCAACTTACGAGGAGTTAAAACCTGGTGCCTATAAATCAAGGTTATGTTATCGGAATTCAATGTTGTATTAACGAGGCAAATTCTTGATGCTACCGAAGTAGAAGTGGGTAGACAGGATGACAATTCCGCTATAAAAACAGCTGAAAGTTCACTAACTTTCACTTGTCCGACTGCACGTTTCACAGCAGATGCTTGGAACGACTGGAATTCTATTGGATTTTACGGAATTTCCACATTCTCAATCCATTTACTTTGCGCTCGAGAGAAAACTCGGAGTCATTTATTTTCCACTGAATTATCGAATGAAATTTACGGAAACTGCACGTAGCTTTATCTGTATAAAGGCACCGGATATTGCACTCGAAGCAAAAAAGGAATATCATTTAATAGTCCTATTTGTTTTTTTAAAAAAGTTTTGTCGAATCTGCACCAACTATGGAAATGTATACAAACGAACTATCTGACCGTACAGAAAATTGTCACCTGACTGTACTTTTGCGAAACGGCTGTGATCTGCGCATAATATATACTTGCGTTCCGCCTTTAGCGCAGTTTATCAGATAACTTCAAGTTTTCGTGATTGAGCTCTTCTTTAAAATAACGGCCAAATAACATCTTTTGGTGTACGTTGACGAGATAAAAAGATTTAAAAAGTTACGTAAAACGCGGCGTAATAAAGTGCGTAAGCAAGGTTGCCGCACGTCATAAATTTTTGTTCTTTTACGTTTTTCTTACGTCTTGGAGTAAATCTTACTTACTTCATGTGTAATTAGAGCCTTTGCACGCACGCAAAAAAGTCAAACTTATATCAATACACGTAATTAAGTTTTCGTTATATTTATTTATGAGTTTTTTTTATAACTTCGTCATTCTTTGTTAATTGGCTACCACCTGTATCGAAATATTTTCCATGTTTTTTTTATAAATCGTGTTGTATAAAGTTAAGTGGTTATAGAAAATTGTTTGGAGCTTTTAACGTTGGTTCTGTTGCGTTAGGGTAAACGTCGTTACAAAAGTAGGTTAGCAGTAGGGATGCTGGATGGAAAAATTGCCGCTAGAGTAGGCAGAGTTTTAATTTAAATGGCCTTACGCTTGAAAACTTGGCGATTTTAAGTTTGAAAATGTTTCAGTACTTTAAACCATTATAAATAATTGCTTTATTTTTAGAAGCACTCTTTCCATGTGAGCGGATTACCCAAAAAATACAAAATTCTTTTTCTAATTTTTTTTAAGTTATAAAAGTTTGAACTTTATAAGACTAAGAAAACTTGGATTTCAGAAAAAACTTTTTTTAACTTTGATGAAATGGTTGAAACTTAGTTTGAAATTTGAAACAAATTTACACGAGTTCGCTAAAAGGAGCATCAGAAATATTCAAAACTCGATATGGAAGGCAAGTTGAAAATTTTCAAATTTAATTTCTCCCGCAGAGCTGAATTTTAAAATATACCAAACTCAATCCACCCTTAATTCCACTCGTTCGATCCACGTGGAAGTCTGTAACAACTCAGCTCAGCAGCGAGTAATTTTTAATGCAGCATCTCGCCGTCAGCTTCTTTGAAAGAATGCCGAAAACGACCTAGTTCCCTATTGTCCTGTCGAAAGAGCAGCTCTCACAAAGCCGGCTGGAATTCCAATTCTAAGGCGGACGTCGATAGGGTCTCGGCATTGCAATCGTGGCCGACTGCATCGAGAGGGATCCGCGAGCGCGCCGCCGTCGGCCCGGATATGCCATTCCGAAATCCGGCGTGCACGCGACCGCAAACGTCCGCGTCCGTCGTCATAACTGGCTCCCGCATACGGACTACGGGGCTCTCTAGCCCCCGCCACTCGGCCAATCGGTCGATCTGAATGAGCCGGATTATTATCGCGCTGCATATGTCGCGGCTTCAATGGGGCTGGGCTCGGGTTATACGCATTTACGCCGAGCCCAACTCTGTCTGTCCGACACTGATGAGCTACACAGACTCGGCGATGCGTCTGCCTCGAGAAGACCCGACGAGACTTTCACTTCCTCGGCTGAAAATGGCATTGTGCCGTTGAAAGTTTTTCAAGTTGTCGTTAACTTCACGGCTATTTGTCACTGTGACATCTTAATGAAGAAACGCCGGAAATACTCTTCTGTCCATACTTTTATGTGTACTGAAATTCAATCTCAATGCGTTTATTTATAGTTCTTGACCATTTGCTTTGCATTCCGAGCTGAACTTCCGAAGATTACTTTGATCTTGTGTATAATGTATACAGCTATCGATTAGGTAGCTTATGGTCGTATTCGTGACCTCTTTAACCCCCTTGTGGTGTGTCCCGACCGTACTCAGGGTAAATTGCATGAACATTATCGATAACTTCTACTATTACACATATATATTCCTAACCTATATGCTGGGATAGTTACGGTTTATGCGACGCCGTAAGAACGAAATGAACGGAAATGATCGTAAAAATATTATTCAGGATTGAAAGTTGAAGGGGAACGATGTCAAAGCTGAAATGCATACAAAGATACGAGACAAGTTTTACTTGCCAAAAGTCGGAAAAGTTGAAACGCACTTTATAGTTCGCAATGATGATTCAGAAGTAAAATATGCATTCATAAAATGCCTCGTATGATTCGTTTTATTCTGTAACATACCCGGTGCATTCCGGAATTCACGCCTCGCAAGACGAAAGTAAAGAATAGCACGGGACGAAATAAAATCTTAGAGCTACTTCTCAAAGTTATTGCGGATATAAAACGAAGTCGAAGCGTGGGAGAAAAGAGAAAAAAACTAGTTTGATCGAAATTGGAACGATCGACATGTGTGGGAGAGCGGAGATAGGGGCGACTCAGCGGCTGCCTGGGGTCGATACATTTACCTCAAATCGAACTCGAGTAAATCATCGCTATCGGGAGGAGCGTCGCCATCGCGGGAGCCGGCGGTATTAGGTAATCTTGCGGCTGTCGGGAGAGCGCGAGAATAGACGCAGACACACGGTCGGGACTTTATCTCTCGCTCTCAGAGCGGTAATGACCTTGGCGGGGGACCTGACGAACGAGCACTCGGACGGACGAACGAGCTGCATAGCGGATTTCTGATGCAGGGATGGACCCGAGCCAGTTGGGAGACTCGTTACTCCGCTGCGGCACTCGCGGGTAGGCCGCCGCCGCCGCCGCTGTCCAAGCAAAGCGGTTCTGGTCGTTGATCCTTGACAAGTGGGCTCAAATGGTTTCCGCTCGTTCTTTTTTTCTTCTCGACCGGAGGAGGGGACTTCGATCGCTCGGAGTGTGTCTCTGGCGCTAAGCCGGCCGGGATTCGCCGCGATGCGGTTCGGGCGCTTTTTTAACGCTTCGAAGAGTATTACTCATTGTCTTGGCTTAGCCAACGGCGGATTGTTTCCTAGGCTGATGATTCAATTTATAGCGCGACGCTTTGGTGCAGCATTGAAATTGCTTGATTTTGTCTGTGGGCGAGCTCAATGAAGTTTTTGTTCCACGCTTGCTAAAGCTTTTGACTTTCGAGCTCGTCTCTTTGTGCACATTGTCAATTGCAAAAGGTGATAAAAAGGAACATAACTTTAGAGCGCGCGTCTCCTTTGAAGGTTGACAAAGAGATTGCAATCTGCTGCTAAAATAACAATTATGCAATGGTTGGACATGCATGCAGTTCGAAAATTTCTAAGAGAAAGCTCAGCAGCTTTTATGTCTCTTTTTACGCATGGCTTGAGATCTTGTGCAAACGGGCTAAACAGGATTGTATTAATTTTATTCTGGTAAACCGGAAAATGTAGCGCCCTTTTTTGTGCTTTTATAGGCTACAAACTTAGTAAAGCGCAAAGTAAAATGTAATAAAAGCAGAAAGAGCAAAGAAGCAATGTTAGATCTAATTCTCGGAGAGTTAATTCAGCTGGAAAACTAAGTTAGATGAAGCAGTTCCAGGTGCTGTATGTTGTTGATAAAACTGAATTTCAAAACTTTGTCACGAAGGTTACCTCACGATTTTAACCAAGTTCTACTGCTATTCTAATCCGATTGCAGCCAATTAAAGCGGGGCGCTAACTAATTGGCTATCGAGCTTCTCACCGTCTACGTCTTAACCTCAAACCTCGAATTTTGTAAAGTCTACCCTATCTAATTTTTAACACAGTTTTCTCGATCATCACGAAAGAGCTGCGCAGTTTCAACTAAAACCAAGCAAATCCGTAGCTACAAGCTGATCGGATAATTCAGTTACAGCCAGGCCATAATAAGGGAATTACGGGGGTGCATCAGCGAAAGACAAACAGCGGGGGTTAAAGCCAACATCCCGGAACGAAGGCCTACGCGGAGGTAGGAAGAGCGCTTCGGGGCTCGGCATAGCGCGCACAATGCACGGGGCGGGTTTCGCGGGGGTAGGACTTGAATGCAAGCCACCTGTGGCATTTGAGAAAGGCCGCGGCGTAGGTGCGCGCGCGCGCTCGGCGTTGGCGGATGAAGGAAGCCCGGCAGGCCGACGCGGCTAATTTTGTCACCCTCGTGCCCTCCCAGCGCGAGGGTCTGAAAAGAGGTGTTCGGGATTAATTTCGTTTCGGCAAACCGGCGCGTGCTCTGCGATTCGTCCAGCCGATTAACGGGCCTTTGACGCGCGCCGAAGCGACCTTTTAATTGCTCCCTCCGTGAATCGCGCACCGCCAGACAATGCCTCGTCGCCCCCCCTCCCACACCTTGCTCTTCTTTTCTCCTTCTTCTTCCCTTTTTTGGAGGCGACGCGGGGCTGGCCTTTTGTTTATTTCGCCCGAGTTTCTCGTGCCGCCTCCTTTTCTCTCTACTTTATTAGAGAGGCCGAGAACGGGGGTGCGCGCAATGCCAGGGGTAGGTATATAATTGGTTACAGTTAGGAGGCCATTGTGCGAGTCGCTTAAGGAAAAATGGCCTCCGACCTGAATTTTTCATCTCTCTCTACAGTGGCCCTGGTTCTTGGGCTCGTGAATTAACGCGCCCAGATAAATGATAAATTTCTATTTACTTGAGGGAGGAGTTTGATAAAACTTTCAGCATAGCCTCTAAGCACGTACGCAAAGCTGCTCCTATTAGGCTGGCTCGTTAGTGGCTTGTCGGTTAATTAGTTCTTCCTGCGTAATCCTGTAGTGTTTAGAGCTGGCTTATATAGAATTTTCTAACTTATGAGCAATGTTTACGAGAGTTGCATGCTTCGGTTAATCGTGACAGTGATTAACGACTTTCAAAAATTTTAATTTAAAAAAAATAGACCAGTAATTATTTATCCGAACTGGCGCTCCAAAAGCAATCAGTATTTGGAACAGGTCAATTAATATTGCAAAAATGGGAAATACTTATTTAAAAGCATTGTGCAATTATCGTATTCTGTAATCTAATAAATTAATAGGTATAACATGAGACAATTTATAATCCTTCATACAACAGAACTGATATAAACTCATTAATTTTTTTTATTAACAGCACACTTTTTAATAACGCAGCTATAAAATTGATTAAAGAATTGTGAGATGTAAACTCGATATTTAAATTCTTAAACACAATTAAATTTTTGAGAGCGCGTTTTAATTTAAAATTATACCAAAAGAGGAGCTTATTTTTAATATTCGGAGCGGAAACATTGCGGAGCGTCACCGAGATTTCAAGATGTTTCGGGAGTCGGTATTCTTTTTTTACCTTGCTCTCGTTTTTTTTTTATTTTTTGTGGATCGTCGTCCGTGTTTTGCTTAATCAAGCGCGAATCTCGGCTAAAGCGCTCGGGTCGGTCGCGCGCGGCTCGGGGAAAAAGGCCGATGGGAATGGATGGCGCCCGAGCGGAGGGAACCACGGCCCCGGCGAAATTCCAATAGAAGGCCATTTGAAAAAACACGCCGGGGCAATATTCGCCTGGTCGCGCTTCGTTGATCCCGAAATTCGGTTTATTTGCTCGATGCTTCGTTACTTTGGTGGGCGCGGATTCTTAACTGAGTATTTGCGTATTCGTCGTACTTATATTTGTGCTCGCATTGACATATCGGAAAGTATCTGTTCAAATCTTTTATTCAAATAGGAATTCTGTGTATACCTTTCATAGAGCTGTGACAGTTCTTTATATAAAGAGAATTGATAAATAATACTTTTATGATTATGATGTTTTATTATCGTTCTAAATGATATTTTTTTTTCAAATACTTTTTTTTAATTAAAAAAACTATTTGTTTGTTTAAAACTTTGAAAACAGCAAAAGAATTTATAAAAAATTACTCGTACAGAAAGCTTTCAAAAGAGTCCATTTCATCATCCTCTTTTTGCGTTTTTTTTTTCAATATATTAAAACGTAGTGTAGCAAAATAAATATTTTTTTAATCCGAGGAAATAACTCCCATAATTATAAAATTTTAACAATCGGCTTATTAAAAGTTTTTCTCCCGGCTAAACGTTTGCATACCCATTCAAACGAAAATCACGTTCTTCCCCAGGCGGACATTCTCAAGCTAAAAAAGTAACTTTTTACGCCCGCGCATAATTTCGTACTAATTAACGCGCTCGCTTTATTATTTACTTTTATGATCCGCGACGCAGGAGCTCGTCCGTACCAAGGATAAGCCAGCATTGGCGATTCCGCCCACACGCGAACGTCCGCGTCCTTTCGACGCTCGCCTTCATCAGCGTAGCATAATAGAGCGCGTACGCTCGCGAAAAGAAAGGCGTCTGCTCTTCTGAAATCGGATCACCGAAATCCGGCGGTGGGGTTCCTTGAAAAAAGAAGCGGCGCAAACGCAAAGTGCGCAAGAAGCGCCCCCGGCATCGATCGTTTCGCGCCTTTTCTTTTCCGCTGCCGCCTCGGCCGCCCTCGCGTGCATCGATAAACTACGGAGGAACCGAGTACCGAGGGCTGCGGACTGCTCCGTCGGGAGACGGGGAGCGAAGGGGGGCGCGGGAAAAAATTTTTTTGGCAAGGATGCGCGAACGCGTGCCAAGGTTCCCCGCTCGCCGGGGGAGAGAGCCCCGCGCGCGCGCACCGACAGAGACGACGATACAGAGCCGAGGGTGGGACGCACGGCTGCAGGTGTTGCGCGCGCGCCTCCAACGATCAATATTTCATTGGAGCATCGCGCACGCTGTGCCACCCCCTGCCTGCCTCTCGCCTTTCCCATCTCTCGCCCCCCCCCCCCTCGACCCGTGTCTCTGTCTTTCGCTTTCTTCCTTTCGCTCTCCCTGACTTCCCTTTGTTTCTCTCTCTCCTCTTCTATCTCCCTCGATTTTCATTTCAAGCTGCCGACACGTATATAAGATACTCGCCGTAGTATGCGGTGGATTTTTCGTATCCGCCGGATTTGAATGTCTGGCGGGTGTTTTTCGGAGGATCGAAGGATTCGCGAGTTCCTCGGCCTTCTGTAGATACGTGACCCGAGAAGCACTTTTAGCCGCTTTATGGACTCGGGATTTCAAGGCCGATTTTATATCGCGCTTATGAGGCTAAAGCATTATGCTGTTTAACAAAGTAACGTTATTAATTTTAATTTTGAAGCTTAAAAGATTTGTAATGAGTTCGTGCAGAGGAAATTTATGAACTTAAGAATTCCAATTTGTCAGCTTTCATTTTTCACCTGTTTATTTTACTTATTATAGTGCTTTATTCCCTCTTACGGTAATTAGAATATAGCGATGACAAGAAAAGTACATTGAACAAAATTTCAATTAATTCAAATGAGTGCATACCTGTGTACGCATTAAAATGAAAAAATAGATTCACTTTTCCTCGGACTATTTCCAAAGACCATTAATAAATCGTTCTCACAATTAAAAACTTTTAATTACACAGTTCCCAAATTAAATTTAACAAGATCGTTAGGGAAAGCCTAAAATAATAGAAAATTCGTGATGCACATAAAAATCGAATTAACTGGACTTCGCCCTGGGCAACCTAATATCGCTGCCGGTCAATTTAATCGAGTGTTACGAATAACGCAGAGTTCGAAAACGTGTCGGACCAATTAAAGCGTACCAGAAAAAAATAACCCCACCCACGTGGCAGACCCGTCCACTCTCTTTAATAATCCGACGCCTGCAGTGGAAAAGCGGAAAAATTTTCTCCGCTAAATACCTCCGTCGGCTAAACGACTGCATAATGTAGTTGGGCGCTCGCGATTGCCGCAAACAAGGGGGTTGGAGGCACTTACTCCGCCCCCACTTTTTTCACTTCGCCGGCGTTAACGAGGCTCGTCGCGAAAAAAAGACGAGTCTTGCGATACATTGGCCCACTTGTTTTTACTCCTGGCGGTATCACCTCAGCCGTGAAATGATACCCGTAGAAAAGCAGCCAGGTTTATTTATCAAAGCGAGAAATCGTCGGCGCTGTTTTGCTATAGCCGATAGCTTTGCAAACGACGAGGCGTGATTTTTCGCCTCAGTAAAAAGATACACTTTGTCGTCGGGGCGCACCGATCGCAAGCTCGAATTTCTCAGGGGTATCGCCAAATGATACGCGGTGCTTTGATATCCCCGCGTCGCGTTCGATTTGTCAAGAAATTTCTCAAACGAAAAAGTCAAAAAAGAACTTGTGCGAGGGCTTGAAAAAAAAAATTCCCGTATTTTTAACCCACGCAATTTGACGGCGACTATCTATATAAAAAGTTGCCTCGTCGAAATTTCTATCAACGAGAGAAAAAATTCCGAAAGCCATCGCGGAGATCCCGAGATCGGGGTGGGGAGATAGAAAGAGAGAGAGAGATATGCCCAGCGGACAATTCCTATAGCCGCCTAATTATAGTCGCGGTTGCGCGCCGCGCTAAATTTAGCCGCGGGCGAGCGTCGAACGAGCGCCGGGAGGTGGGCCGCCGCAGGCGCGCGAGTTTCGAAAAAGGGTTAATCCGCCGGCCGGAAGGCGAGCGCGCGACATTCTTCCCGAGCCTTGTCCCGGTGTATAAAAGCCTCTTCGCTCACTCGAAAGTCAATCAGGCCGAAAGCGCGCGGGCTAAAAGCGACGGGGACTTTGCGCCCCGCCGCTCGATAAGTTTAATCAGCGTCAACGTCTTGCATAACGGCCGATAATGACAATACGCATCGGCCGTTTTCGCGATCGATCGAAACGAATTTCCCGTCGCTCTTTATTTAGCGGAGATTCCCGCGTGGCGGACGGTTTCGAGGACGAGCTGCCGACGCCGATTTTACCGAAAATTTAGCGAGGAGTGCCGGTGAAACTTTAATTGATTACACGCTGCGCTTCCGGCGCTTCAATTGTTTTTCCTTTTAGCACCTGTTCGCGAAGGTTCAATTCAGACGGTGACTTTTGCAATTTCAAATTTTAATTTTATTCGTTCGGCAGAAGAATTGCAGTATTTTTCAAATGTACTGAAGAGAAATTTACATTTTTTTCTTCAAAGTAAATGTTGTTTAAAAAATCTCTTAAGGTGCCACTACGTAGGAGGATTTCATTCTGCATTAAATAATCTTGAATCTGATTATCTTTTTCATTTTCAGAAAAAACTGTCACTGAGTCAGCATGAAATTTAAAAAAATTTTAGTCGTTTTTCAATAGCTTTTGTTTAATTTTTAAAAACATAATTGAGCTATTAACACGATTTATAATTAATGGATTCTAAATAAAGTTATATTTGAATTTCAATATGTATTTCTGATAATGATTCTTAAATGAGGACGCGCGAATATTTATATTATGTGAGAAAATATCTTTGTTCGTGAGGTACGATAGAAATGTGCTATATACATTCTATGTATAAAGGCAAAAAGGAAGATCGATACAAATAATAAAAGGTACGAGGTTTGCCTTATTGAGAAAAACGGAGTCATCCCAGAGAAATGAATATTTTGATTGAACCGTAGATGATGAAATACTATTCCCGTAATTGATAAGTGATTTTTATTGTTAGTCACTCACTAGTTTGGAATGCAAATTTCAAATCGCGTAATTTTTCTATCTCCACGTAGAATTCACGAGTTTTTCTTACTCACAGGTTTATTCCGTATTTTATTAATTCGCGTGACTAATCGTAGAGCGCAGAATAAATACCCATACGAAAAATTCTGAAAAATAGTGTTAATTCAGACAAGTGAGCCTCGATTTGTTGTATAAAAGAGAAGGCGGAATTCCGCATTCGAGCTAATCCTCCGGCAAGCCGTACAAAAAGGTCTCAAAAAGTGATCGCGATTTATTTTCCTTTAATCTTCCTGTCGTTGCATCCTCGCGTTATCAGCGGGCGCGCAACGGAGCTGGTGATTTAAAATTTTATTACGCATCTCATTTAAATTCAAATCTTAAACACACCCCGGCAATAATGAATGAGAACGCCCCGCGCGTCGGATCTAACGATAAATATTAAAAAGTAAAATATTCCCTCTCATTTCTCCGAGAGAGCAGCTTTCATAATTCAGCGCCAGTTTCAAAGGTTCTCCATGAAATTTCGATTGCGCCGTCTCTCATCGCTCGTCCGCGCGAGTGCACCGGACTGTTCCTTAGAGGGGGCAAAAAAAAACGATGCAACCTCTCTCCCCTGTAGCGTTTACCCCAATCGCGAGGCGAGGCGGCCGAAACGCGCGCCTGGCGCTTTGACTTATTAAACGGCGAGCGCGAGATAAATGCCGCAGGCGAGCTCGGCCGCGCGCGGGACCCCGCCGCCGGCGAATAATTCAGCGCGATCGTAAATACTTGATCGCGCGCTCCGCTGGAAAATCGGCCCCCGCAGCGCGTGCCACGGGAAAAGTCGCATCAGGTATACAGGAGCGCGCGCCGCTGCCGCCTGCCCCACCCAGAGAAAGACGCGCTCTCGCCTCGCTTTTTCCTCGGGCGAGCGAGCGAGAAGAGCGCAGCGGAGAAGCGAGAAAGAGAGAGTGTCAGGAGAGGCGCGCCGGGCGGACCGAGCGGCGCGCATCGGTGCAGGAGCGCTCCCGGCCTGACGTTTTTCGGCTTTCTCTCCGTTTTGTGTAGGGCGCGGGGGAGGGAGCTCCCCCTGCACGCGCAGGAGCTGTCAAAAGTTTTCGAGGAGGCGGTGTTCGCGCGGGCGAGCGAGAAAGGGACGGAGAGCGATAAAGAGAGAGAAAGAGAGAAGCGAGGGCGATCAATAAAGTTCGGCCGAGTCGGCGGCGTGTACGCGGCGCGTACGCGCGCCCGCCCGAGGATGCTCGAGGAGTGGCGAGCGCCACCGAGAGCCAGCCGAGAGCCGGCCCAGCCGTGACGAGCCCGTGACCGCCTCGTGACGCTCAGCGCGGTTCTCGCGTTATTTCGAAATATAGGCTGAATCGAAGTGTTCCCTCGAACTATGTCATTTCTTCGTTGCTTCTTTCTGAAGATCTTGATTTTGTCAATCACTTTCTTTCAAGTACTTCGCTCAAAAATTATAGATAAGATCTTCGCTGAAGTGGTCATTTGTGGAATTTTATGAGCTCCTAGCACAGTTTAGTTGTCTATTACAGAGAAACATTAGTTATCACATACCTATATTTATAAAATTAATAGCAATAGTCCTTTATATTACGTACACAGTAATTTAAAAGTAATTACAAACATAATAGAATTAAATGTTTTAATAAGCTATTGTTAAATGATTTAATAACAAACCTATGTTTTCAACAATCAACTTTAATTTTATATTTCTATCAATAGTTAATTTCTAATAGTTATTGTATTTTTTTAACAATTATTTGTAAGTTTAATGTTTCAATGCACTATGGTAGAAACAAAAATAATTGCAACAACTGATACAGTATTATAATGAGGATAGTAAAAGTTATTGAACTTTATAAAAAATAGAGAGAGATTCTTATGCGAATTTTATGCAACAGTTTATAAACTTAAAAGCGGGAAACTCAGTTTAAATACTGAAATTTAAGTTGTTTCTCGTAAAAGAAAGAAATTATTCATGAGAGTTTATTTGATGGCATATACAAAAAAATATAATCATTTTAAAAAAATTTGCTAAAATAAAAATCTAATGAAATTCGAATAACTTTAAAAATCAATAATTTTCTCTAAGATATATTAAGATAAAACTCTGTTTATGGTTAAACTAGTTCTTTAACGAACAGTAGTAATAAAAGCTGCAATTTTGAAAAAAGGGAATTACTCCATTAAAATGCAGAATAAATAAAATAGAAATGAAAAAGGAAGCTTTTGTGTCGGTTAATTACGACTCGTCATGCGACGGTCTCAAATTGCGGCCGGCAGTGTGCGATCCCGGCTGCGGCAGCGGCTCTCCCTCCCCCGTTGAAGCCGCCTCGGCGCGCGCGGCGTTGTCGGCTCGACGGCGGCGGCGGCGGCGCTGGGAGCAGCTCGCGGCTCAGTCGTTGTGCGGGAGTGGTCACCGAGGGATGTGCGCAGTGTCGTAAGCACCGACGAGAGCGTGACCGCGTACGAACGAGCGAGAGAGAGAGACATAGACGGTAGAGCCGGCTTTGCGTAGAGCTCCTCTCTCAGCGCGTATCCGACGCCGCGTCTTGGCGCTGTTCCCCTCGGAGGAAGAGACAAGCAGCCGTCACCGGGACGCACGCGAGGAGAAGCAAGGCTCTCGCGGCCCGTAACCGAGCGACACCAGGGTGTCGTCGACTGGGCCGAGCAGCAGCAGCAGCGGGTTCGCGCGAGAGCCTCCTCCCCCCTCCCAGCATCTCCGTCGAGGCCTAAACGAACGGAGCCAGCGGCGGTGTAGTGCCTCCGAGAGGAACTGTATAAGTGTGTCCTAACCTACCGACGCACTCACACGTACGTGTACTTTTCTCCACCCATCGTAGCACAGCTAACGCGTGAGTTACTCGCGTCATAACGCACGGGGCTCCTCTGGCCCAGCAGTAGGCGCATCCTATGCGTGCCAGGGGCGAAGCGCGCGCGGGCACGCGTGACGCACGTCCGCTTGGGAGCGAGAGAGCGAGCACGCCGCGCCGAAAAAGACCTTCCGAGCGCGCGCAACAAAGACGGCCGAGCCTTTTCCTCTCCGGCGCATTCCGAGCGCCGGTGTAGTGCCGCGGGGGGAAGAGAGCTAGAGAGCGAGAGAGAGAGCGAGCGCGAGGTGAGCGAGAAAATGGCGATTTCCCGGCGGGCGGCGGCGTTGCAGCGGCGCTCTATACCGGTGCCCGATTTTCCGCCCGGCGTCGGCGCTCCGCGCGGGTGAGCGAGGGAGACGGCGCGCTGGGCGCGGGAGGGGGCCCGGTGTCCTTTTCTAGAAGCTTTTCCCAGCGCCAGACGGGGCCACCGGTGTAGTGCGCGCCGCGAGCGAGCGAGACGGAGAGAGAAGAGCAGCAGCAGGCGCGCTCCGCTTATCGATTCTTTCTCGCCGCCGCCGGCTGCAGCAGCGACGACGGCGGCGCGACGACGACGACGTCGTCGCTTTCGCTGCGACGCAGAAACGCCGGTCTACACGGCCGCACATACTACGTGGCTCGAGCGCCGATACGCTTCTAGCCTTTTTATGCCGCGTTTACTTTTGCTCGGGGACTCCTTTTTACGGCTCCCTGCTATGTAGGCTCCGTCGACTTTAGCTGCGATGAAATTTTTAAAGGGACTTCTATTCGAACCTTTTCAGATCTTTTTTTTTAGGGCTGGGATTATGTACGGCGATACTGTAAAGTTGTAGCGTAATCAATTTTACTGCGACTCGGGCATTATTTTATTATGGTTGAATGAGGCTTGAGTAGGTTCCGCTTGTTAGTTTTCGGTAAAATTGATCTTGTGACTGGTATTTGAGAAAACAATGAATTTGAATTTGCTAAACATCCACTTTATTTTCATAAACTGTTTGAGAATTATTCATGAAGTCCCGGATATTATTGAATCTTTGACAGCCCCGATTTCGAGGGCGTATTTTACGTCATTTTGGAGCGATCAACTTACATTATTTTAAATATTCCTTGTAATTTTTTAACTTGTATCTCAAAAATTATATCGATAGTTTATTTTCTGTTGGCAAAGTCAACAGTCAATGTAATCTTAGAAAAACGGCAATACGCCTACTCAATTTAATTTGACATTTCTAGCTGAGTGAGCCTGCGAACTCGAAAACTGAATGTAGGTTTATAAAAAGACTTGTAATCTAAAAGTTAATTGCTCAATAACACATTTTTTTCTCTTAACAGAATAGAATCGCGGATTCTTGGCAAACCCTCAACTCAGCTCACTGAAATTTCCTATTCACGTGATCTTAATAGGATTTAAAGGATAATTCGCCTAATTTTCTCACATCACATCAATTTCGTAATTTCGAAATTGCAATTTAATCTTGCTTTGCGAGTGACATAACTTATTTCCTTTTAAATCGTTTAAAATTCTCTCGATGATAATTACTGAATTCCTTTTCAGCCAATCATGTTCAAATCATGCAAAGTATAAAAAAAGATGTCGCAACGCAAACTTAGTTTCTCATTAGCAACTAATGATCAGCGACGCTCGTTAAGAAAACCATTTGATTTCATGAAAGCAGATGAAATTGTGGTTTGTAAACTTTGCGCGAAAATCACGCCTGCCAGAATTGAATATTCCATCAGCTCTAGTCGTTGTGAACTCCGCCAATCATAACTTCCCAAATAGCCGCTAAGTCATCATTCCCATCTCCCGGGCCGGTTCTCGGAAAGTCTCTTCCGCCCACTCCAATTGCACGTCCTCCTCGGCTCCCCCTCCTCTCACTCCAAAAAGCGACGTAAGCCCGCGCGGACAAAGGGAGAAAGCGACTCCTTAAAGGGCTGTTCGAGGTGTGCTCCTCTGCACTCGAGACGTCGCGCGCTGAGGTATAGGAGGCGAAAGGAGGGCCACTCGAGAATCTCTGCTCTCGCGCGCGTCAATCTAATCTTGGACCCGAGACGACGAAGACGACGGCGACGTCGAGCGAGGAGGGACGCCCGAGAAATCCGGGAAAAAGCGAGGCGCGCGCGCCTGCCTCTCCGGGCACGTGTCTTTTGCTTCGGCTGCTTCTAAAATAAACTTTTTGGGTTGGAAGCTCCGCCTCGGGACGCTTAGGACCCGGCACGTGAGCGATCTCCTTCTTTTTCGCGCGCCCGTCCTTGTCAAGGGATTCGCCAGCACCTTTTTTCCACCCTTTCTTTCGCGGGCTGCGTGTTCGCTCTTTTTCGGACCGACCGTCGTTTGCTCCGCGAGCTTTTAGAGCTCAACTTTTATTTTTCGCGCTTGTACGGGTCCCTTTTCGGGGATGACATTCTCCGAGGGCGACTCGGGACTTGTTTTTTGTTTTTACGCGTAGGTTGATTTTGTCGCGCATTTTCAAATCGAAGGCTGGGACTTTTTGCAACGTCCGTGCCCCAGTTCGCGCGACGACTGACACTTTTAGGTTATGTTCAAGTTCACACCTGAGAGGCTTGACATTATTATAGTCCTTTTCAGATTTGATAAAAGTGACTCATTCCGTGGTGCGAGTAAAAATGTCGTTTCTATGTTTGTTTAGTTCGCTCGATGAATGTGACATGACGTCAGAGACGAACATTTTCATCGTTAATTTAAAATCCATTAAAGAGTGTTTAAAATGACGTGAATCAAATTGATAATATTATGAAAGACATTTGTGGCAATGCAGTAAAGTAATTAAGAAAATTAAAAGTACAACTACTGTGTTTCGAGTACAATGTCCATTTAAAAATCTCGTGTATACGATTTGTATTCAAATCCACATTATTCAAATCGAAAATGTGGAAAACCTGCATGAATAATTGAAAACAATCTATTACAGATAAGTCGTACTTGTCTGTGAACAAGGCGGAAAACTTAACAATTATTTAGAAAACCGCTTTTTTTCTTCCTCTCTCAAGCGAAGAACTATAATTAAACCAGTTGAGTGATCACTGGCCTTCGCTCGACTTTTCACTCCCGGGTTGTTAATCCCGACCGAATATTCACCGTTACCCAAAAATCGCCTACGCATGCCGCGTAAATTGGTCTCCTCCGCAGACGGCGGACGTCGGAGGAGAAAGAAGAAAAAGCGCCGCTGCCCAAATCCGCGTTATCTTTGCGCCGAGTGCGCCCCGCGCCTATCGCGGCTATTACGTATTGCCGTGCGAGCTTATCGGCGCCGCCGGTGGCGCGGGACGGGTAAAAAATAAAAAGCTCATGCTCCGAGACGTTATCTCGCTGCGGCGAACGAGACGCGAGATACGCGCCCGAGGGGAACACGTGACGCCGCGCGCAGCCGGCTCTCGTGATATACGTGTGTATGGGTGCGCGGCGATTTTGGGAGCCTCGGCACACCTGACCGTTTCGTTTCTCTTGTCCCGGCGCTCTTTCTTTCCGGTCGCCAGGTGCGGAGTAACGTACTTTCGAGTTTTTGGGTTAAGGTTGTACGACTGCCCGTAAAGATTTCGTTCTTTCGCGTGGCTAGAAATTCTTTTATCGTCGCTTATTTCACTTCGCTCCTTTTGTGCGTTGGCTTTAAACTTCGTGTGTGCTTAGTGGAAATGTTGAGATTGTTTTGAATTTATTTTCGTTTATCGCAGTGCTTTACTCTAAACTGCGTAATAGTCGTACCCACTCATGCTTGTGGTTATCTTATTTCGGCATGGCGGGGGCAAAATTATTTTTTGCTATTTGTAGATTTTCGTAATAGATGGTTATTTGAGTAGAGTAAATTTGCAGAAGAGCCGAGTGGTGTGATAATTCGTGCACATTGCGCAGACTTATCTTTTTTAATCGATGAATCAGATAGAAAAGAATTCACTCGGCGTTATTGTATTACATTTTTAGGTACTTCCTATCTTACTGTGCTAATCTACACTGTTTGAATAAAAGGGGGTTTTATTGTGCAGTCTCCACTTTTGCTTTTAAACCATCAGTTAATTACAAAAATTCGGTTAACAACGAGTGCTCAATTAAGTACGGTTCTTCACCGGTGGTCATTTAGGTACAAAAATCGAGGTTACACTTAAAAATTCACTTTCACAACATTTTCATCGTTACTTCCTGCAAATAGTTTAAATGCATCAAATTATCCATAATTTGCATAAGGAAAGTCAAAAAAAAATTCGATGTAGTTGCGATCGTCGAAAACTTACAAGAGCCAAAAAAATATTTTTCACGGCAACACTTGACCATATCGATCACCGTCAATTGAATTTAACGTCCGCTCCGCCGTAAAGCACTGCGCGGCACTCGGGCGGCAGCCGCGTAGCTGATAAAATTTCGCTCGACGCAAAAAAGGCAAAGGCGTTCGCACGGAAAGCCGGCAACGTCGCCCAGGTGATGTCGCGCAATTAACCGCGCGTACATGTACGCACCTCTATACCTATACGCGCAGGTAAGCGCCGGGCAGGCGCGCGCGCGCCGAGAGAGCCGGTCGCCGTTTTTTTAATTGGAACGGCGGAAGACGGCCGATTCGCGCTCCCCTTGATGAATGAAAACTGGAGTACGCGAAATTACTCGCGAACAATCCGATTGCCTTTCAGCTGCTGCGTTTGACTTTGCCCGAGTCACGTGTAAAAAAAAAGTTCGCCGGCGAAATTTGCCTCGTGCCTCTGACTCCGACGTTGGCCGCGTTTTAATAACGCGAAATTTTTCGAAAGGCGAACTTATTTCAATCCTCCGATTATTGTTCTTTGAAACCCGCTGTTTGACTTTGAAAGAAGTCGAAATTTTTGCGAAAGGGGTATTAAATTTATTTCGGTGCATTATTTTACTTGCTAAAAGAGTGTCTGATTTTGAAATACATTTGATGAAAATGTTTTTTAACATTGAAGAGCTCGCGAGCGGGTTTTCGTGAAATGCCGGGGACTGCTTTCGGATGCAAAGTTTCTGTTTTTGTTTTTATCTCTTCGTTATTTACAACCCGGGGAAAATATTTATTATTGTACAGTGGGTGTACGGAATGTGGAGGTCAAGGCTTCAAAACATACGTCTCACTTGAATTTATTTGTAAATAATTGATGTCACCACAAACTTAAATCAGTAAGCGCCAATTTTCGACCATTTAAAAAACATAGAAACCGTGATTATTTCAGAGAGAGTTTACGAAGACGATTCATATGAACGACTTTAGATTTTTGCGCAGTAGTAAAATCAACGACAAAATGCAAGTCGAAATTAAATTAAGTGCAAAATTTGATTCGCACGTATAAGCCGATTGAGTGCCTCGGCACGTCTGTCGGCTAGAATAAAAAAAATGTCGTAGGTCGTAACTCCTATATTGCTAATCGTCGCGAACAGTTGAAATTGCATAATGAATTTCTACAGTCAGCTTGACGTACGGTTTATTGCAGCCACGTCGCATCGCACCATTTGTTACAGCAGGAAAAAATACCGCGAGAAGAATCGTGCATTCTTCTTTTTTTTCTAAATTAACCGCAGTTATTCCGAAGTCGTTCTAAAGATAAACAGCGCGGGGCGCCAACCGCGAACTCTTCCCTTTTTATTCCCGCCGATCTGGCAATTCTCGTTTGTTTTACACCGGGGATAATCCGAACTCGACGTTTGAATTTTAGCCGCGCCATTTGGCGAATTTGAAGAAACAGCGAAGTGCCGAGTCGTGTACGCCTGCTTGCGTAAAATCAATCGGCCTTTATCGCTTTGAGCGTAAGGCGGCGGCGCAGTGCGATTGTGTAATGTACTGAGCTACTCAGTGACATAACTTTGACAAAACTGAAGTTAGCTACATTCAATGCAGTTACATTCGCAGCCAACTTCGCGACGATAATTTAATTGATTAAATCGCATTCTTATCAATTGTTATACTTGAAACGTCAATTTTTTTATTGTCTGTACGATGCGCTAATGGAATGTAGTTCATTGTAGTCAACCTCGATTTTTTTTAAACACTTATCATTCTAGAATCTTTATCTTTCAATTTCACACATTTTTATTAATGCAATCAGCAGATCTTTAAATGTAGCTAACTCCAGTTTGCTGAAATAACTTTTAATAGAACGCAATTGCGGCGCATCAAGGCGGTAAAAATTAACGAACTATGAAATTTGCTTGTTACAGCCGACACAATGTCCGTAGACAAAGAGGAATTGGTGCAGCGCGCGAAGCTTGCCGAGCAGGCTGAGAGGTACGATGACATGGCGGCGGCGATGAAGTCCGTGACCGAGACGGGCGTCGAGCTCTCAAACGAGGAGAGGAACCTGCTCTCGGTCGCCTACAAGAACGTCGTCGGGGCGAGGCGCAGCTCGTGGCGGGTCATCTCGTCGATCGAGCAGAAGACCGAGGGCTCCGAGCGCAAACAGCAGATGGCCAAGGAGTACCGGGAAAAGGTCGAGAAGGAGCTCCGCGAGATCTGCTACGACGTTTTGGTAAGAACACTTTTTTCAGAGCGCGGGAAATTGAAGCGCAACTTCATTTTACTTCCATTTGAGCCGGGAAATGAAGTCGTTGGCGGATTAGTTTAACGACTTCTTTTATATCGGCGTTGGAGGTTTAATGTAACTGGACGCGTCTGGCCGAAAATCGATGGCGGTAATTTATTTGTTTTGACAAGTGCAAATTGTGACTATACTAACGTATTTCGCTTGCCCCGCTTTGATGAGTTGATAAATGTCAAAATGAATAATTTTTATTTACGACAAGGACGACGCGTTAAAAAAACAATGAGTAAATTAATTCTTTATGCATTGCACATGTACGAGAGAATAGAGGATTGGTGAAAAAAATGTGTAATTTACATTTTAAATGATAATACTAGGAGTTTTCTGTTTTCTTCGTCATTGTTTTTAGATAAATGAAACGCATGGATTTATTAGGCGATAAAATCCATTGTAAAGTAAGTTTTTACATCGCCATAATTCACGATTTAAGAAGCAGTAAATGTAAAAAAGTCACTCTCTAGAAAATTAAAGTTTATTGTATAAATCTCCGAAGTGCGGGGAATAATTGTTGACCCAATTCTTGCACCGCGAGCGAACAGCATGCTAACACGCCAAACCTTTTATTTTATTTAAGATACATACTTTTTCTTTATTCAGCGCGTAATTCCTTCCACGGTAGTCCATAAAAATCCACTTCTTGTCAACCTCGTAAATGAGTTTGAAATTAAAGCTACCTCAATGCAATGTAATTATGAAATATAGTCGCACAGATAAAAATACTCGAGCCAAACACTAGTATTTCATGCTAAACAATATAAACAAACTTACGTGTAAACTTAAACAATTCAACTTATAAATCGTTGTCCTTAAAAAAATTAATATCCTCATTCAAAACGCGTAATTTGTTTGTAAAATACTTTATGTACCGCGGTGTTCCGATAAAAAGACATAATAAATTCGCGTAATTCATCGCGCCAGCTCGTGCACCTGTGCAAGCGCGCTGAAGCCAGCGCACTAACCCCGAGCGGAAAATTTCGCTGAGGTGTCGTCCAATTTCGTTTTTTTTCTCTCCCGGCGAGCGTGCTCGTCCGCTTCTCGGGAAGTTCAAGGAGAGACGGATCGAGCGCACGCGCTTATACGACAGTTCCGCCGGCGTAATGCGCACTTGTTCTGCGCTCGGCGCTCTTACGTAAGAGTGTGGCACCTATATAGGTGGCTCGCTCGTTCGCTCATCTCGCGGCATTTTTCGCCGAAAGGTCAAAGACGGCGGAGACGGCGACGGCCGAAGGCTCCAGAGCGAAATGTAGGCCGGCGCCGAGCTGCCTCAAGGCCGCGGCACACTGCACTTGCTCTCTCTTTTTCTCTCAAGAACGTTCACATCTTGGGATTTGCATTTTTCGGGCGACGAGGGATTTTCGCGAATTCTTTTGAGATACTTTTAGTAGTTTATAGGTGGCGCGATGAAAGTTATATTTAAACGAACGAAGAATATAATTTTTTTGTTGGGTAATTTTCTGTTTATTTCGTTTCTTGTTACTTCTTTCGTGATTTTCGGTAAGAAGTAGGTTGTTTTCTTAGAAAATTACAGAACAGAGAAAATTTTTTATTGCTTACGCAAATAAGCTGGGTCAACTAGTACCTTTACCATTGCATAGTATGATTACGAATAATAAAATGACAGTTTCTAAAAAATATTTTTATTCGGAGGAAAAACTTAATAAACTTTGAGTTGAATAATTTATGTGGCAGATATTAATTTTTTTTTTCGTTAGTCTAGTACACAGGTTTTTTTTATCTGCCGTAAATCACAGGGTAAATCTTTTTATTTGTAATAAACTTTAAAATACGCGTGACAAAAAATGTGAAAGAAAATGTAAGTGTAAAACTTTAAACGAAACCGTTTTCTTTTTTCAACAACGTAAACTTTCGCATGAAATCCCAAAATCAAGGAGAAAAATGCGTCAAGCTCATCCCGTAACTTTGTCCGTTAGCTCGGGAAAAATTCGAAAAGTCCCTTTGACAAATACCGTATCAAACCCGCGCACCCCTGAACTGCGGAGTCACGAGTGGAGAGCGGCTTTTTCTGCGCGGTGAAATATCATTTTTCTCCGGCTCTTTCGCAAAAGATACCTTCACTGATCTCGTCCCATTGTACCCCCGAGATTTGAGGAAGCCGAGTAGGGATCGCCCCTACGGGTAGAATTTCACGCGGATTAATTACGAGGTTCCCTTCTTTTTTCAAGACGCCTCCCAGGTCTTTGTCCAGGTCACACGCGTTTCTGTTTTTATTGCGGTCTCGGGAAGATAAGTTTCACCTTTTAACCAGGTCTCTTGGATGAAACATGTGTGACTGTTCCGACTTACTAAAGCGTGCAGTTTCGTAGCGAACGAAATTAAATTATATGCAAAGTGTTTTGAGATAGTTTGTGCTTTGATAAGCAAATATTTGGATAGCGATAAGAAATTTCGAGCTAATATTAACTAAGCAGTGATACGAAAACCTGCTTTACCGCGCATGCTGCTAATAAAAAAAATTAACTACTACTTACGCGAGTCGTCCAATGCTGAAATTAAAAGGAAAATGCTGAAAGAAATCCGACGAAAGCACCGGATCGATCGGCTAATTAATTTCTCTCGCAGGTTCGCCTTTAATTTTCACCGTAATCAGCGAGCCAATTAATCGTCAATTTGCGGTGCGCTCGTGCTTTTTAGGCACGCCTATTGAAATAACGATATCGATTGTGTACGCTCGCGCACCCAGAAATTGCGTTGTACTCTTCGTCGCGCAGTCAATGCCGGCGCAACGAAGCGAACCCGCGTCGCTCGGACCCGTCATCCGGTTCTCTAATCGAAACCCAATAATTATTTCAATTGCTCAAATCAAGCCGGGAATTGCCCAAATTTATCGGGCTAAGTCGACTCCACCGCGGAGCACTTCACTTCATCACGTCAATCGTTTTCGAAAATTCCCCTGCGAATGCATATCGAGCTGGGTAGCGCATTGGCGATGGATAAAAAAGAATCGAACTGCGTATGCGATGTGGGTCAAGAAAAAGCTATCAATTTCCCCCGATCGCACCTGATAATCCCGGTAATAAAATGCTCCACCTCGCGGTTAACAATGACACACTTCCCCCCCGGTGCGTTGGCGCGTGATCGGTGCAGGGGACGTCACTTCCGTCGCGTACGCAATGATCCTTAATTAAATCATTGAACGCCGGTGGCTAACGATCGCCGGCACGCGATACGCGGCGCCAAATCGGCTACCGGGAACAACAAGATTCGACGCAACCATTTTTTTTTTCAATCAGCCCGGGTTATTCTCCGTCTCAACACGGTCACTTTAATTGTGAAGAAACTGAAAAAGTTTTTATTCGTTGCAGTCAGAAATTTCTTTGAGATTTTAATTGTCTCGTGCGCGTAAATAATTTCTGGTTAAATATAATTTATCAGTGTTCAGTTAACTTTTTTCTAGTAATAGTGTCATATTGTAGAAACAAAAATATCATTTGATCGAATGATATAAATTAGGGTTTATTTCGTGTGTACAACCCGTAATGTGATGTATCTTTAATAACCTCCTAACGAATTTAAATACCAGAAAAGGAGACATTCCCTCCGCTCATAAATAATTAACCGAACGAAACAGAAAATAAAATTACATTAGTCCAATAGAAGATTAATGACCTGGCGGATAACAATAAAGCCCGTATAAAGAGGGAGAGAATAGGGCTATATCTATCGCCGGTAAAAATCTCCGCGCCGTCCGATAGAAATGGCATGCGGGGGCGCCACAGCCTTTCACATATCCTGCCTTGAGAATCCGGAAATTGTGGGGAAGCGGAAGCGGACGTGACACGCCCGATCGACGTGCGCGCGCGCCTGCTAGCCCGGAAGACTCCGAGAGCTCGCCGCGATTTATTTATTTTTTCTTCTTCTCCCCCACCTTGCACCGACCTTTTCGCGGTCTGTTTTCGCTCCGCGATGATTTCATTGCGCGAAACAAAAAAAACGCCCACCCTTTCCCGGGAAATGCTTCTCGCGCGCCCGCGCACCCTTTTGTGAGCCAGCCAGCCCTTTATCTTCCCCGCCTTTTCTTTTGAAGTGGCCTTGGACGGGTAAACGAGAGCTTGCAGCTGTAGCACGCGGTACTTTTTCATGCGATTCTGGCAAAAGTTCCACGATGATGTGAGCTTTCCATTTGCTCGGTGGAATGGGGTTTATGCTTGTTTAAATAAGAGAGCGTGGGCGCTGGAAATTTTATTGAAAATAAGGTTTTCGAGGGAAATATTTTCTGGCGCGAAATAACATTGTTTTTACATTTTGATCCAAAGAATATTTTACAGCTGCTGCTTTTTTTCGCTGCAAATGTAATTCAAATTTACATACCCTTTCTAATTTTTAAGAAATTTGCTTATTTCTACGCAAATTTTCGAAAATGCTTTTATTATGAGTAAAGTAGAACTGATATAATGGAGAACCTCGTCGATTTGAATTTGAACAGTTCATCGCGAAGAAAATCTCGTTATCCTCGTGAGGAAAAAGAGGCAAGCAGTTCGATTTAAGCCCGCTATCGATTGTATTACAATGACAGTCGGTAGCATGCGGCTCTAAAAATAACGTGAAATTGATCAAACTCCTCGCGAAACATTGTAAAGTTATAAATTCTTAGGAGACGGCGCGGGGGAGCTGGGATAACGAGTCGATAAAGAATTTCATTACACCGAGGCAAATTTCATCTCGCAGGAACAAAATGAAGATTTATCCGCTCCGTGTAGGATAGGAGCCTGAAATCGCCCGGGCGACGCGGGTCACAGCGATAAATTCATTCGATTAAACTCGCCGTCTAACTGGAAATCTGATCAAATCTGATTCCTACAAGCGAACCTATATAGTAAAACGCGAAGATTCATCCCGGACTGGCAATAAACTTGTCGCGCCCACTCTTCGACTGCGTTATATACTTTTCTTCGATTTATAGAAGCGCTGCATGCATCGTCCTCGTATTTCAGTTGAAACTGACACTTTTATATTTCTATTCGCAGTGAATTTCTTTTCTGATTCACCCATTCTAATACGACACGCCGCGCATAAAACTTTTTTCCTCAAAATAATAAATCGAAAATTAAAAAGAAAATTGTAACACCGAGAAGAGAGAGACACTTTTGCGCGGGCTTTATTACCGTCTGCAAAATTTACGATTTTCCCGACCGCGCGATCGACAATAAAACCCGCGACCTTTCATCCCGGCGCGACCTTCCTCTGCTCTTTCGAACGTATTACCTGCGCGCCGCGTCCTTCAATAAAACACCGCGCGTCCGCGCTGACACACATTTTTCCCGCCCCGTACGCGGATTCGCGCGGGGGTTCAAGTGCGCGCCGCGCTCTCCTGCCCCTCAGTTGGTGCCGTTTTTTCCCCCCGTAACCTCTTTCGTAACGCGTGCGCGACGCGCAAAGGCCGCGGAGAGGTGTCGCGCGCGCACAATAGCCCCCGGCGGCCGCGGGGGGAGCGATAAGATACTCTCGAGCGGGAGGAGGGCGCCGCGCCGAAGTGGAGCAAGGTTCCAATCAGAGGCGTCTGCTTCTCCCCGTCCCCCACGCGCTTGCGCTTTCTTTTTTTCTTTTAATTGCAGACGCCGCATCTTGGCTAATTTATGAGCGACGTTGCTGAATGCTTTTTTTAAGGAAGGGGGCGGCGCCGATGGGATGGAAAATGGAAAATTTATTGGGAGGTGGCGGGTTTATAGGAGGAGATGACGGGGATTTTTTCGGAACGAAGGGAGCTTTGTTTCTTTGTTGAATGACATTTTTATTTTTTTTTCGTGAATCAGCGGGTAGCGATGGAGGGCGTTCGTAAATCGAATTTGATGGGTATTTAATAATATTTAAAGGCTATAAAATATATATTATATAAAAGATAATTCATTCCGATTCGATACGTTAAAAGCGATTATTGATTGCTGAGGTAATTAATGTGTGAAGATTCATTGGCACATTTCCAACTTATATCTAAACTATGAATTAAAATAAAAATCACAAAAAAACATTTATTAATTCTCAATAAAAGGATTAGTTATTTTTCATCGGAACGTGAGATCAACTTAATTAAACCAATTAAAATACTAGGCACCCTCGGAATTTAAACGAATAAGCCGTCAAGATTTACGACCACATGCATGCTCTTGGAAGAAAGAAAGAAAAAAGAAACTTAGTCCAGGTTAAAAAGTTAGACGCTCAGGGGGCATATTAGGGTAGCCACCCTCGCTTGTCGAACGCAATTTAAAGTTGACCAGTCGCTTTTGTTTTTACCCGTATTTCCGCGCTCGCGCACGTGCGCTCACGTATACGCTCTTTGAAATCGAACTAATCTCGCAGTTAATTAAATGGACTTACCCGGCGTTCCCCTCCCCCCTCTCCCCGTGGCCGTGAAACGCTTGATTGAAGCGATCGTTACTTCGGAAAATCGATGGGCGCCTCGTACTTTTCTCCCTCTCTTTGCGTAACTCCGTCCCTTTTCAGCAACTCGGAACGGCGTGGCTAATCATCTTTCGCCGCGATAAGCAAACCCAAATAAATCAATTTACCTTTCATTCAAACTTGACCGAAAGTTCGCGTCCCCAATTAAATTTGCTGCAAGTTTCTAAAGAGAAAACTGATCGAGCGCGCTGTACGCGCTACTGTAAGATAAACGTAAGGATATAAACTCCATGTGACTAATGATTCGATTTTTGTTTTACAGGGACTCCTCGACAAGTACCTGATCCCCAAGGCTAGTAACGCTGAAAGCAAAGTTTTCTACCTCAAGATGAAGGGCGATTACTTCAGGTATCTCGCGGAAGTAGCCACCGGCGAAACTAGAAATGGTACGTCTGCTCGCATTTGCTTTCCACCTGGCTATTTATTCCCGGCCGCTGCTTCATCCCCCCTATCCGCCTCGTCGATTATGACGCAGCTCGCGACGCGTTTAAATTGTGCAACGATTAAAATTTTAGCGTCGCTTTATCGACTCGCCGGCTTTAAATTTATTAAAGAGGAGAACGCGTTATGTCCATTAACTACTTGACACTCGTTCATCCTCCCGCGGCGTTTCTGCACATTAATAATTATTAGCGTTGCTGGATAATTGCCAGGCGACATGAAATTTGCAGTTTGCAATAATGTAAACTCGAGCGGTTCGTCGTAGAGAATTTTTCTATTTGGTAATGCCGTTTGAAATGAATCATCACGGGGATGTTTATTTTTAAAAATTATTCATAGTAGCTCTTTGTGCTTAGATCTTGATATTGCGTGAAATTTCGTTCCTATTTTTTTTAACTTGGAATCAATTTTGTAAAGTTTAAAAAGCTGCAAAAATCGTTTTACATTTTCCTCTAATCATCCAAAACTGCATTTTATCCTTCCAAAAAAGTAGAATAGAAGATCCTTCCAAAAATATTTCAGATAAGTTAAAAAAAATGAACAATAAATTGAAAAGACCAATAACTAACAATGAAATCCGCAAATTTCGCGTTCGCCCACCTACAGCCGTCGTAGAGGACAGCCAGAAAGCGTACCAGGACGCGTTCGAGATCAGCAAGGCCAAGATGCAGCCCACCCACCCGATCAGGCTAGGTCTCGCACTCAACTTCTCCGTCTTCTATTACGAGATCCTCAATTCGCCGGACAAGGCCTGCCAGTTGGCTAAACAGGTACAGCACCGGGTGGCAACTCCACCCCCAGAAGACGGCGACGATGGTTCATGGCGCACGTGGCACACGCACACACACAAATGTTTATCCTCTCGTATACCCTTTCGCTCGTTCCGCATCTTTTTTACATTCGACGTTTCAGGCTTCAGGAATCTGCGCTGCTGATATACAGCTTGTTTAACTCGAAGTTTCTGTTCTTGTCGTTGACGAAGGATTTAGGAAGATTTGTCATGATTACACGTAGCGGAATGTTTTTTATTATCGGAGCGCTAATGAAAATTAAGTATGCCTTCACGTAACGTTCCACTTCGGTCTCCGACAAAAGCGAGCGGAATGAAGGCGTGAATTATTTTTCATATTGTAACAGAATAAAGGCACGCGAGGAGATGCTAATGAGCGCCGGCGGCGTCCTTCGGAGTGCCACCGCGTCTCATTGCGGAACTCCGTCCTTTAATATCTCGCTCGAATAAAAAGCAGTCCATTACGTTTGCTAGAGCGCGGGAGCCCCTCCGCCGTCTCCCCTTCTGCATATTCATCGTCCGAAACCACCGCGCAGTGTTGTCGCATCGATCCGTACGAAAAAAGCAGGGCGAGGAGGAGAGAAAAATTGAAAAAGACAAAAAAGGGGGGGAGGGAGATTAGGTGTGGGCGGTTGACTGTACTCTTTGACGTTTGCGTTGCAGCAGTGGTGGAGGACTCGCAAAAGGCCTACCAGGAGGCGTTCGACATCGCCAAGGCGAAGATGCAGCCGACGCATCCGATCAGGCTCGGGCTGGCACTGAACTTTTCAGTCTTCTATTACGAAATTATCAATTCCCCGGCGCGGGCCTGCCACTTGGCCAAGCAGGTTAGGCCGGGGTCTGCCACTGGCCCCAGGCTGCTTTTTTACGTGTGCTTCCCCTCGGTTTCTCAATCTGCTTTTGTTGTTCGTTGTCCCGCAGGCAGATTATTAAATAACATCAATTAGCCTACTTTCATTTTAGAACATTTATTTGTTTCATGAAAAAAACAATGTTTCCAAGATCTTTTGTTACAACCGGGACAACGAATACAAATTTTACGCCGTTTGCAAACATCTAATACGTAATACGAGACGAGTATCGTTGTTCGTTATCTATTTTCATTATGAAGTTCGTCATTGATGGTTTGAGTAGAGATCGAGTGAGCTTGTAACAACTTAACAGAGGCTTGTTGTTTTCTCCCCTTACAGTTTCAAGAGGATTATAAGTTGCATCTTGCGTGTGTGTGTTTTGCCACTTGATTTTGGTAATGCCTCATGTGCGCCACTAACCATCGTATGTTTTTTTTTATTTATCTACAGATTTAACAATAATTTGTCTTCGATACTGTTCAATTTTTTAATACAATTTAACTTTAAAGCTATTTTAATAAAGTATTTTGAATTCTAACAGTAACGAAGAATCTGGATGTAAGAAGTTTAAAATTTTTAAGAAGTTTTAAAGAAAGCATTTTTGAAAGCGTAACTAAAAAGAGAAGATGCTTTAAAGTCCTTCAAAAATGAACCTTCTGCAAGTACATACAAATGTTTGTCATTCAATGAACTGCAACATAAAAGAAAAGCAAACTTTATCTTCTACGTCCAGAACTTCTAAAAAGCATAATAAAACAGAAATGTGAAAAGCCATTGTTAATATTTTACGTTTGTTTGAATGTAGGCGTTCGACGATGCGATCGCCGAGCTCGACACACTAAACGAGGACAGCTACAAGGACTCGACGCTCATAATGCAGCTGCTGCGCGACAACCTCACCCTCTGGACCAGCGACACGCAGGGCGACGGGGACGAGCCACAAGAAGGCGCCGACAACTAACCCTCATAAACCCGCGCGCGCGAGTCCTCTTAAGGAATAAAAAAAAAAGAAAAAGACAAAACAAAACCTCCTCACTCCCCCCTCCCCCATCCATCCGCCCCCTTGCCCCCATTCCTCCTTCCTCTTCATCATCATCCCGACAGACGCCCGCCTCCTCCCTCCTTTCTAATCTTTTAAAAAAAATTAAGGAAAACACGCATGTACACGTAAAACACGTACACGAACACACACGAAACACGTACATTCACAAGGCCAGGATGAAAGAGCCGTTTTCCCCTCCGAGTTCTCGGTCCTTCGAACACTCCTTTTTCCGACAGATGAGACCATAGATGATGATGATCGACAAACAGAAAAACAAACAACAGCATGGAAAATATGAATTGTATTTTTTTCGTCCACACATACTATTATAATATACACGATACCATGAAAAACAATACAGAAAATTATAAACCTTCGCACTCTTGGGCTTCGATGGACGCAAAAAAAACTTAAAAATGTGTGCTTCTGAGGGGGGGAGGAGGTGACGAGGGACGGAACTGCGCCGCGTCCTCGACTCCGAGGGCGACTTCTTCATTTCGTGTGTGCGTCGAGAGAGAAAGCCCCTCGAGGCTGTATTTATACGCTCCTCCGCGATTCCACGTGTTGTATTATTAATTATATTCGTACGTCATTATTATATACACGCATACACATGAGAAACAAGAGAAATACAAAACATGTGCGATCTTTTGAGAGATAAAAAAAGAAACTCAAAAATGGAAGAAAAATTATTGATTAGTTCATTCATCGATTTGATTAATCGTGCGATGTTGTGTATCGAAACAACCAGCGTTTCTAAGTCAGCGTGGGTGGAAAACGTGGAAGAACATGAAAGAAACAAAAATATATACATGAAAAAAAAACAAGCCATACGGACTCGTGGAAGCCTGTAAATTCAGCCTTTGCCTCTGCACACTCCAGTGTCTCTTTCTCCTCATCCCTTACATCCTCTCTTCTCTCCTCGATTGCGATATGTGGACGCGAGAAGGATATTAATCAGGCGAATCCATCCGCGACTCTTTGACTCTTTCTCTTTCTCTTTCTCATTTCCTTCATACCAAATTATTTTTGTTTTTTTCTTTTTTTTTACCTTCCGTGGAAGACGCTTTCGCGTGTCCTCAACCCCTCGATACTTGCTCGCATCCTCCGGTCCTTCATTCCTCTCGCACCTTCGCACGCGACGCTCTCCCTTTCTCTCTCTTTTCGCGTGCGCGCGGCCAGAATATCAAGAGCTCCGCAACCACCATCCCCCCCGAGGAAAGAGAGGGAGAGAGATGGATCCTCGATACCGACGAGAGAGCCGAACGAGAACGGGGGAAGCGCGCTCGATTCCTCATCGCATTCTATCAATCGTTAAGCGGAACTCGATCGAGGGGGAGGATACGCCACGCTCTGTACGCCCGAGGAAGGAAATATGTGGCGAGGAAGGGCGGAAGGATGGGGATGCGCAGGTGACAGGAGCGATGAGAGATGCGGAATTTGTGTAACAGCAGATGAGAAAATTCAGCGTGTCATGTGGTTACTTTTTAAGGGCGCGTGCCACCCGAGCTAATTAAATGCAAGCAAATTATTGTCATTTAAATTATATTATAACAATGCATTAAACAGAAAGAAGTAATGTAATGTGTGCGGCTCGATCTCGTGTTTGGATAGAAAAAACACTCTTCAACGTCATTTCGGTATTTCTTATTTCCTTTTTTGTGTTACTTGTCCGTTATTATTATTATTAATTATTATTATAATTATATTATATTATATTTTTTAATTATTTTATTTCTCCTACTTCTCATTCTTTTTTTATTTTATTCTCATCCGCAAAAGCCAAAATTTGTGCGCATTATTATACATACGTAACGATACTGTCTGCAAACTCGTAAGCCTTCGCTGAGCAAAACCAAAACCAACGTTTGTATACCATATTTTTTTTTCTTCGTTTAGATAAGAGTGTATTTTAAAAAGGCGCGCACTGGAGGATCAAGAAAGCAAGTAGCAATTCGTTTACACGAGCAGAGAACAAAGGGGATAAAAAGAGAGGATAGCGACTCGAGAAAACAATGAAGCGTGCGTATTTATCGAGCGAAGAGGAAACATCTTTTACGAACGCCTTAAAGAAGCGTGTGCGACTCGAGTCTTGGCAGCGAAATAGAAATATATAACACACGAAGCCTCCTTGGATAATGAGAAAAAAAATAATGTAATTTTTACTTTGTCGTTAATTAATCTCGCGATCGTTATTACTTTTGTAATTACTTTAGTAAACAAAGAAAAACTTGAAAGGAAGATTAAAGGAAATTCCAGAAAAAACACAAAAAAAACCTTGAGTGTCTTTTAAGATAAATAATTCTTGTTTTTCACACACACTTCAACATACCGAGAAAAATTGTCGAGAGAAAGAGAAGAGTGAGAGAGGAAGAAGGGGAAAGTTTACAGCAAATCGGGGATCAATTTTTCATACCTCTCCGCACACCAAACGAGCAAGTGCACGCACGTACTCGATTGGCCAAATGAAACGCACTTTCTATGTCGACTCTTTTTAAAAAGAACGAGATAAGTAACATGGCAAGTGTCTAAATTTCTTGAAGTGAAAAGAAAATCTTCTATTAAGGACTCTGAACAAGTAATTTGAAATAATATCTTACTACGTTCAGAATCAAGTTGGTAAATGGAAAAAATTAATTTTCACTGCAAGATATTAAACCGGGCGCGAAAAATAAATCTGTCGCGGAAGAAGAGAGAGAAAGAGAAATGTAAAAAAGAAACGAGGATGCTAGGTCGCGGAAAGGGGGTGAGAAAAAGTAGTTGAATTAAAAAAAAAAGGAGAGAAAAAAACCTTCCGTCGTTCGCTGTAATCGTACATGTATACCCGTTTATATGTACATAAAAGGCGATCACCTTTTCTATGTGAAAATAAAAAAAGCTGAAAACCAAGAAAAAAAAGTAAACCACGTGTGTGCATGTCTGTCAAATTTTTTGCGAATGCGTGCGTGCGTGACGAAGATTTAACAAAAAAATTAAGAGGCGATCGAACTAAAAAAGTATCAAACTTTCGAAAGACAGAGAGAGAGAGAAGATGATTGATCGTGCGCAAACTTTTGCGTTACGTTTTTTTCTTTCGAAGTAAACGTCTCGCTGTCGTAATATCGATATGTCTCGGTGTATCGGTGTCTGTCTCCCACGGTAATAAAATGAAAAAAAAAACGATATAAAGGGAAGTTTGAAATTAGATGTGGATTAATCGGTAAAAGTGCTAAGGGCATTTTTAACAATTAAAAAAAGCTGGTGCCTATCTTATACGGAAAAACGTTTGTAAAACTTCATCCCTCCTGTTAACCGTTGAATTTAAGATAAAAGAAAGGATTAACCGCTTTAAAAGACAAATTCAAGTCAAGTGTTCTCTCATCTCTTCTTAATAATTGTTCAAGAGTGTGTGCGATGTCAACCACAAGGGGAACAAATTAAAAAAAGAGGAAGCTTCATTCGCGAAGCAAGTCGAATCATTTCTTTCTCTCTCACTTTCTTCATTCTTCCACACTCGTCTCCTCTCCTATATCGTCGCATTTTTTTCAACGCTACCATGTATTACTTATACTCTGCATTTTTGTGTCATATCTCCTTCGAGCTGTTTACTTTTTCGGTTGCTCTTCGTATTTTCTTTTTTATCGACGAAAACACGCGCGCTCACCTTTGTTTCTTTTTTTTTTTTTTTTAATTTTTTTGTACCCCCTATCGTCTTCGTTTTACGGAGCAGATAAAAAAAATGCCTTCCATCGACGATTTTTCCAGTTATTTTTCTTCGAGACGGCAAGATTATGGAAAGTACCATACATTTCACGAAGAAAAAAATAAATATAAAAGATGCCTTGTCAGCGACGCGCACATGTCGGAAGAGGAAGCGAAGTTATTTCATTGATTTTACAAGCGCGTTATTTGAAATCGCGCGCGTGATTTTCGGTCTATACTTTCCTTCCGTTCTCAATTCATCTCTTTATCTTATTAACGTTATATTTCATCATTCTCGATTCGATTGATTGAACTAAAGTCGCTCAGTGAATTAAGAATTCGAGTCGATTGTTTAAGGTCAGACGAGATAGATTTCTAATCGCAAAACACTTCGTAGTAGAATCTAAAAAGGACAGAGACGTACGATAAGAGAATAAATGCAAAAGGATTCAGAAACAAATACTCGACACGAAACTTTTGGGGAAAAACGTTAAAACAAACTGACCACCACTGCTTTACCCGCGTCCTTGAAAGAAAAAAAAATTACGTTGTTCTCTATTTGTAACCATCGTCAAACCATCGTAATTGTAAATTATAATTATTATTATTATAAACGTTTACACGAAATAATAAATTCTGATAAAATGTCTAAAAAAACATATATCGCTAGCTCTGATGTTTTAAATACTTCAACAAGGGGAATTTATCATAATTGAACGTTCGAAGGAAGTCGCATGAATTTCAAGTGCGATACTTCTCCGGAGGAGCATTTTCGTGTTCTTTTTCGTCTTATAGATATTAAGAGTTCCTAAAAAAATCACTTTATAAAAAAATGAAGGAAGTAAGGATGATAAGTGCTTCGTATACGATTAAGAGACTTTAATTTTTTGAAACTGATATATAATGATTATTTAGATCCTCTACGAATAAATTATTACTTACGACGTGGATGTTTCTTTCTCTGTTTTTTTTTTCTTTTTGATAAGTTCAAAGTCGAGCATGGAGGACCTTTTGTTACGTGAATTATTATTTATGACCTTCGATTAAATACAGTAATTTGGATCGTTTTTCTTTCTTGTTTTTTTTAATTTGGTTGATGGGTAAGTATATTTTTCTCGGAAGCTTTTCTCTTAAGATGATTTAACGTGAAAGATTCAGAATAAATTATTTCAAATAGTTTGTTTTTTCATGTTTGAGATTTTCAATGCGGACTTTAGTGAACTTTATACATAATTTTAAAAAATAGCAATATATAAAAACTAATTGAATTAACAAGTTCAATATTTTTAACTGCTGGAGTAAAAACAAATATATTTAGAAAAAGAATGCATCAAAGAATGATGAAAGTTATTTAGGTTCAAGGAAATTGGTAATTTTTCTTATTCGCAACTCTGATCGACAAAATTGGCTTTCGTAAATTACAAATCGTAATATGCTTTTTTGTTGCGTACATTTTCTGCATGACGTACTTGTTCTAAGAAGACGTTCATGGTGCAAGTAAAGTTTTCTACCGCAATATTTGCATCATCTCTAGAATAACATTTTGAAAATTATGCGGCAAAATTGCAACTATATAAGTAAACCATTTTGGTAATAAAATTATCTCATTTTATTTTAATTTTTACTCTATAAATATTAAAATTTTCTTTCGTAGTGAAATTTAAAATGCAACTTGATGTAATGTAGCATTTAACTGAATGGTCAATTATGCAAAAACAAAACATTATCGCAAGTGCCATACTAAAAGCATTTTCAATATCTTCTCCGAATACGCAATGTTTGAAAATTAACTACAAAGAATATGACATGTGATTCTCTTCTTCAATGAAATTTCGTCACACGACGCTCACTCGAAGGTACAATTTGCCCAAGAGAAACATGATAAAGGATTATGTGCAAGTTTTATTACTTTCAGCTATAGATTTGATCAATTATTTTATTTCAAATATATAGGAGATTTTTATTCGTACAGTGCTTCATTATTTCGCACATTTCTTTACACATTTTATATTATTATTCATAACAAACTTTTAATTTAATTTATTCATAATGATTTAAAAATGAGATATTACATTTTTAATAATTTCTATTTTTATTGATCAACGAAATTATTTTATTTAAATGACATTTATTTTTTACTCAGCTCCTTTTATATTTATTTGAGTGATGCTGATGAAATGTTGCATGAAACGATCAAAGTTCTGGAGAATTTCGTGGAAGAGAAGCGTGTACGTGTATAGTCGCATGTGGCAAGGACTTTCACCATTGGATATTCTGTGCCCACCTGCACGTAAGTTTGATTGTTTAGTGATGACAAATTTTCTAAGATTTGAGAAAATACTGTGTGATTAACGCTTTACACGATTTTTTATATTTTGAAGTTTTTCATCCCTTTTGCCAGGAAAATAGCATTTCAGTAATTTTTCTAGTGTGAATTCAGTAATTTTTCGGATATGAAACCATTTTTATTATCGCAATTTAAAGATTGTGTAATTTTTTACCTTTGATGGCTGTATTTTAAAACAAACTTGCGCAGTTATATGCGCTTAAGTCGGGGAATGAAAGAGGACATGTTCAAGGTGCGCAACCGATGGTTGTGTAAATTTTCACAAAAATTAGTCATGCCATTTTGCTGGAAAGCCACAAATTTATAAAAGACTAATATTTTGAAAAAATAAATAATTTTTGTTGCATTATTTTCGGCAAAGCAACGAAATTTAGCAGTTGAACTACAGACAACGAGTGGAAAAGATAAAAATAGATCTATAATTACGTGTGTTGGTTGTAAAATACACGCTTACAATCTTTATTATATTTTTTGTATGACAATGGAAGTCCGGATTTCTTTATATCCTTCAGTGACAGATACAGCGACCCGCGACGATTTCAATATTTACATCTAATATTACTTTAAATTGCAGTATGTAAATAATCCAAAAAGTTTCGCGTGTATTTAACGCGACAGTCATGTGAAAAGTGGGAAAAGTCAAAAGGACAAACCGAACTTCAAAAATTTCCAGTTCAAACGAATCAAAATTTAACCATAATTGGAAAAAAAGGCGCAAAAATGGTGAAAATTCCTAGCAGTGAGTATATACTAAAAAATATTTCCTTTGCCCGGCTATCCACCGGTTAGAAACTGATCAAAATTCCCCCTTTCCCGATCCCCAAATCTAAATAATACGCTCCCGATCGTTCACATACGTATATAAGCTGTTCACCGCATACCATCCGCTCCCGAAATAAAAAGTGAGACAACAGGTGCACACATCCTCTCCCGAAACAAAAAAAAACCTCGTCCAAAAATCTTCCAACTCAAGCGTAATCCAAGCAAGTACCCCGGTCGCGCAAAAAAGCGAGAAATGCCCACGAGCAGCGAGTCCGTGTGCACGTTCACGTGCGCGCACACAAGCGTCGCACCGGCCAGAAATAGGCTACCTGCTAGCGCGTGCGCAGACGGAACCGCCGCGCGCGGCTCCTCCGCGTATCGTCTGCTCTTCGCTGGCGGCCAGTAGACCGCTCGCGGAGCGCCGACTGCGAGGAGGAGGGCCAGTTTGAGCAGTCGCGAAGCGGGGGACGGAGGCTTAACTTCGGCAGAGGTCACCTTCAGTGTCAGTCGGACGCGATAGCCAGCCAGACGCGGAGTCGAGTCCGCGCCCATCGCTAGTGCCCGATCCGCCGCCAGCAGCTCACGGGGTGAGTTGTGTGCCGCCGACGCCGCGCGTCCGCTTGACCTTGGCACGCGCGACCCTTCGATCGAGCGCCGACTATCTGGCCTCGAGCGGACTTTGGACCGGGGCTCACTGGCAGCTCCGCTTCCTCCTTCGGCTGTCACTGTGCTCGGCCTCTGGGGGGTTGCCCGTGCCAACTAGGGCTCGTGGGGGGAGTACCTCTGCTGCAGGAGTGCGTGGTGTCTCTGTTGTGAGCAGGTGTGATTGTTGACGTTGTGTCTGGAGGCTTGACAAAAAAAAGAGCAGACGTGGTGCACGTGCACGTGCACTTAAGGAAGCAGGAACGACCTCGACCCACTTTGTCAAGGCAGACCTTCACATTGGCACACGTGTGCAGCACGCGGAGCAAAAGTGTGTATTCGGTCCAAACTTGAACTTGTTACTTGTTTTTGCAGGTTTTTGTTTCACCGACAGCTTTTTGAGTTGCTACTCAAGACATCTATACATCATGGACGAAGAACAGGTGGCCCACAGGTTCATCAAACCTGGCAGTCACAGGGGCAAGGGTCTCGCTGTATTCACCAGTGGTGGTGATTCTCAGGGTATGAAATTCTCATTTGTAATTCATGAAAGGGATCGTTCCTCGGTAGCTAATAATTTATTTCCTGCTTCTGACAGACTATAAATACAATTGAAACGCCAATTGCATTGTGTTATTACCAAGCTTTATATAGATCTTTGTAGTCAATTTTATTTTTAACTTTAAATTTTAAATTGTAGCGATGATGTAATTTCGAGCTATACAACAATATAAGCTTTAGGTCTATTAAATATTTATTACTTTCTAAAGTCTATTTAATTGCCTATTTCCAGTATAAAAAACATTAATAACTTTATTGCTAAATTTTTCTTTGTACTTGCAATAAAAAGATTCCTTTCTTATCAAATCAACACCTTTTATCTAAAATTAAAGGAATGTAATTTACTACTGTAATGTATATCAAAGTCTAAAAAAATAAAATTTTTCCTGCATCTTACATGTTACACAACTTATTGCAGGTATGAATGCCGCTGTACGTGCTGTAGTTCGTATGGGCATTTATCTTGGATGCAAAGTGTTCTTCATCAGAGAAGGCTACCAAGGTATGGTAGATGGTGGTGATAATATTGTTGAGGCAAATTGGTCCTCTGTCTCTTGCATCATTCATCGGGTAAGTTTTTTTTTACTTTCCAAGAAACTGGATATGTAGCCTAGAATGTAATTCACCAAGCAATAAAGTCTACTTGTTCTTCAAAAGTTATTTTTGTAGTTTATCTTGATGTAATCACTTTGATTGATGGCTGTTTTAAACTGGAGAGTCCTTCATTTTCATTGAAGACTTAACTTCAAATTATAAAATGCTTATGCATTTAAAAAAAAATTAAATAAAATAAGTATTACAATATTGAAATATTATTTAATATTAGAAAAGTTTAATTTACAAAATATAGATTATTTTTTAAATAAAAATAATCCATAATGTCCATTAATTCTATTTGAAATAATTAACTCCGAACTTTGAAAGGTACACTTTGCGTACCTTTATGTATCACATAAATGTTAAATGAAAATTCCAATCGATCGTGGGTATGCTCCATTTGAAGATTAAACTATCGCTAATGAATGAGCTGCGTCGATGTTTATGAAGTATTTACATCGAACCGGTCGACGTTGACCAATAATCCGGTGTATTTTTATCCTGCAGGGTGGTACTGTCATCGGCTCGGCCCGCTGCAACGAGTTCAGGGAGCGCGAAGGCAGGAAGCGCGCGGCCAAGAATCTGGTAATGCACGGCATCTCCAACCTGGTCGTCATCGGTGGTGACGGTTCCCTTACCGGTGCCAATCTCTTCAAGGAGGAGTGGGCCGATCTCTTGAAGGACCTCGTAAAAGACGGTACTTTTTTTCTTCTACGATGCTAAATTTTATTGCAACATTTTCCATTTGGTTTAGTTTTTTTTAAGTTATTTTGTTATCTCTAGATATGCTTCACACTTTATGAAATTACACGAGAGTGTATTGGGATATTTATTCGTCGTAGGCTTTACTTTATTATGTAATGTGGTCTTCAAAATTGATTGACAGTTAAGTTATTCAGTTTCACATAAATTTACAGATTTAATATGTGATTTAAAAATCTCAAGTAGATCTGAATAGATAGAAATAATTTCCATGATTCTAAGTTTGTGTTTATTTGATAATGCAAAGTTTTACGTTGCTCTTTAATATCCTCATTAGTAGGCCTGCAAATTATAAATTTTTAACTTTTTTAAATTAAAAATAAAATAGGACATAAAAAGAACTTCATAAATAAGTAATTCGGTTGCAATAAAAAGTATAAAAAATTGTTTTTACTCAGTTGTTTACATATCTGTTGAGCAATACAAATACGTCTGACTTTGTTAACTTCAAATTCATAAATCAAAACATAAAAAAGTGAAAAAAAAAGAAGAAAACGATGTAATATGTTTAACCTACATCGTCTAAAGATAACAAAGCTTTTTATCGCATTTCACTAGTTAAGTATTTTCGAGGACACATGTACATATATACATTCCGCGATCAATCAGACTCAATGATACCTTATATTTCCTATCGAGCGTCCAATTGGAAAATTTAAATTGATTGCAATGAGAATTCCTTTCGTTCACGAAAATAAAATGATTTTCAGGCGCCATCACGCAGGAGCAATGCGACAAGTACACGCACCTGCACATCGTGGGCATGGTGGGCTCGATCGACAACGATTTCTGCGGTACGGACATGACCATCGGTACCGACACCGCGCTCCACCGGATCATCGAGAGCATCGACGCGATCGTCAGCACTGCCTACTCTCACCAGCGCACATTCATTATGGAAGTCATGGGCCGTCATTGCGGGTAAGGCGCCTCGGGAGAGCATCCATTATTAGCCCGGATTACGTACACGCCGTGTGTGCTCGCGCGAGCGATACTTATTTACAGTGACGCATGATTTTTTTTGTTTAAACACACAAGAAAGATTCAAAGTTTACTGTTTTTAAAACTACGTATTGGATACTTTAATGTGATTGAAACTTTTTGCTGAGTCGTTTCTTGTGTGTGGAGAGCGCACTGATTTTTTTTTTAATGAAAATATAGATCTAATTTTTTTATTGAGTTACTTTTTTTATGGTTCGAATCGACAGAACGTAGGCCTGCGATTAGATGGAACAGAGGAAAAAGTAGACTGATTATGAAAGAAAGTACTGAAACTTATTAAATTGAAAAATTTTGGGGGATGAATAGGTACCTGGCGATTGTTGGTGCTTTAGCCGCGGAGGCGGACTACGTATTCTTCCCGGAATGTCCACCTCCCGCCGATTGGCCTGAGAAACTTTGCAAAAAGTTGGAGCAGGCATGTCAAATTCGACTTTATTTTATTTTTCTACCTGCTGAAGTAAAAGAAACCCCTTTTTTCTGTATATCTTATCCAAATTACCCAGAGTCCGGACCTATTTGTATATCTGATTTTATTGTGTATTTGCCCGGTTTACCTTACCACCCCCTTTATATTTATTTTTTTTCCAAAATCCAACAAATGTCAAAAAATGGGTAAATAATCAGTGCATCATCTTACAAGGAAATAAAGTATCAACGGTTTAATGAAATATTTTTTGAAATGTTGTGAAATAATAATAGCTTGTAATTAGTAGTGCTTTTTTTAGTACTGAAACGATCCAATTTCAATCACTTTAAAAAATATTTCATTGAAATTTTTTACACTTTTTATCTGTGTATATTTTTACGTGCTGTCGATGTGTTTATTTTTTAAATGTTCACTAACTTCAAATTTTTGTCTCTAAATTTCTTACATTTCAGGAAAAAAGTTTTTAAATTACCAATTGGTTTGATTTTCGAAATTCGATCAATTACTGTAAACACTAATTAGTAACTATATAACTGAACAATATCATAAACTTTTTTCCAAAAAAAAGGACGCCATTCCAGGTTTTACGTTTCAATCCCTTGACTGGAAAAAAGACATAACTCTGTGTTGTGTATATATAGTACATAGTGTAAGCAATAATTGTCATGGCGAGCGACACGAGTGTCTCCCAATAACTAAATCAACGCTCTACAGAAAAACAAAATCCAATGTTAACGAAAGAATCGAAATCAACCCTCCTAATCATCTTCACCGTTTTACTTATTTTCACTATTCAGTTTCTTTTAAAAAAAAAGATACTCATCGATCCTGCCTCTTACGTCAGCCAGGAAGTCCCATATTCGAAATCGCGCGAATTTCTATTTGTTGTAGAATCGTTAGCCAGTAAACCGCAAAGGTAGAAAAAGTTCCTTAGCAAAAATTGTATAGTGAACGTTGACTCCGCCGGCTAGAGCGAAGGTTAACCCGTAGCGTCGAGGCATAGCTGCTAAAAAGCTAAAAAGCTCGGCATCGCTCGGCCTCCTCACAAACCTTTTTTTTTGTCACATTTAATTTTTTCTGTTTCTTATACGTACATTTGTAACGTCGGTTAAACTTACAAAAACATTAAAAAAAATGTAGTAGGAATTGGCGCGTTTTCATTCAGTTGTGGGTCTTAACGTTGCAGCTATCTGGCTCTGGTGGCAGCTATGTGTAGCGAAGCCGACTATGTCTTCATCCCAGAATGGCCGCCGGAGCAGGATTGGCCGAACAAACTCTGCAAAAAGTTGATTCAGGTTCGCTAATCAAGTCACACATTCCTTCTATTTTTTTTAAATTTTTTTTTTCTCTTGTAAATTCTTAAGTTTACCTTTCACAATCCACCTTCCCGATCCCCACGCATTTTCACACCATTAACTACAACCATACATTTACTGGACGATTTCAACCGGTCGAGTACGAGCGGGTTGTTGCAATTGTGTGTGTATTATTATATCTATCTTTTTTTTTTAAGCTTCTACCGCTTGTCTATCCTTGTTGTCACTGTTTCTAGTGTTCTACTTTTTTTTTCTAATTATTGTACTATTTAGTTAAGGTTCGACGCTATCAGTCATGGGCCCATTAGACACCGTTTCTAAATTTTTTGTTTCTTGATCTACTTACGCAGTATTGCTTGAACAATTAATAATTTTTTAAAAAAGTTTTTATTTTCTTCTTTAGCTCTTATTAGAATATCATTATTTACATCAGATTTAAATAATTTAAGACCTAGTTGTTACTGCATGATCAGAAAAGCCGTAATCTTATATTTTTTGTAAAGTCCATCAATTTTTATATAAAAATATGAATTAAATTTAAAATAGCTCTAGACAATTGTATTATGAAACGGAGACCCAGTTTTGCACGTTGCATAAATGAAAATTAGCCATTCTCCTTATCGATCAGTCGTCAGATGTTGCCCATGCCTGTACAGCAACGTAGCGCTTTTCGCCTGCAAGTCGAGCTTCTAGAGCGGCTACTAAAAGGAGAAGAAAGCGCGAACCTCGACTGAATGAGAAAAGAGCGAGTGAAACTAACACGGGAAGGTTTAACTAACGGAGGTGGAAATTTCGCGTGGGTGTAGGAACGTCTGACGGGCCAGAGGTTGAACATCATCATCGTAGCGGAGGGTGCCGTCGACAGGAACGGCGACCCCATCACCGCCGAGAAGGTCCGCGAGGTCGTCGTCGAGAAGCTGCAGCAGGACACTAGGATCACCGTTCTTGGTCACGTACAGCGCGGTGGTAACCCGTCTGCCTTCGATCGTGTGCTCGTAAGTTTACTTTCAGAGTAGTTTTAAAAATTTTATAAATGAAATGTTAAAAAAATTTATGATTATTTCAGGGTTGCCGTATGGGAGCTGAGGCAGTGATGGCTTTAGTGGAAGCAACTCCAGGTACGGAGGCTTGCGTAGTAACCTTGGACGGAAACCAGGCGGTGCGGCTACCGCTGATGGAGTGCGTACGTAGAACAAAGGCAGTAGCCCAGGCTATGGCCGACAAAAACTGGGATCTTGCCGTCCAACTTCGTGGAAAGTAAGCTAATTATAATCTGTTAAAAAGAGATTACCGAAAATTGAGAGCTGATTTATTAATATCAATGTTCTTTTTGTAGGGGTTTCGTACGAAACTTAGAAACTTACAAAATGTTGACGCGTTTAAAGGCTCCCGTAGAAGCCGAACAGAGCAAGGTGAGCCCGTGGCGAAAATACTTCAAGCCGGTACCTTACTTACAGGTTTGACGAAAGAAATGACACTTTAAACGTGAACGTACAATGTGTAACTTGTACTATGTGAACCTGTAATTAAGTGCTGTCTAAGTAGTTAGAACTCGATTTAATTAAGAATTTAAGAACGATGCATTATTTACGTGATTTATTTAAAATTGCTTCAGGATGGAGGTCATCCGATTTTGACCAAGGTAAAAATTTCTTAACCGGTAACTTTTTATGTAACCCACTCTAATACTTTCTAAACGTACCTTCCAATCAATCCTTGTTTCGACCCTTTCGACCTTTTAAATTTAAACGCATATATTCCCTGTACTAATTTCACTTTTTTTGTCACTTTTCCTCTGGTAGCAATTCACGATGTGTGGACAAGTAAGTTTCAAAAAAAAATCATCCAATATTGTTGTTTAGTCGTAGAAAAAAATAATTCAGTGTTGTAGTATAATTTACATATTTGTTTAAATAATAATGATAATGCATCTATTGTTTATCTAATTAATCCATGTTTTGACCATGTGAAGAAATGCTGATACAATGGAGCTGCAGGACGCTCACAATATTTTTATGTTTTTGTGTTACTAATATCGTGTTTCATGTACCACGTTTTTATGTGATACAGGGTGACTTTAATACTATCTACCCAAATGAAGAAAAGAACATGAGTCCCTTTATGTAAAATATTTCATATTTATGTTTGCATTTATATCACAATATTTGACTAATTATCAAAATATTTATTTAATTTTACATATATTCCTTTTAATAATTGAATTAACAGTCTACCGAGCAAAGCAAAAGAACTATAAAAATTATCTTTTAATTCTGAATTTCTGAAGCAATATTTTTAAAAACGCGCATCACTGTAAATACAAATAAAGTATATTAATTTAATTTTTAAGAAATTATTTAGGTAGATTATTAAAGGATTCCTGTACTCTCGGCCAAGTATTGATAATTTAAGATTTTTATTTAAATTAAGCTATGTTTAGGCCTGCACGCTCTTTCTCGTTTGCACTGGAAAAAAATAAAGTCAGATTTTTATATCAAACTATTTATTACAGGATCACTACACGTTGGCGGTCATGCACGTCGGTTCACCTTCTTGCGGTATGAATGCCGCCGTGCGTTCCTTCGTAAGGAACTGTATCTACCGTGGAGATAAGGTACGCATTTTCTATTAAATTATTTATCGTAGTTTTTTTACATGTTGACGAACTATTTTATTATGTTAGGTTTACGGAGTTATGGATGGTGTTCTTGGACTAGCGACCGGTAAGTTGAAGCTCATGGACTGGCCGTCTGTGACAGGTTGGGTAGCCCAAGGTGGTGCGTACCTTGGTACAAAGCGAGCTCCGCCAAAGGATGATCAGCTGCCACAGATTGCTCAGAAACTCAAGGAGTTTGGAATTCAGGCTCTCCTCATCATCGGTGGTTTTGAAGTATGCTACGAATTTTTTGAAAAGTAGTTTCTTTTATTTCAGTCAAATAAATATTTATTTATTTGTAGGGATTCCAAACAGGTCTCAGCTTCTACAATGCAAGAAATCAATTCCCTGAATTCCGCATCCCAATCGCTATGATACCCGCTACTATCAGTAACAACGTCCCAGGAACCGAATTCTCCTTAGGTTGCGACACAGCTCTCAATGAAATCACAGAGGTATGTTCATTTTTAAACTTTTCATGAAAAATTAAATTGTTCATAAAATAAAAAGTTAATTATTTCGAATAGATTTGCGATCGTATCAGACAGTCGGCTCAAGGTACAAAACGCCGAGTCTTCATTATCGAAACTATGGGTGGTTTTTGCGGTTACTTGGCAACCCTGGCTGGTCTGGCTGGTGGTGCTGACGCAGCCTACATCTTCGAGGAGAAATTCAACATCAAGGATTTAAATGCGGATATCATTGCCATGGCTGCCAAGATGTCCGAGGGCGTACAACGTGGTCTGATTCTGCGTAACGAGAGTGCCAACTCTAACTACAACACCGAGTTTATGCAGAGGCTCTTTAGTGAGGAGGGCAAGGGACTTTTCAGCTGCAGAATGAATATTATTGGTCATATGCAGCAGGGTGGATCACCCACTCCGTTCGATCGTAATTTGGGTGAGTAGCTTTCTCGTTTTTTTTTTTTAAATATGAAAAAGAGAAATAGATATTTTAAAAAAACAATTTTTTTTATATAGGTACTAAAATGGGAGCGAAAGCAGTTGAATGGTTTACAGAACAGTTGAAGAAGGATGTTCAAGCCGATGGATGTACAGTTTCGAATACACCCGACAGTGCCGTTATGTTGGGTATCGTAAGACGTCAGTACAGATACACGCCCTTCAGCAGTCTCATCGAGGGCACTGACTTTGAGTACGCGTTTTCCTTTCTTTTTTACAACTTGCTTTCTTAATTTAAAAAACTAATGAATTTTCTTGTTGAAGTACAACAGAAATTACATTGCAGATTTTTTATTATATTTATATAACAAAAATGTTTTTGGTGAAATAATTTTTATTGAACAAAAAAATGCATAAAAAAATTTGCTCTTTGCAGGCATAGAATTCCTAATTACCAGTGGTGGATGAAGCTGCGCCCTCTGCTCAAAGTCTTGGCGAAACACGAATCGACCTACGAAGAAGAGGGTCTCTACATCACGGTTGAGGAAATGGACAAGGACAACGACGCGCCGTTGGTTTAAGTCTCTCAATCTTCGTCGTGGTGTTGAATTTTTTCCTAGGCAGTATTTCCGTTTTACTCTCTATCTCTTCTCACTATTTAATTTTATCGTTGCTCATTCGTTTTTCGCAATGGAAAATGCAAAATAATGATAAAACTCCGACGTGAGCGAAAAAAACAGCTAGACACTGAAGTAAAAAAAATCAATATTAAAGAGAAAAAAAAGTAAAAATCATGTTAATGAATCGCAAATAGTGAGCTTTGCAGTACACCTATCCGTAAGTCGACGTTTCGTTGCTCCGGTACATATGGGGAGCTGGTCGCCTCGTGCCGGGGTCGCGACAAAACCCGTTGATCAATTTTAAGATAATGCCGAATTGCGTTAACAATTAAATAATTATGCAAATACACTGCACCAGCGCTTGTAAAATCATGTTCAATGGCGAGGCGAGTCCTCGCGCGCAACACGGATAAAGTTACTTTTTAGACGAATTCATGTGCCCTAACGTCCCGACGGGGGTGCACACGCATGTGCTGATGATACAGATACATTGAATGTATATTTTCATGTGTGACTATATTAGTAAAATCGTATATTTTTATTAACATGTAGAACAATTTTGTCTCAATGCAAGGCTTATATAACAGAAACTTGAGGGCGTGCGAATGAGTCAGTTATTATCGATCAACTGAAAATTTAACTTATTTTTACTCACGTGTATTAACGTTGACGTTAATAAATCTTCTATAAAAGTATTATGGCCCTTCACAAATAGAAAATTATTCAAATCTTGTAACCCTATTATCGAGAAGATACGAAAAAAATCAATTTTTGGACAAAACACAAGGACAAAAACAAATATAATCAATAAGGAGAGAATTCGATTAAAGCAGAATGTATCTAATTGTGAATTGTAGACGTTTGAAAGTCAGATTCGGCAGATTAAATCGAGCGTAACGTGTGACAAATTGTACTATCGATGATCGAATCTTGACTTCTGCATTAAATCTCAAATAAGAGAGAAAAGATAAAAAAAATTTAGGCGAATTATAACGTGGCGACGCTGGGAGCCCCGGTGGCCCCCCGCAATGGCTCGAAGACGCAGACGAGGCGGTGCGAGGGTGTGTGTGAGTGGAGATTAATTAAGGAAAATTTAAGTAAACCTAATCCTCCCAGTTTAGCGTTTTTGAGTCGCTTCGAGGCTGTAAAAGGCTATTTGGAGAAAAATATACTTGTCTACCTCAGAAAGTCGACTAATCAATGCGAATCCGCGCGAGCCTCGGCGATGCCGAAGTCGCCGGTCGCGCGCAAATTCTTTTTCGATTTTTTTCTTCATAAAAAGAGAAAAAAGTAAGGATTTAACGCTCTGCTGAAAAATAACATTTTTTTCTGTTTTTGTCAGTTTTGAACTGTATATGTATTGGCGTTGGTTTTCGCGTCTGCTGTATTTCTTTCTTCCTTTTGTGTGTGCGTGCCATTTTATTTTTAATTTGAATATTTCAAATAATAAAATAAATAATTTTTAGATAACACAATCAGTTTATTTTATTTTTTTGAACAATCAGAAAAATTAAATAATTTAGTAGAAATAATAATTTTTCAGAATTTAAAATAAATTCTTTATTGAGAAAAACATAAATTATTTAAAAAACTATAAAAATAAATTAAAAGATGTTTTTATATTAAGATAGAACTAAACTTTTTTCGAATACTAAATCAGTTACCTCTTAATGAAAAACCTTTTTCCAATTTGTTTGGAAATTCCGCTGAACGCCAGTGGGTTAAACCCTGTTTCCGCATTTTCCGTTAAAATCCCGCCGAGGAAAAAGCCGCAGAGGAGCGCGGAATGAAAAAAAAGCAAAAAAAGCAGCTTCGAAAGAGAGTGAGAGAGAGAAGCAGACGCGAAAGCGAAAGCTCGTAAATCTCGAATTTAGACGAGTCTCGTGTTGAATGTGTCGTCTTTTTTGTTTCGTGTCGTATACACTAGGGAATTCGTGCTTGCTCCTGCACTCGCCCTCGCCGTGATCGAGGGAAGGGGAAAAAGGTGCCATATAGATCGAACGCCGAACTTGATTTCGCGCTTAATCGCGGCGACGGTGAGCGGAGGGGTGATGTTAATTAGAAAATTCGAGCGGAGGAGCACGGAGCTGTTCTCGACGTTATTAATCGACCGATAGGCGAGCGTACGGTTATTCGAAGGTTGTGTACATTTTAGGTGAGTTACACGAGTCTTAAGTAATCGCGGGGAAAGCGGTCTTGCTAAGTCTCACATGATTGAAGAATTTTTAAGCTTTTTTTAATTGTGTATTTTTGAGTAGTGATTGTAAGTGAAATTAGAGATTAGAGTTAAGGTGATTTAATTAAGATTATATATTTTTTAGAAATTAAATTATAAAATATTCCTAGGTTACAAGAAAAAACGATAATACTCAATAAATTCCTAAAGGTTCATCAGATTCTTATAAAGGTGCACTAAAGTAATACTCCTGCAATAATAATTAATTAAATGAATTTGCCTTCAAACAATAAATGAAACATATCATTTCAACGAATGATATGACCGAGATATCGCAAGCCTTTTCCCCGCTAGTCTTAATAATTAATGAAGCGACTTGAGTCCTAATTATCGTATCCTACAATGAGTAAACTACACTTATGTACACGCTAGAGCCGCGTCACGGATTTAGAGCATTTAGAAAGAAGACAACAAAATCTGACGAAAAGTAAAATAATAAAATGAAGCCCCCACAACACAGCGTATACCTACAAATTATAAAAAAAGGGCCGAGTCAACGGTAAATTGCGTCGCGCGCAGCCAGTGTGGCGGTCGTTTACATATTTTTTCGTCCCGCCGTCGCAGCGCGAACTCCTCGCTGCGCGCGACATGCCCCCGTCCCCGCACCTGGCGCGCCGCCGACTTCGCGCGCACGTCTCCCGAGCAAAATATTTTCTACTCGTCAGTTACGTAGCGGTAAAAAAAATCTAGCGCCCGACGCGATCGTGACAATAAGCGAGCGGACGGTCGGACGGGGGAGGGCGGGGTGAGTCCCCGAGGAAGCGCCGGTGTATGCGTGTATGTGCTTCGAGAAGCCGGAGGTGTTTGTAATAGGAGGCGATGTGAGCGGGGCTCGGCTTGACGTCGTTGCTGCGAAGATTATTGGAAATGAATATTACAACAAACAATGTTAGTTTCGTGTCGTGCAAATAAATTATGTCTTATAAATCATCGTCTTGTTTCTTATACGCATCAACGTCCCGTCCTCGATCCTTCGCTTTAATCCCGTAATGTATACCGAAACGCTTACGTTTTAATCCATAAGCGTCAGGAAAGATTAATTTTGTGATTTACGAGATCTCGTTCCTTAATTTTCTTAAAATCCTTCCGATTATATACTTTTAATTTCTTTTCTACAGCATTTATTTTTTATGGTAATTTTCTTTAATTTTTTTTTAGATGGCTTCAGATACTTAAGGTGTATGGAAAGTATTAAACAGAAATGTACTTTATAGGTATGTATCTATATACCATTATTGAGTGACATATTTTGTCAACAAGCCAAAACATTTATTTTTATTTAAAAAGATATATTAGAAAACAGTTTAAAATAAATAAGGTCATCGATCTGAAATATTCCTTTTATTTAACTGAAAGCTGCAATTACAGCTCAATAAAGCAAAAACAAAAGGAAATAAAAAAACACGCAATAGGCCATCTCCGCGGATACGAGTAAAGGAAAGCGATTTCGCACAAAAGTCACTTTCACGCTATTCTACCCATCGAAAAAAAAATCCACCGAAACGAGAGCACACCCGTACGAAACTTCTTGGCCCAGAAAAGTGAAGAGCCGAAAGAATAAAATAAAAGAACATAGAAAGAGAAAGGGAACGAAAAAAAGGAGGAAAAGATTGGTCGAGAGACGAAAAGAGCCTCCCAATCGTCCCTCGCTCGCGCGCGCGGAATAAAAAAGTATGACGATTCGCGCGTCGATTTCCCAAACTAATCGACCTGAAAACCTTTACCGCCCGCAGCCGACTTTTCCACGTCGGGAGCCTCGCGCTATCTCTCGGGCAAAACCCCAGCGGACGCGCGCGCACACACACGCAAGCGGTGCAGTGGTGAGGAGTTAGGGTGCGGGGGGAGGATGCAGTCGAGGCCTTGAATCGAGGGAGAAAGGGGGAAGAAGAGGAGAGACAAAGGGAAGTGCAAAAAATGAGGGTTGCAGCTTTCCTTCGAGCTCGCCGCTTGCGATAATTCAATCTACGCCGCTCGAATAAGTAGATACGTTCCGACCGGCACTGGTCGGACCAGTGGTTTACTCGTACCACACGGCACTGCTTTGCTTTTTCGAAATAGAATTTTTTACTTTGTAAATGGAAAATTTTTAGATTTCCAAATAATAACATTAGAGTACTTATTCTTGACCCATTGACCATCGCTTAGTGAAATTTATTTTTGTTCAATAAGATTCTTTAAAAATGGCCTGAAAATATTTTACGCAATATATATATACTATAACTTACTTGTACGTCTGAAACAGTCGGCGAATTGAGAAATCTGAATGAGAGAGAAAATTTGTTCGCGGAGTAAACAAAAAATCAGCGACGATTCAATTTGGCCTCCTCGAAATTCCCAAGACAAACGTGTGCTTTATCGCTCGGATGCGAAAAAGCTACTCGAGTGCGTCACTCGCGCATTCCGTTGTTCCCCGAGCCCTCGAGCCCGGCCCCCGCTGATTTTCGTCGCGATTTTACCGACGGTTTCAAGAACTTTAACGTCTTTTTCCTCGAGTGGCCTTCTTTGACGGCTCTCCTACGAGAGGTATTTGAATTAAAATGTTCAAGAGAAAAGCTTGGTAAATTCGAGCGAAATTATTCCGCCGTTCCATTTTTACGCCTTTCATCAAAAGGAATACTAACTTTTTCATTATTCACATTTTTTTATTAAGTTTTATTTAAAACTTACGTTGGTCCTTATTAATAATTAAATTATTTTCGTTTGGTTTACTTGATAAAGGAGAAATAAAGAATTTCTAATAATTCATTTATTTTTATGTAAATTAATAACAAAAGAACTTCTGCAAAATTTTATATTTTATTTAAGTTTAATTATAAATGATTTAAATATTTTTAGGGATTACGAAAATTTTAATTACTGCAAAAGTATTTTTTCATCGTTTTCATAAACTCGAATAATTGTTTAAAAAAATTTTGAAGTATTTTCATCAAGTTTTGTAAACAAATGGTCCAAAAAGTTTCTCTTCTCTAAAATAAATACATAATTTTTAATACTTTCGCGTATGTTTTATCTGAAAATATTTGGAAATTCCTTCCACCCCAGTTATTCAGTTTTCAACTCCTTTGTTTTCCCGATATGAAAAATGCAGTGCAATTTCCTATGCCTCATATTACAAACAATCGATATTTCTCTTTTCAGACCCTCGCGTCTTGAGCTTCGACTGTGAAAAAGAATTGCCGGCCACATTTTAAGATGATAAAACGAAAAAGAAAAAAAAATATTCATCTACCTCGCGGTGCATTTCGTAGTTCGTCGACCCCTTTTTGTCGGTGCACCACTTGTATCGAGTGTACAATTTTTTGCGGATTCCCGCGACGGCCTGGAAATTGATTTTATAATTGGAAACTGAAATTTTCTAAACTGATGGCGTACTCCACTTTCTGACATCTTAATGGCTCTTTGGATCCTGTTTCAAATTGGTTAATCGATTTTCTCAGCGCAGCTGCGATTTTATAACGTGATTAAAGGTTGCGGGTTGGATATACTTCACCGAGTACAATATTTATAGTCTGTGATAAACTGTTCTTCCTTCCTTTTTTAATTATTCTTAAAATTCTTTTAAATTTTTGTTACTGGCCACACTTACTAATTTTTAATGTTTGGTTGCAGGAGGAGACGCATTTGAAAAATTTCGGGTCGGTCAGGCCATCCGTTTTTCAAAATCACAGAATCATCTCAGCGTAATCTCAGCGATGAAGCAAACTAATCAGATAATCCAGAGTTCACCTGGTAACAAAATAGAGGAATCTTAAAGGAGCCTGCATCATCGGGTCGAGTATCGATTCATAAGATACACTACCAGGTACATACTGTACTACTTAATTTATTTAAACTATATTAAGCACATTAAATGCGATAAATGATTTACAATTCATTAAAAAACCGCTAATTAATTAAAATACTACTGCTAAGTATCAAAAATACAAAATCAATTGTCCCTCAATTACCCTGCAATTCCCAACGCCGCCTCCTCGTGAATAGTCGAGCACAGAGAGAAGCGCACGCAGCGCTTTAAAAAGAGGGAGGCTAAAAAAAATTCACGAGCCGCGTCGCCACGTCTCACTCGGTGAAAAAAAGACGAAAGGTCTGCCGGTGAAATTGAATACGAGATAAAGCAGGGAGGGGCGAAAGCGAAACAGAAATTCAAGGGTGTGTAGGCTACAGTTGCAGCGCTGCGAGCCAGGGACAACGGCACGGGGGAAAATTGCGAATGAAAGAGTGAAAACCAACGGCGGAATGGAAAATCGAGAGCGGACGCCGAGATAAATCGACGCGGATGAATTTTTTTCGAATGCTCGTACGTCCTTTCTTTTTTTTTACGCATCGACAATACGTTGCTAGGGGGCTTCCTTGGATTTCTAATGCTTATTGTCTTCGCATTTTCTGTTTAAAGAGCATCGAGGTAGATTAGGCGATTATTTTCCTAGAAGAATTTAATATTACAGTAAACAATAATTATTGCAATTACGAGACAATCAATTAATTCCCCGAAGTGTCGCAGGACGTCATTGTAAATCGATTGCTCTTTCGCGGTAAATGGATACCACTATACGTCACCTCATATTTATTTCAGAAGGAACTATAGAATGAACGAATGTCTGACTATCCCGGAACTTCATCTACTTTACAGCGCGATTACCCGCAATTTAAAAGTTCGCGATATTGTAGCGAAAATCATTAACTTTTATTATTTTCAATGGCCGAGCGAAATTTATCGCACTCCCGTTCTTACTCCTATGATGGAGATTTGTATTCATAAAAATATGGGATGCCCCGCTTTATGTACTTGTGCTACATTTTAAAAGATTTATCGTTTCGAATGCGATCCATAAAGAATTTTATGCGCGCCGAGGGACTCCGCGGTACCAAACTTGAAGTAATTGTTTAGAATTTCATAGGAATTGAATAAAAAAAAGATGAAAAAATAAATGGTAAAAAAACAAAATTGCAACTGCTTCGAGCCGGAAAAAGTGACTGTTGAATTATTAAAGTTTTTATTAAAAGGCGCGATCGAAGAAAATATCTAATATCCGCTTTCGCGACAATCTCGAGTGCGCGCTGTTTCTGGAAATTTACTTTCGAAAGTCCATTTTCTGTCTAATTTCTGTTCGCTTGTTTCTCTTGGTAAACTAATCTCAATATCATTCGTGTGAGAAAATTATGACGGCATATAGATAGTTTATTCGCAATCTAACATTTTCCAGTTTAAAACTATTTATTCATAAAGTACACTGAAGTTCGTGTAATTGTGAATCATTAAACTAAACTTTAATTTGTACCCAATGTTTTTTTAAAACTTATTTAACTATAAATGATCGTGTTTAATAATATTTTTCGTTCATTATAATAAATATGACGTAAAGTTGAAATCGCAAAATGAAATATGTAGTAAGTCATGAAGTACGTTTTTAGTGTAACAGTAAATAATTTATTAATCGCTTTAATTTATAAAAACTTAAATTATATTGAATTACGCAAGGAATTAACAAAAAATCAAGAATTTTTGTTTAGAAACCACGTAAATTTCAAGTTTCCTAGAGGCAGGAAATTACGTGACCCTATTACTCCCTCGTAATTACCTAGATTATTCAGTCAATAACCCAGCCTCAAATAGCCTCAAATTTTAAAGGGTCGCATCAGTCGATACTCTAAACAGTACAATTCTCAATTGTCAGTCTCCTCCCGCCTCGTTCACCACTGTCGGAGTCTCGGAATTCCTCCCTTAATTTTCCCCGACGCCTCGCTCGCAACCCTCCTGGCGAAGAAGCGAAAAAAAGCTCCGGCTCTCTCCCCGCGCGTAAGCCCAGTGGCACATCCGGGGAGGGTGGCGCGCGAGGGGGATCCCCCCGAGGCGCAGGCCGAGTCTTCAGCCTGGAGGGGGGAGGTAAGACGTGGGGGGCCATCGCCGTGGGTATACCAGCGCGTCCTATACAGTTATACTGGGCGTGGTGGCTGGCGCGTCTATAGATAGCGGTCGCGCCGGGGTGGGGCGCATGCGCGCCTCCTCCCTCCCTCCCGCACCGCCGTGTACACAGGCACACGCATCCCGGCCGCTCGGCGCGGCCGCCAGTCAGCCCCTTTGTGCCCGGACGAGCAGCCGCGCGCGACCCCCGCGCCCCGGTCGCACCGCGAGACGGCCGCTCAGCCCGCCCCGCAGGACACGCCGCGAGCCCCAGGATGCGAGGCGCGCCGCCGCCGCCGGGCCGCCAGTAGATCGAGGCCGGCTCAGGGCGGACCGCCGCCGACGGGGTTACGAGGCCAGTGGGGTGTTGCCGAATGTGCACACGCGCGCGCGTACGCGCCGACTGCCCCCCTCCGCCCGCCGAGTGAAGTGAGTGCGTGCGACGGACGTGGCCCCGAGCAGGACGATGGGACGAGCCGCGCCGAGCCTGGCCGAGGCGGCCAGGGGCCCCAGGAGGCGCCCGAGCCGAGTCCTTCCCGCCGCCCTGGCCAGCGATCCTCGTAAGTCTCGATGTGCGCCGTGCACCCTCCTCCCTCCGCTGTCCTTCCTCGCCACCCCTTCGACGTCGGTGCGTGCGATCGCGCGCTCCTCCGGCCCTCGGGGGAGGGGGTGGCGGGGACGGAGGGGTTGATTTTTCCTTTTCAACGCTGTTGTTTTGTCTGTGGATTTTTTTTTAACGACCGAGGGGGGTGTTCCGGGTTTCTTTTTGGACGCTTTCTGACGCTTGATTTTTCACGGACGAACGATGATTTTTCAAAGATGCCTTGATTTTCGGTGGCAGCTGCGAGGGTGGTGTTAATTTTTGTGTTTATTTTTTTTTACATCGTTGGGTTTTCTTAGAAATGAAATTTTCGTTGATTTTTAAACTGATGGCTTTTGAGAAAATTGCGTTTTTCCGATCGCTTTGAGACAGGAGCGATTACTTTTCATTTTGCAACTGATACATTTTTAAAGGGGTACGTCAATGAACTTTCCTTTAGCCGAGGGTTGAATCTTTAATACGATAGTACGTAGTTTTTACAGCTTCTATTGTTTATTTTCCGTCGGTATCGATTGTTTACCAGCGGCTGAGAAGAAAACAATGTAATTGATTCCAATGCACTATTAACATTGGAATTCGAACGAAATCGTTTACAAACTGATTCCTCGAATAAATTGCGTAGAAAAAACGTTAAATAATCGTTAAGCTCCAGAATCGCTTTAAGCAAAGCACATTCGCTCGCAAGTTGCTCCTATGTGATTTTCGCAGGAAAAACGGTTATCTCGCGTAAATGCGGATTTGAATAAATTTTTCAAAATAAACGCGGAACACCGAGTCCCGCAAAAAAGAAATAATAAATTTTCATTTCTCCGGAGTAGCAGCGTCAAAATTCGTAGCAAATAAGCAGGGAAAAATTCTCTCGTACAGCTGCGCGATTAATTGATGCGCGCGCGGCGGCTCCTTTTTCCCCCCCATGCAGATACCTACCCAATTTACTTTGAATTACACGCTTTTTCGCATTTCGAGGGCGAGCCCTCGTTTTCTCTTTTTTCCACGCTCCCCCCTGCCTGCCCTCCTCGAAAAAGGATTGCTCGGCTGCATCGTTTTTACAATCGCAAACAGCTCGTTTCTCGGGCGCTCGCGAATATAATGAATCACAAACGCTCGTTGTTGCAGCCGCGCGCGGGGGCTGTTTTTGCGCTATTTGTACATCGTTAAATCGCGAGCGCGACGCGGAGGTAAAACAAATTCCGTGGAATTTCGTTGATTTTTTTTTCTCGTTTCAGACCCGCTCGTTTGCGCAGGGAGGGATTTTGTAAACACGGGGCAAGGCTTTCGTTCGCCTTGCGTTTAATGCAGCTCGCTATATATCGATCAGTGCGTCGCCTTCGAGCTGGTAAACATTCAATTATAAATTATTAGACTGCGGTTTTGTGCGCGAGGTTCCCTCGGTGCAAAGGCCGAATCCGCTTTTATTTTTTCCCCGAGCGATGCGCAATTATTTAACGATTTTCTAATTTTCGCTAAATATTACTTTTTACGGAGAAAAGGGACCTCGTTCTACAGGGAAAATGAAAACTCATGAATTTTCCGCGCGCCTTATAAACGTTGGTCTTAAAAAAAGTAGTAAAAATAGAACGCACGAGCTTTTAATTTTCCTCGAGAATAAAACGCACTCTGCGCGTTCCCCGTCATCGCGCGTTTAATAATCAATTGATCGGCGCACTCCCCGGATTGAATTGTACTTCCAGGGGTGTATCCGGCGATATTATTATTTTCGACGCATCGTCGCCGCGCTGACGAATGGCCCGCAGTTTTATGGGGGGCCAGGAGGAGAGCGAGCTTATTAACGGTAAATTTAGCGGACGCGCCTAGACGCGGGGTGAATTGGCGCGCCTCGGCTCCGGCGTGCGTATACACGATGAAAATCCTATTATTGGCTCGATAGCAGATTTATTGTGTTAATAATACAAAGTTGCATGAATGAATCCTGGGGAGGAAGTTTGTTTCATTGCCTCTGGCTAACTGACCAGAAACTCGCTCCCGCGGACTATCGAGTTTCCAACTAGTTACCGAGCGAATTTTTTTGTTCCGCCGGCGCGCCGAGGCCTTCTTCTCCTGCGCTCGTTAATAAATAGCGCCGCGTTACTCGGACGATTGTGCACCCCGCGAATCTACAATTGAATGCTGCGCAATTTTCATGCGCGCGCCGCGGCTGCACGACGACCCATTCAAGGGTCTTCAGCGTTTAATGGACGTTTCATGTATTTTTAACACGAGTGTAATTATGGAAATTTGCTTTAATCGCTCGTCTTTCAAAAAATAAAGCTGCTTCCGCCGAAATTTCGTTTTTTTCTTTTTTTTTAAAGTATTTAAGTTTTCAACGATACTCGTCCGTTTTTCAATATTTTACGGGCAAAATGAACGTCGGTACTATTGGATAATGAAAAATGAATAAAATTACGGGGAATTTAAAAGATAAGTATACCTTTCATTAAATTTTCGGGATTAATTGAGCTTATCAGCTTTGATAAATTAAATCAATTGATACCATCGCCTTTAAAGCGGCAAATTCCTGTCGCGCCCTGAAGTGGTCGATTACGTAATAGTTTCAATTTTTTTTTCACTAAACTACATTAAGATTCAATTTAATTATTTCTTGCGAACTAATAGCCTTAAATTAAAAGTTAAAGCTAAGTTCCGTCAAGTACAAAATCAAGAAGTTCAATATAAAGAACTAAAATTTCACGAAGTTCGTAATTAGTAGCCTGTCGCATGAAGTATTTCATAAACCCTGCAAAAAACCCTTGACTAACTTTTAACTTATAAAAGCAGAATATAAATATTCAACGTTATAAAACGTTCATTTTTTAAATCAGAGTTATATTGAATACAAGTCTCTACTGAAATGTTCAAAATTCATTTTTGTCACTAACAAGGCAGGCTGAAATCTGTTTGTTTATCCTGTCGCGTTAGTGCGATCATAAGTCGATCAATCATGCAAAATGGAACAAACTAGCCTACGCCCGTCTCGATTACCGTCACCTCAACCTATATACGCCCACCGTTCGATTTAAAATAAAAGGAGACCCCCCACAATCATTTTGCAGTTTAAAAAATTAGTGCACAACCGTTTAATGCTCTATTTCCAAAGAAAAGAGCGGAGTTCGTACGCATTAGGAGCCACACTTCGATAACTGAAGCGCTGACCAAAGGGCGGCCTGAATAATCGAGGTGCGCATAAACGCTATATCGAGCGCCTTCGGCGCGCGTCGCTTTGTTTTCACGCTCGAATTGCCGACCGGCGATTTTTATGGCTCTCGCGGACGCTGTAAATTAATTCCCCGCCAAATCGACGTCTCGCGGGCCCTGCGGGCGCGCGTGTAAAATTGGAAAAGTTCGAATTATCCGCGGGGAGTGGCATCAATTATCGCGAAACCCGCGCGCGGCTCCAACTTTTCGCGGGCATCGAGAACCGCTCGCTCGCCAGTTTAGGGGCTAATTTATGTAACGAATTGTTTAATCGATGTTTGCACGAAAGTTCGGAGGTAATCAAGCTTTCATTGTTTTATGAATGAGTTCCCGGAGTACATTTCAATTTGAAGGGAATTGCGGGAATTCCAGTAAACATGTTGGCTGAAATATAAAGGAGTTGAAGGTTTTTTCTCGCTGCTCATCTTTAAATTAATATACTTTTTATTACACATCACAATATCTCGTTATATTCTGCTAATACATACCTTTACAAACGCTGATGTATTTAAAAGAAATTAGATTGAACTATGACGTACACTAATATTCTCCCTGGTATACAAAACTCCTTATCGACCGTTGGCCGCGCAAAATACATTCCGAACCCGTCGCCCATCGATTTTAAAGCACAACGCAGATGCAAAAAGAAATAAGTAACAGCTCCCGGGCATCGTAAAAAATTTACATCGTCAGAGGTGGATGAAACGAGTCGCCGGCCGTCAAAAAGCCGCGGCCGTAAGGTGGTACGTGCCCACGTAGCCGTGTCGCCGTAGTCGAACGCGAAAGAAATTACAAAGGGTCGGGGCGAAGGAAAAAAAAGCGAGCGACGATAGGAGTTGCGCGCGAAGAAAGAGGCCGCCGCGATATGGAAAAAAGAGGAGCGCAGATAACGCCGCGCTTTATCGGCGCGCCTCTCCGCCTTTTTTCCCGGCCGAGCGGCTCGTTGGACCGTGAAGCGTTCGCGCCTCTTTTTTTTTTTAAATCCCGCGACGACCACTGGACGACTGAGCGAGAGAGAGACGTGGGTATATACCTTCGACGCGTCGTATTTTTGTTTATCGGTGCGCGTGGCGGTTTTTTTTAGAGCGGGGGTAGTTTTCCGGTGGGTTGATCGGGTGGCGGCGATAACTGATCTGGGGAATGAATTTTTGAACGCAAATCGAGCACGAATTATTTTTATTGAGGTTGAATTTCGATTGAACTGACAGGGATTCATTAAAAACGTATTGATTCTACTGCGGTCGGAAACAATGGGAAAGACATATACTTTGAATACTATGTTCTAAGATGCACACTTTACTTGAGCTTAAAGATTTTCGATTTATTATTTATGTGTTCTTTTAAAAATAGTTTTTATTACTATTCAATTTATTTCAGCCGATACTTGGCCCAGAAATGGACTAGTTTTTACAAGAATTATGCACATTTCTTAAATTACATTTTAAAAATCATTTAAACTTAAATCAATTTAAAAAAACAATCATAATAGTGATTTGAAAAATTCATATCAGATTTCTCTGCAGTCTGCTGTGTTTATTCAAAAGAATTTTAATGGAACATACGTAATATGATAAGACCATAATAACATACAAGCTACTCTAAATATGTATCTTTTTATATCCATTCCTATGTTCCCTTTTCGAACAAAATTTTTAATGGACTCTCAACAAAAAAACTAAAAAGTTTCAAACATTCACAACATTTATGCAAACATCCAGCACTAACCCTCCAGAATTCCAGAAGGTAGAGTCGTCGCCTCTGAAATTCCATCCTCCAAAGTGCAACGAAACGCATAGAAATAGAAACCCATCTGGAGGAGAAGCGGGATACTGTAACGTCGATAGTCGAATCGATCGTCGAAAAAGCTTAAAAGAAGCTCCCGGACTCCTCCACTCGCTTATCTCGGACGGTTGACCGTACGTTAAACTGATTAGTCCGTAAAAATTCAGTCCGGAATTTTGATCAAAGGCGCGAGCGCATCCACTTACGGTTTGGTTTTAAAAATTTTACTGCCCCGCCAGCTGCACGCCCGGGGGAACATGCGCGACGATAAAACTTTTACGCGACTTCCAAGCCCTCGCTTTTTATTCGCTCCTGCGATTCGACCTCCCTTGGTTTGTTTAATTGCGACTTTTTAGTTTTTTTTCTGAGAGTGGATGAGAATTCGGATATTTACGATTTATTCGATAATTCGCGCTAAAATATCTGTACTTGCATCGCAAATGTTAAATTTTTTAACAGTAATGTTTGTTTCATTAATTATCGATATTTTACATTTATTTTAAATGATAACAAACATTTTGTCAGAATAATTTCCGTAGGATATCGCGCGTTTATTTATTTAATGCGTCATACCAAAATTACCTTTAAAACATTTATACCACGGTGTGTATACAAGCGGCATAAAACTTTCATGATATTTACTCAAACGATTTCGCGTAGCAAGCCGGCGTTTCGTATTCAACATTCAAATATTTATTCAAATCAACAAAAATATCGCGCACCGCGCGTAAAAGTGGTGAAAAAAAAATTTATCCCCGCTATAAAATAACCCGCGCTTTTCAACGTTTCAATCCGCAAGAAAAACATCCAACCGAACGCAAAAGCCACACCTAATCAATCGATAGCGCATTCGAGTTTCTTCAAAAGCGCGCGCGAGAAAGAGAGAGGATAGGGGAAAAAAGTTCTTCGACGTTTCGCGCTTGATATCGCGTCTCGCCGTGCCCCGGGAAAATCTACTGACAGCCGCGGGCCGTTAAGAATCTCGCGCTAACGCGATTGAAAGTTGTCGCTCGCGGCCCGCCGCCCGGAAGTTTTCCCTCGATTTCATTACGTCGAGCTGTCATGCGCCCGTCGGCGCATCCGCGCCTCGAGATAACGGCCGTCCCGTGTCATCCCGCGATTTTCGCCGCGTTTTTCACCCGCGCGCGGCTGGATTTTATTTCGGCCGGCTGTTGACGGAGGCCCCGCGCGTTTAAAGCGTTTCCTCCTCGCGGAATTAATTATGCAAATAACTTTTTCCCGGAACGAGGGGATTTGGTTAGCGATTAGTTTATCGGCGTATAAAGCTCGAGTGTATGCGCGGAGGCTGCATTCGTTACTTTACCGTTTGAAAATCAAATATTAACAGCTGGCATTTTCGCGCAGTAATTTACTACACCTATTTATTTATTTAATTTGATGAATTAATGTCGCATTTATTTATCATAAAACTAATGGTTAATTATGCACAGCAACATCTCGAGTGAATATTTGCATAAAAATAGTTCTTATGTAGAAAAACTAAATTTTGATATACTATTTTTATTTTTTAAAATAAAAATTATAAATTACATTTGCGCTTATTGCATGAGGATATATTGCATCCCTTCAATTGAACCAAGAGTAACGAAAAAGCAATCAATAAGAGCATCGGTGGCTCGAGTCCGCAAAATCAATCAATAACCGCGCACATTTCTCATTCATTAAAACTCCCCGCGAAACGAATAAACCTGGGCGAAAAGATTCACCTCTGCAAATAAATCATAAACGCGGTGGCGGCGGCGATCCCCCGCCTGGCGGGAAATAATAAAACGCGGAGGGCCCAGCGCGCTTTCCGCCTCGAGACGTCGGCCCTAATGAAAATTGATCCCCCACTCGATACTCCCTTTTTTATTTTCTTTTTTAATTCACGCCTCCGCGCGCGATTCGAAAAGTTTAATCATCGTTATGGAGCGGCACAGTCGGCTTCAGGTCGTAACGCGCTGTTTGTCAATGCTTCCGTGGCTGCTTTCAGGGGTGCAAAAAAAAGAGCGACATGTACACGCGCCCAGTGGTTCAAAGGTAAATTAAACATTTCGAGGTATGACGCATCTTTTTTTTCCTCGGGTGAAGAAGTCTTTGTTTGCCTTTCGAGGGGTAAGACGTTGTTCGCGCGCTCGACGACGTGTGAATTACGCGCGGGGAGGGTGAAAAGAAGTTTACGCTGGGTTAACAATTGGAACGAGTGTATTGGATTTTTTCATTATTGTCGTCGGTCGGCCGACGTTTGCGCAGGTACGAAATTCAAATACATTCTTTCGAACTTTTTGCGCGATTATTGACATTCATATAGGCACTCGGTATGTATGGAATTATTCAAGTCGCTGTTATCTTCCGCGTACTGCTGAATATTTTGTTTGCATTATTATACAAATCTAAGAAAATTCTTTTGTAACGAGATGTGAAAGTTGATCATAAGCCTTAAGAAAAATTACTCTTTTTTAAAGAAAACATTTTTTCTGTGTTTATAATTTCACAGAAAAATAAAATACAACGATATTATTCAACAATTTTTTATTGATAAAATGTCGTTATTATAGTTTTTAAGCAGGATAAGTCATAATCGATTTCTTTTTAGTAAGTTCCACGAAGTTACGATCAAACAAAACTATGATAATCTCTTTCCGGCCTCGCAGAATCCCCTTTTCTCATAAAATTAAAAAAAAAACTCGATTAGTCCCTATCATCGAAGCGAACCCGGTCGTAAGAGTCGAAAAGTCTGCAAGTAACTGGCACTAGTAGCCTGGCAAACAGTGCAGTCGGCGTCCCCCCAGTAGTCCGCGCGGCGCGGAAAGCCTCGTCCGACCGGGCATTAATCCTCCCCCTCCGGCGACGAATAAATCAACTCGTCGCGTGTGCGTCGCGTTCGCCGCCCCCGGATTATGCGCGCACGCGTCTTGCGCGCTACCCCTTTTATTTCGACGGCCGGGGTCGCGCGAGCGCCCGGAACTTCGGCCGCGCCTATCCGTCCCGGGTCTTTCTCTTTTTTTCCGTCTTCTTTCACGGGAGGCGACATGATGTAGGGCGAAGGCTAGCCGCCGAAAAATCGATGTCGTCGCGCCGGACGCGCGGCTGATTCAATTTGCACCGGCGCGACGATGATTCATTTTTGACCATCGCCGTCGATTTTATTTCCTTGTACTTTAAGCTGCGAAAATCATTCCGCATGTTACGAAGAAAATTGAAAAGAGCATTAAAAAGAATTTTTTTAAAGTTCGTTTATGTACAATATTTTAAACGTAATATAAATTTTGTCAATTTTTTTCGTATCTATAGGTGATTAATTATGTTGATCGAACGGAACTTTTTCGTTCCGTGTAGTTAAAAATGAAAAATTTAATTCCGTAGGTGAATTATCTAATGCTTTTTATGATCGGAAATTGCTGAAATTTATCTGCAACGATAAACGTAAATTTCAGGCGATCTTTGCCCCTTGGCTTTAAAGAACTCGCTCGCGGAAAGTCCCGCAATTATTTACCAGCGCGTGATAGTTAAGGCTAATTTATGCCGCATTTTTCCGCCTCGCGCGAGGATTAATATCGCCGCTTAATTCGCTTCGCGGCCCGGCCGCCCGCGCACCTGTATAAGTACCATTACACCTCGGCGGGCGAAATTGAACACGCGCGCTTATTTTTAGCTCCCGGGACTTATCCATTCTGCCGAGGTCGACGCCCGAATTTCGCCACGCGAGACGTAAGAAATTCATGCCTTGGGTATTAGATTCGTCGGGTGATAGCGATATTAATCTCATTGAGCTTTTCGTTAGTTTCGCGCGATGATTCGGCTGAAATGTTTGATTTTTTCATTAGGTGGAGGGGGGTGAAGGTTCGAGGCGAGGGCAAGGGGTTAATTGATTAGTCGGAAGCGTGAGCTAGCCTGAGGTAAGGCGGGTACCTTTTCTGCGTTATCTCGTCATCGCAGGTAATTTTTCAATTACGGTGGTTTATAAATACAGTTGTTGGGAGGAGGGAAAATTACTTAATTTGAATAAATGAAAGGATCGGTTCTACCCTTACACGCAATTTTAGCTTGTACTCTGCTTTACTTAAGGAGCTATGCGACCTATACTTCAAGGTCAGATACAAATTTTCATTTTTATTAATACATCAATTTATTTTGTTAAAATAAAAATTGTAAAAAGTTTAATTCCATGAAATTTTTAAATTAATTTTCTATTTAGTAAATATAAATTACTAACTAAAATTAATCTTTTAATCATTAATCTACTATCACTATACTTGCAAAATCCGGGGTTGAGTAGAGGACTATTTCTATTTTCTTCCAGTAAATAAAACATAAGTACTTAAAATTGCATCTCATCAAAATACTCCAAGGCGCCATCTCAAGAGAATCAATCGCCCCGAAAAAAAGATCAAAGCCTCCGCCGGCGGCTTTGTTCCACTAGGTGACCCCCGCTGTCCTACCTGGGACGGGGGCTCATTATTATGTGCGCTCGCCGAAAAACATTCGGAATTCCGGGCACGTCGGCCGGTTGCGTAATGAGCGCGCGCCGCCGAGCGCGAAATCGCCCGGCGGACCTAAAATAAACTTCGGCCGCGTATCGGCGAAATGTGACGGGAGGGAAGAGGGACCGGCCTAAAGAAGTTTATTTTCACGGCGAAGTGCAATCGCTGGCGGCGCGTCGTCCCGTTCATTTTATTAGTAAACTCTAGGAGGTCTATCGGCAGAGATGACTTATGTAAATGCAACTGGAGGTTCGGGCGAGAGGTGGATCCTTGTAGTCTAATTGTTTATTGGCCTTAAGAATCGGGGATCTCTTAAAGATTTATTTTATTAAATTACACATTTTTTTAATGTTGTATTTAGTTTTCATCAGTTCGTAATCTTCTTCAAGTTGATGGCGGGATCAGCCACTTAGCGTTGAAATCGCGAAATCAATTTAAAACAATTTGAAATGAGTTATAATTTACAATTATACATTTTTTTTAAATATAAAAAATTTTTGCTTTCAAATCAACATCAGTAAAACATTAAATACTGAGCATCAGTAGATTAATCCCAATTCACGTCAGACGCATCACTCAAACCTGACCGTGCTGCCATCAACATTCATCCTAATTCCATGAATTCTCACTTAACCCGTTACCGCGGAAAAATAAAAATCCCCGCCGACGAGCAAAAATCACGCGCCAACGTTCCGAAAAGCCGTGTAGCTGCACCCCCGTAAATTTGAGTTAGCGACGGACGGCGGTCGGGGAAAAGCGCGACGCCGCCGTCGATATAATTCATGCGTTTCGGACGCGTATCGCGATCGGTCGACGCGGGAGCCAACAAAAGGCGGCCGCGCTCAAAGCCCGGCTTCCGTCGCGTGCGCCCTGACGTCGCGGGGTATCGGTTCCTTCGGAAAATCGATTTTCCCGCAATTCCCGCGCTCCGGAGTTCGCTCGCTCGTCGATTGCGGGCGTAAGTCGCTTGCGGTTGACGTTCGAGCCCGGCTCGCTCTGTCACTGCAGTCCCGTCTTTTGTTACGGTGATTAATGTTATCGCAATCGAAAACTAAATATTTTCTTTCATTTTTAGTGCGCGAACGCTCCTCCTAGGCCATTATACCGTTATTTTTACATTCACACGATTTTCATATTTACATTGTTATAGAATTTAAAAAACAATTAATTCACTGGAGTATTTTTTATATAGAAAGTATATAGCTACCTATAGATATACCGAATAATAATGAAGAAATAAAATGCGAATAAAACGAGCGAACTTGGCAAAGAAAGTAAAAGTATCCTCGAGAATTGATAAAATTCGCGGAGCTCGTCTGAATAATCGAGATCCTTCGAAAAGCGGACAATTAGGCGTCCGATAAAAATTTCATCCCGAGGCATCCGGAGAGGAGCGCTCAAAAATTCAATAATTTCTAAATTAAAACGCCCCGGCGCGTCGGGACGGTGGGCTCGCGCGCGCGATGACCCAGATGCGGAGGCGGTTGCGTTATCTCCGCCGCGCTCGATGTCAATGAACCAAGCGCGCTGCACCTATGCGCGCCTATAGGTGCTTCATTTGCATTTTCGTACTCGCACATGTACGATTATTCGTTTCACTGCGTCACGTCGATCTCCTGATTCGTTTATTTATTTTTTTATAAAATGTTGAAAAGTATATAAAAATATAGTTCTCAGTTTCTCAGTTTAAAAGTGATCATTTAACCGTATTTTTAGCTGATCAATCAATTATTTAGATTCTAACATTTTTGCATGAAAAAAATGAGATAAGAATTATTTGCTGTTAAAAGCAAAATTAAATGCGCGATATTTCAACATGAATCTCTCATTTATTGAAAAAATTATTTTATACTGAACAGTGCAAAATCGCGCACAATCTTTTTTAAAAAACTAATACAAGAAAAATTTACAAATTTCAAAGTGACGTGAAAAATGAAACAAACAAAAATTTTATTAATACAACAGATCAGCTCTACCCATCGTTTTCACCGCTAAAATAAACGTTCAATTCTTAAAACGTCCGCACGGCCAGTCTGGCATTCCCACGTCCGCCCTACATTCCCGCGGAACCCGCCGTTTTAATCAGCGGCCGGCAATTACAAGCAGCGAGGGTCGGCTCCTTTTCCGCGGCGCAGTCTCGGAGGACCTCCCTCCGCGCCAATCTTCCGCGACGCCGATAAGCGGCTGCGGTCGTTATCTTTTTTTTTTTTTAATAGAAAAAAAAGTGCGCGCGGCCTCCATTGTTCGAGTGCGCCAGTTTTCGCGCGCGTTATCGCGCCGATGCGATCGCGAGAGCCACTTCGCCGTGGCCTCGGAGGACCGGTGCGCTCCTTTTCCCACCTCTTTTTTTGTCGTCGGCTGGGGAGATTCGGGTCGATGGAACGCGATGCGCGCCCGAGCTCTCGATGAGGTCTTCCGCTGAAAGCAGAGCTTTTATGCGTTTGGGGAGGGGTGCTAGTGGGGATTTTCAACTGTAATCGTGAGGTGATTTTTTTTAATAATTTTTTTACCTTTCTATAAGGTCTTGTAAGTCGATTAATTTATAGTTTAATGACTTTAGATTATTTATTTATTTGCATGTAAAATATTGAAATTTTATTGTTTTAATATTGGTAGATTACAAATGCTTTTAGGTTTTTTAACTTGAGTAATTATGGGATTGGATAAATAGACTACAATTTTAATTACACTAGTGTAAGCGATAAATTAAGGTGATGGTTAAAGTTCAATAAAAAATTTTTTTATAAAAATTTAATTAAACCCTTGAAAAATTACTTTTTCACGAAAAAAAGAGGAGAAAAGGTTTGCTAGAAGGTGATTAAGTCGGCCATTCATACCGGGTCAATCGCTTCATTGTTTGCAGTTGAAAACATCTCGAGTGCAATCGATGCGCTCTCTAAAATTTTTGGAGTGAAAACAAGTGATTCTTTAGTTTCTAAAACGTAAAAATACAATCGTCATCCTTTACGTGTATTATTTATACCTCGACCTTCGGCCTCCCTTATTCCTCTTCGCTCAAAAAACAAAGAAAACCTAATTCTTCTCTTCGTCACAACTTGACGAAAAGTGTGATATGCTGCGGTAGAGAAATTTCTTTTTATTTTTTTTTTCATATCACAGTCAAAATAGAGTGAATGCGATTTATTTTTGATGTCTCACTTTTAATCTTCTAACACCCAGAATTTGAATAATGGCTTAGCATCAAAAATAGATTATCTCTGGACACACAAATTTTTATTTCTATTTGATTTTCCTTTATTAAATAAAAAGTGAGATTAAAATTAATGTTTCACTCTTCATTTAATACACATTTAAGAAAATGTATTTACAAAAAGCGTAAATCATTTTACAACTTTTTTATAAAATAGTACCGTACTATAAATTTTTCGATAGCTTTTTCCACTTTTGCTTCGATGTTGTAAAATAATTTAAATAATTTATTTTTAACAATAAAAACGTGATATTAACATTTTTCAGTTATTGATACTATAAGAGTCCTGAATCCTTAATAAAAATATATACTGCAGGTAACATTACGATTTCATGAAATTTAATAATAACCAAAAGATCGCCCTCGAAATTCTTCGGAACCCGTTGGAAAAGCAATCTAGCGAGGCTAATCCGCCGGAGGGGGATGGTGGATCGGCGGCAGGTACAGCGTTGCGGGGCGTGACTAAAAGAGGCCGGCGCGCGTATGCGCGACCCCGTGAAAAGAGCGTCGCCGGGCGTCTAGACGTCTAACCAAATATACGGGCGGACGGTGAATAGGCTCGCGCGCGGCGCCGGGGGAATACCGGACGGGCCGACGCTCGGCTGGGGCAAGGTTAAGGCCGATTAACGGCCGGCCCCGCTACCTTCCGTTATTACGCCCCGCTCGACGTGCCACCCACCCTCGCAAGCGGGGGACGACCGACCGATCGCCCGTACCTGCCCGCCGGCTATTTATAGATTTCTTCTTGTCGAGAGATTGCACTTTTATAAAAAAAAAATGACGGGAAGGTGATACCTTGTTTTGGTATACTTCAGAAAAGCTCATTTTTGGAAGTGTAAGGTTTGGTGTTTTATCGATAGCTAAATTATAAAAAATTGCTTTTATTGAAAATACGACAGGTACAGAATTGTGTATTAAGTAGATAAGGTGCGAGACCGGTCAGACAAACTTCTTGAAGTCGTAATGCGTTAAAATTAAATATTACAATTTTATATGAATATCTAATTTTTGTAATTTCTAAAAAAACAAAAAAAAAATAGGTTGAAAGAGTTGAAATAAACATTTGGGATTACCCGTCGTAGAAACAGAATAAAACAGTTAAACCGCTTACTCATATTTCTTCTTGCGTTCGAACTTTATGGTAAAATAAAAAATATACAAAGCGCATAAACTACTAATGAGTATAAAAGCAGCTCTCATTAAAACTTAATACCCGCACCGACAATAGGTCGCGCCATCAAAACAACTGTAAAAAAATCTCTCCTCTATTCTACGCTCCCTCGCGTTAGCTCTCGTGAAATTTCCATAAATCCAACTAATAAACTCGCGCGCGCGCGACTCTCCAGCCCCGCAGCATCAAACCCCCATCAGCGCTCATGAAAAAAAGAAGTAGAGAAGCGCGACGTCGACGGGGGAGAGCGGAAAAAAATTCTCGAAAAAATAAAAAAAAACGGGAAAGAAGCACACGAGGGTGGAAGAAATGAAGCGGCAACGCGCGCACTCCCTCCAATTTGGCGCCCCCGCGGCAGACGACGAGGCGCGCAATTGCCCTTCGGAATCGCAATTTCCTCCCTCGCGAGACGCAGTCGCGGGCGGTCGGTGCGTGCGCGCGCGAGGGGAGACGAGAGGCAAGGCGCGCCGCGCGATCCCCCGATTCCTCGCTGCGTGCGCGGCAATTGCCCGGGAGAGTCGCCGGCGATGATATGTAAAGTGCTTTGCTTTGCATTTTCATTGTTTAAAAGTCAACTGGATTTTTTTTTTTGATAAAGCGACTTAGATTTTTTTCTGCTTTACTTTGAAGTTTTTTTGTTATTAGGTATTTTAAAAAATGAGTCACTTCTTCATTAAATTTTTCATCTGTAAATAATTTTTCATATAATAATAATAAAAAATATGAAAAAATTTGATAAAATTTTAAATCTAGTGCGGTGAATTGTACTACAATTGGTTTATATTTTCAGAGAAACAATTTAGAATGCGATAATATTTTACTCTATAGAAATGGGATATTCTCTTGTTACTATGATTACGAAATAGGTACGTCACGAGTCCAAGGAAAAGCGCCGGTTATTTATAACAAAAGTCAATTAATATAATGGAATCCCATTTCATTCGCGTTTTTTTCCTCCTCCTCGTCAAACGTTCGACGCAATGGAACGTCTATAACTGGCAATCATGAAAACAAAAGAGGTTAATGTAGGAAGCTAAAGTGGATCAGTCAGTTAGGTCGTGTAATCGGAAAACCCCGGACTCGATTGCCGACCGCGAGCGTAACCCTGTGCCCCTTCCTCTTTTTACCTTTTTCAATTAAAATATTCATCTGGGGCTTTAACTGCGAATTTCTCCGATCCCCTATCAAATCTCGCGCTCCGTGGCCCTCTCCTGCGAAAAATTTAATCAAGCCGCAAAGTTTAAGATCCCTCGTTTTTTATATTCATCGACGTAATTACGAGAGAGAAATCGATGAATTTTCATAAAGACGTGGATTGGACGTTAGCCTTTTTGAATGCATCATCAAGAGGGTAATTATCTGTGTAAAAAAATAGATACGTAAAATATCAACTTTACATAATGCACGTTTCAAACGACGAAGGCAATTTCATTTTCGGTTGGATTTTAATGCGGAAAGTTTTTTAAGAAATTGGAACGAAAGGGCGAGTTATTTACTTCTCTCAATGGAAGTGTGCCGTGTTTCTTAAAAATAAAATTGCATGCGAGTAGCTAAATATAGCGACTGCGATTAAAAATAACTGCTCACTTCACAAAACTAAATGCCATTCCTTTAAAGAAAAATCACCTCATTCAAACTTTTACGAGTGCACTCATTTTGGTGACTATATACAGTGCGGCATTAAAATTTCTGAATATCATCCGTCATTTTCCGCGCAATTTACATTCGACGCCGAAAAATTTTCATTTGAAAATATTTAACGTCGCTAACCCGCGTCCCGTAAATTAAAAAGAAATTACTCATTCGTTAAAATTTTCGGAAACACCTAGATTGGCCGAAAAAATGTAAAACTAGCGCGAACAAAGGATAAAACCCGGCGCGCCACTACGCTATTAATCCGAAAAAAGCCGTCTGCGCGAAATCCGTTTTGAAATATCGCGCGGCCTCCGCGCGGGGCGCGTTGAACCTCGCGCCCACGAGCCCCGGGAGTTCGTTACACGCGTCGCGGATTTGCCGGCGAAAAAAAGCCGGCTCATGCACCCAGTCGTCGGAGTGGACTTTAATGATGCATTCATCCGCGCCTCTCTCTCTTTTTTCGGAAATTTTTTTTTCGCTGCGCCCTTTTTTCGAAGGATGTACTCGCGCGCCGGGTTTGCTGAACTGCAGACGTCGGGGGATCTGTTTGCGAGTGTTATTAGCGAGCGGGGATTTTGAATGCTTTATTGTGACTCTGGAGTGCTTAATTTCAAGGAAAGGATCGCTGGGCTTCAAGTGCTCTGCGAGTTGATAAGTTTCGAGGGTCGCTGATGACAGCAGTGAGATGTTTGTTTATTGGCTTGAGAATACTTGAGATAGTTTATGGAATAAAACAATTATTATTATTATTTTGATAATTGTAAAATTTTTTTCGCATACTTTTTTCCTGCTTTTATAAATATTCATGAAAATTAGCAGTAATTAGGTGAGATTTTCAAAAGTATAGTTAAAAGCATTTTTCTTGTTTGAATTTTAATTGAAAGACAGAGACGCTTCTTTTTTCTTGAAAAGTTTATAAATTAAAAGTCAGGGCATTTTTACATCATATTTCAACACTTCCTACAATATAAACTAATTATTTCATTTACCAAAAACATTCACTGTATAATTAATTGAACTAATTCAAAAAGTGCAAATTCCTCAAACCGACATCGTAAACAATTCAATTAAAAAAGGAAAATAATTTATTTACATTCGCACCTTTGTAATCCGTAAAATTCGTAACACAAACTATTCTATTCACGCAATCCCTGCCCGTTCGTAAAGCCCAACCCTCACCTCGTCGAAAAAAAGAGCAGAGCCCCTCCCCTGCCCTGACGGCTCATCGAGTCGCGTCACGGTGGAGGTCGCGGCTCGTTTGCGTCACTTGCCGGCGCTCTCCCTTTTCTCTCTCTCTCTCTCTCGCTCTCTCTTTCTCGGCCGTGCACCTACACGCGAAGGCGCGTAATCGAGGTGAAGGCGGCTCTTGACACGCCGACGGCGGCGACGCCGCGTTCCTCCCGCCTCAATTCATTTGCTGAATAGACGAAATTATCCCGCGCGAGCCGCTGAAAGGGGAGCACAATCGAATGCCCGGCTGCCGCCGCTGAGGCTGCCTCCCTGCCGCCCCCGCGCATACCCACGCCCCCTTGCTGCTCCATATCGAGCGCGCGAGCTCTCCACCGGCTTTTTCGCACCCTGCCTTTTTTTTTTCAAAATGGATTTCCACGTTTCACTCGCTTGCGTTAATGCCTCGATGGAGAACACCTTTCACCCCGGAAATTTTGAATATTTTTATTCGAATGGAATTATCGAGTTTTTAGTAAGTCTTTATAAAAGTGTCGATTGGTAAAATGAAATTTTTAAAAGTTCGACAATGTCCAAATTATGACAATTGAATCTTTTAAGTAATATCGATTAAAAGTCGTAAAAATAACTACCTTGAAAAGAATTCGTTCTTATTTGCAGAATGCACACTGTGTCAACTCGCTAATTGCCACAGTTTTTAAAAATATTTCAAAACTTATTAATTTCTACCTCACTAAAAGATCTACTCCCAGCCTATTCAGTTGAACTTCGTAGTTTATCATTCACAAATACCATGACCAAAGCAAACCCGCGATTCCGGCGCTTCAAAAAAATATCCGAAAATCCCACCTCCAACGAATCCCCATTGTGCAACCACCCCCAAAAATCGACAAAAAAAAGTAGAAAAAGTTCGGTCGGGCCAATCTGCATAACGAACTCGTGGGCGGCGCGGGTGGGAGGCCGTCGAAACAAAGCCCGCGGCGCCGTGAAATATTAAGTCGTCGGCCGAGCAGAGCTCGATAACTGTTGCTCCCGCGAGCGGCCCAATAATTGGCTCGCGCGCGGTTTCGCGCCGACGAGGCCCCACCGGCCGCCCCTCACCCTACCTCTGCCCACGCGAACGTTCACCCGAGCGCGAGCCCGAGCTCGTACTTTTTTTGAGCCGGCGCTGGCTCAATGAGTGCGCTTTTTTCGTATACTCTGTTGCTTTGGGCTTTTTTTTTGCTAAAAAATTGTGCCGAGGCGTTTTGTTGGTTTCGGTTGTTTATAGTTACTTTTTACATAATCAATTAAATTAAGTGGAGCGCATCGGAGAAGATGTTTTTGGAAAAAAGAAAACAATAACAGAAGTTACGGAGAAGATCCGCTTTACCTGTGGTTTAAATAAAATTAGAGTTGCCGTTAAAAATATAAAAGCAATAAAATAAGAGTTAAAGTAAATTTTAATTTTAAAACTAAATTTCAAAGTAAGATTCATGTTTTTCGCAATTAAAAATATAAAAATAAATTATAATCAATTACTGCAATACCAAGAGGATAAACTATATTGACGTCTCTTTTGGCAAAAAGGGGTAGAGAGAAAGAAAACAGAATTAGAATGATGAACAATTTTGACAACTGATCAAGCGTAAAATATCGTACTGAAATTCGGTTGATTAATTTGAACCGCTCCCTAAGAGCCCTCCGCTAATTATTCATATTAAAGCACGCTGTCATACTTCACTAATTTGACGAGTAATTTAACCAATATTCGACTATTAATACCAATTTACTTCTGACATAACGCGAGGCACAGCTTTACATTCGCCGATTAGTAACTAACACGTCGACGTAAATACAGAATTATTATTTGAAAATGAAGCTACAATTGTCATTCATTTTTCTAGAACTACTAAAATAAACGTATAAATTAAGATGAAAATAAATGTGTCACTCAATTGGCTATAAAAGTCTGATCGAAAGGCGAATAAGGTTAAATATTATTACTAAGCGAAGTAAAAAAAGAAAAGCCCAAAACTGTTCAATTTACTAGACCGACCAGAGTAAAAATTCGAAAAAAAAGTTCAATCTCGAAGGAAAACTGCATCGTAGCATAGCTCGAAAGCCAACCGGGTATTCCCTCCTGAAATATCGCGTTCATTCCTGCCCCCGATGCTTTATCATAAATTTCAATCACATTACATCCGAACCTTTTCAAATTTACCCTCGCTCGTCCGCCCACCCATTTCCGGGCTTCTCCGATACCACCCAACCTTTTCTAGCCGCTACCCTCGAAAAGAAAAAAAAATGAAGAAAATGGTAGAAAGAGTAGAAAAAAACAAGGCGCATTGAGCATGCACGAATGGCAAACAGAGCGGGTCCGGCGGGCCGCAGCGTCGATTGTGTCCGATTTGGCAGTGGCCGCTCCGGCGGTGTGGCCACCTCGAGGAACGGCCGGAGCCGCCGGAATGGCAGAGAACTGGCACGTTCTAAATGCGGCCCGCCGCCACGTGCGCTCGCCTCGTTTTTCTCCCCTTGCCCTCCCTCCGCGACGGTCGAATTGGAGAATCGCGCGCCGGGCTAAACTTCAATCGGCCGCGGCGCTCCGATTTTTGCGGACGACGCCGGCCAATGGGGGCTTTGTCGGCGAGCCCCGGATTGCGATGATTACGACCGCGAGTCCGGGGGATTCTCATTTTTTTTTTGTGGATTGCGAGTGGATTGGACGATCGCCGTAAATCGATAATTTATGTATTGAAGGGATGCTGGGTATGCGGTTGGCCTGAGGGTTTTGTCGTTTATGTGGAGCTTCAGGTGTTGAGTGTGGTCGTGGCTCACTTTTGACATAAAATTTTTATAAAAATTATTTTTGTTGATATCGAATCTTGTACAGAAAAATTTCGTGATAATTAGACATATTGTTTCCTTATTATTTTCTCATTAGCATGCAATAAATGCATTTATTAATGAAATGTTGAATAATATACCTTAAAATGTCTAAATTTACAAATTATACTTCAATTGCACTTTAAATACCACGTTATTATAAAAAATAAATATTTAAATGAGGTATGTTTATTTAGATTGAAAATTTAGATAAAGGATTCTGCGTTAATTTAAATTTTACTGAATGATTTGCAAGAGCATCAGATTTTTTAGTGCATTTTTATCTTGACCTCATAGAAACGCTGGGTCGGAAGATTGCGTAATCAGAAAATAGGAGTCGCTGGCCAATTACATTACCATTCGCTGTTTGCAAACGAGAATTAGTATAATTCCTTCTTTTTCCATCCAAGCAAATAAGTCATCTGCAGCTACCGTTGCATTGCTCGAAGTAAAAAATAAATCAAAAATATTTTTTCCTTTTATCGCAAAAAAAAAGAAATAAAAAGTAAATAAAGTTAACTTTTAGCTTTCTCGTTTTAATGTCTAACAAGCGCAAATTGAGTAAAGATTCAGCTCGTTTAAAATTTCCCGGGCATTGAATTAATCTCAAGAAAATTTTCGAGATTACAACTATCGTATCGAGCGCGGGGATGAACTTCACCTCGCCTCGAGTGGATCCTCAGCTCGTCCCCGGCCGCTCCGCCCCCACTCCTCGCTCCATCCCGATCCGGCCAAATGAAGAAACGTCGCTCTCTCGAAGCGAGTTTTAATTGGGATTTGTTTTTGCTCCGGAGCTTAGTCGTGTAACGCGGAAAATAGAAGTTTACCGTCTGATTCTGCGCGGTCTATTTTCTGCAAATGAGACCAAAGCCCCGGCGTACAGCTTTATTTTTCTTCTCTCTCTCTCTCTCTCCTTTATATGCCAAGAATCCGCGAAATCGACCCCCTCCCGCGTGTATTTTTCTTGGCTTCCTCATCGAGCTCGGTTTTTTCCGAAATTATTTTTAAAAACGGCCCGTCGATTGATGATTCGCGCAATTTTAGACCGCGGGGAATACAGGCCGCCGATCGATCCCACCCGATCTACTTTTTATAAATAAATGCCGGGGTAATTGAAGATTGAGAGGGCATGTCGTTTAAAAATTAAGAAAAATAAAAGATCGATCGGACGATCTCGCTCGCCGCCGGGGGATTAATTTTCGGGTGAACGAAAACTCGTCGTGGGAGAAACGAGGTTTAATTGTTGCGCAATCTGGAAAACGGAAGTTACTGACCGAGCCCACGTGCTCCACTTACGCGGGTAAGACCAATCAGCCGCGGTCTGTAAGGATTATCCGGAGATTACTTATGATTATCTCCGGCCGGATTCTTTTGTCTCATTTCTCTTCATACAGGGTTAATAGAAATGTGTTTTCCATCGAGAGAACCTCCGCCGATGCTTTAAAATAGAACAGAATCAAAGCAGATTTAGATGTATTATGGAAGGTTCAATTTTTTGTATTATTCTTTCTGTAAATCAAATTTTAGGTCTTAAAAAATTCTTTCTTAAATATTAAAACTTTTGAATTTTTGTACACAAGTTGTATAATCAATACAGGCAGCATAACATCTTAGAATAGTTTTACTTTTTCAGGTCAGTATTTTTCAATAGAAGGAAGACGTTATTGCATTTCTACATAAGAGTTCGAGATGCTACAAGCATTTCAAAATATTATATGTGAATGAAATATGTGCACTTGTTCGCCAATCTTGATTTTATTTCACAAAAAGAAGAAAGCACTTCATAAATATTTGAAAAAATGTGAAAATTTTGAATTGCAAATTGAAATATTAACCTTTGTTGTGCTCTAAGGGGTATGATATAGAAGTGTGCACAACAAAGATTGAAAATGCAGAGATGATTTTTTATTCGAATTGACTCAATTGATGAAATGAATAGGACCGAATAAATGGCTATTTGTCAGCGATATTGCGCGAATATTTTTATGTCGCTTCATCAGTGATAACACGTCTTTTGAAATAGTTTCATATCTATAAAGAAAAAAATATGGTTCATAAAAAAGCCGTAGCTCTGAATACCCTGTTCACGAATCCTGAATTAAATTCCCATAATGTCTGATACGCTCGTATATCCAATCAAGAGGGATAACGGAAGCCGCTCAAATTTACATATAGAGAATTTTTTGTGCAAATACAACGACACGATAACAAACGAATTTTGTTAGCGAGTCTAAGATCAAGTGTACCCTTGTATTTCTTGGTAAAAATTATAACATTACGAAATTTGCATTATAAGAGCTTTTTTATTAAAATAAAAGTGTGCTCTTCGGTTACTGCACTTAACTAGAATATCTTTTCAGCGTGCAAAATACTTTATTCATTGTAATTAGAAAAAGTTGAATATAAATCCCTGTCAATTAAAATTTTCGCTTCGGAAGCATTTTTTAATTCCGAAACCATTTGCAAAAATAAAAAACGAAAAATTTAATATAGGAGAAACTAATAATGAACGAAACCTCCTGTGGTGTTTCAGAATGTCCGGTACGGTGAGGCGCCCCGGGGTGGTAAGATGGGTGGTAGAAGGCCCCGCAGCAGCAGCAGCAGCAGAAGCAGCAGCAGTAGCAGCAGTAACGCGCGCAAAAGCGAGAGCGGCGGAGCGAGCCAGCCCCGGCACCGGGGAAGCCTAGCGGGCGCCGCCGCCCCACCTCCGAGATGAGCGATCTACAGGCCACCCTCGAGTTCTCCCTCGAGCTCTGCAAGTTCTACAATGTCGATCTATTCCAGCGCGGGTCAGTCGAGACTACTCCTCCTATTACTACTTCGACCTTCCTTTAACTCTCTTTATTTTCCTTAAACTCACTGCTCGCTGATTAAAATTTATATATTTAGTTCAAGTGAGAGAGTTCAGCCGACGAGGATCTTTGGCGCTATTGATTTTTCTCTTTTCTGTTTTTCATACTTTTTAATTAAATGGCATTTTTCGTAAATTTGTTAAAATACGAGATCTAAAGAATTTGACCACACGGAGAAACATTTGGCAACAAAAATTACTAGTCTTCATTAAAGAAAGGTCAAAGGTGAAAAATGCTAAAAACAATTAGCAAATTTTACTGTAAGTGTACTAAAATTTAGTATCAACATTTCAAAATTTCCTAGCGACTACCTATATCGTTTTTGATTATTCGAGTTTGTTCCCGTTTCAGCATAATTGAAGAACTACACTTTAATTATTTATGCAACAATTTTCTCCGTATAATGCATTTCTTTCGAAGAGATTCCCGACCTTTTCCAAGAAAAATGGCTAAAGTAACAATACCTTTTACATAAATAATTTATATAAATAATACATTTCAAAAAAGGTAAAGTAAAGATTTGAAAAATACTTGGAAGCAATATGCGCTAATAATCCCTTAATTCCATTAGATATATAAGATTCTTTTAACGTTTATCTTTAAAATAATGCAGTAATAATGTACCATAATGAGATATTTACATCAAATTAAGAGTAACAGTAAAGTAGCTTCATAAATTTTCCAAAAGATTTCCTCAACCTCATCGCGGCCGCGCCAAGATGAGCGCACTCCCCGACCCCACTACCGAAACACCCCATAAATTTCTCTAAACGATCCGCCCACACGGAGGAGAGCGCGCGCGAGTCTTTTTTAACGAGAGAGAAAGGGGAAGGGTTGGGCGGCGGATGCAAACCGATGCGGAAAATTGCTCCTTCCGCCTCGAAAAGCCACTCGCGGAGTTCTCAATAAACACATCCAGACGAGAGTCATCGCGAGGGCCCCTGAAAAGCGACGACTCTCGACCCCCCCCCCTCCACCCCCTCGGCCGACTTCTTCTCCCGCGCGGTTCTTTAAGGCCTCCGCGCGCGTCGCCCTCCATTGACGTTCGCCGCACCCGGGCGAACCTTGAACTCGCGCGCCATTCACGCCCAGCGCAAAAAATACCCCGAAGCCCCCCGGGGCCGTTCGAAAAATCGCGCGCCTTTTCACGAGCCGAGGACGCGGCCCCCGCGGCTCTGCCCGCTCCGCAGACTCGCTTCATAATTTAAAGGAGCTTCGCGGCGAGAAGCTCGCGGGGCCCCCCTTTTGTCGCCATCGACGAGTCGACGTTTCGGTTGAAGGGAGCTGGAATGTATAATTCATTGTGGATTTTGAATTGAGAGCTTTTTTTTAGATCGGGTATTCGATGAAAAATTAGGTGGGAGGGGGGAGGCATTTTCTAGCACTTAAAAATTGGAAAGGATACCTGAGAATCGTTTTAAAGAAGTTTGCTTCGATTGTGAAACGTAATAAAAGTTTATTTCGGTACGTAAGTAGAAACAGACGTATGCGGACAGACATATATTTTTAATAAAGCTTTCTAAAACTCTATTCAATGATGGGTTAATTATCATGTTTTTTTTTCCTAAAAATAATTCTTTATTATAAATAAGATCACGAGTTTAGTACATTATTATATACTTTTAGTTGCAATCGTATAATTTTCATTTGATTTGTGTATTGCCGATAATTGGAATGCGAAGTTGGAAAATTCAATGAAATTCTTTTTAGAAAACTAGTTTTAATAATCTTCCGATGAAAAATGAAAAATTGTAATGCTCATTAAAGAATTCTTCTATAAGAAGCTTCTTTTCCTAAGAGGATAAGTACCATCCATCGATCGCTTTACCATCAAACGCGATCATGTCATGATTTTCTTCCGCTTCGCTGAAAACATAATTTTCACAATAAATCTCTCTTCCGCCAATGAATTATTTCACTCCCCCTCAATTCAAAAACTCAGAAATTAACGAACCACTAGTTAAATACAAATAAATTACTATTCGTTTACTTCTTCCCGGGCTTCTTCCCACTTCTTCCCACTTCTTCATATTTAAATGATCAAAAAACTAAACTAAACGTGATATTTCAGCTTGAAACTGAAAAACTCCTTTAATCCAGTGATGTCTAAAAAATCCCGAGTCATAGGAAACGCCTGCCCAAAAAGTCCACTTGAGCATCGGCCCTTTAAATAAAAAAGCCTTTCTCAAAAAAAAGGAAGTCCTGGAGAAAGAGGCACGGGGAACGTAAAAAAAGCCGGCTCTTCGTGCCTTTCTCGAGGAGCGCCTTTGAATCCTGACGGCGCGCGCATTATTGATGGCCCGGCGCAAACACACGGACGTCGGGATGCAGAGGGGTAGATTCGATCTTCCGCGGCGCGTCCGCTCCTCTTGCCTGAATAATGCGCCGCCGGGACTTCCCACCTTTCCGACGGGAGTCCACGCTTCCAGTCGGAGTATACGAGTGTATAGCGGGGTTCGTTCTGCTTCGCAGGTACTACCAGATCAGGACGTCCCTCAGAGTCTCGCCCAAGCTGCCCATCAAGGTGGAGGTCTCCCAGCTTCGGAACCGTGAGTTTCTTGCGATTGCAATTGAAATATTGTTGTTTGTGAAATTGATTTTCTTTAATTACATTAGCGGAGAAAGACAGTACGGAATATATTATTAAATATGAAAAAATGTAAATGAACAGCAAAGTTTGAGCTTATGATTCGTTAATACACATTGTTTCGGTGCGAGATTTAATACAGCTTTTTATGAAATTTTTCGTTGCAATTTCTTTTGTTCTCCATGTTATCTTTCACTTCCACGCTTAAAAATGCAAATGTTGAAGAATTTTACATTTTTACAGAAGCGCTAAAATTTTTTCCTCGGGTATGCCACTGAAGTTAAAACTTCAAGTTACTTTTTTATTATGTTATTCAATTACAAAGATGAAAAATTTTGTGAAAGCAGCAATCTTGCACTTCAATGTAGCTCGTCTAAAAAGCAAAGAATGCGCGGAGAAATGTATAAAAATTTAAAATGTCCCTTTTTTGCACGTAAAATGGCAAATAATTCGAGGTAGGACTTTTAACGAACAATGCGCGCGAAAGTGGAGGGCGATTTCTTGAAAATCCAAACTTTTAATATTTGCATGGACTTTTAAAAAAGTATGAATTTTAAAAAGCGTTGACCCTCTTACTCGAGGCGGTAGGAACAAAAGCAGCCGTTAGAATTTAAAAAATCTTACTCGCTCGCTGAATGCGTACCTCTCCAACTTGATAGCCTGAATTATTTAACGTTGCGAGCATTCAAAATACTTTTTCCAAAGAGTCACTTCCGTTGAGCAAACGAGACGTTGTATTGGTTATTTTCTTTTTTCCATTTTATTAATGCACGTCAGCGACTTTTTGAGGAGATGCATATATTTCTTTACATCGTTTTTTTGAATGGAAAATAAAGGCGTGATTTCGCTATTGTAACTTGTTTTTTAAATTTACGCTAAGCGCGAATAATTTTTGTGTAAAAATCTCGTTTCAGATGAAGTAGGACTCTGCAATTGGCTATTTTTTATAGTTTCACGAGTAAATCAAACTTTTATAATATAACTTTAAAAATGATATTTTGCTGAATCCTCTTTGAGCGTCAAGCACAACTTTTGTCATTAATTAGTTCAATTAAAAAATATTACTAATACACGCAGAAATAAAGTTTTATTCATACGAAACGCAATATTTTCGCTTCAAATGTACATACCTTTTACTATTCTTTTCATACTTTATTCTATGTAAATCCATTCGAATATTTTGTTTCTCTAACTCTGAATAAAACTCTCTTTCGTAGAAAAAAAAATATTGAAACCACTTACATCTTATCGAAGCATTTGCCAGAAAAACTCTTCCTTCTGCATGTAGAATTTTACTTGAATATAACCCGCAAAAAAAATGCATAAACAAATCTCACCTACTTTCCCCAAAAGAACATCCCCTCTCTAACTAACTTAAAGAAAATAAAGCAGCTAGCGGTAGCGAACTAATGAGTAAACTTAGCCCGTCGTAACGGCGCAGATTCGCTGGAGGCGCCGGGCACGAGTAAGCGCTTCCAGATCCTGTACCGCAACGAGGAGGTGACGCTGGGCACGTCGGTGCTGTTCCGCGCCCACGTCCTCGTCCACAGCCACAAGATCGAGGAGGCCCTGGCCCGCACCCACTTCCACCTCGGCGTCGAGCTCTGGTTCAGCGAGCCCACGCAGCCCGGCAACATGGCCTGCGTCTCCTCCAGGTAACGTACATCCCCCTCTTTATAGTCTCATTTCCTTGATAGGCGCCTCAATCCGAAGGATTGCGATTTTTTTTACGCCGAGATGAGCCGCGGCGCGCGTCGCTGGAGCGCGATTCGGGCACTCTTTTTCTTTTGAGAAAAATTGCGCTCGAAGCTTTAGAGACTATTCGCGACGGGTACTTTCAATTTTGGGTATATAATGTTCATTTTTGCTTTATTGACGTTTGGAATTGGTAGTCGTGTCAGTAGATATTAGATAGAAAACTTAAGTAAAATTATTTTTTATTCACATATGCTTATTTAAATAAATAAGACACTATTGAAAAATATGAAACCTATAATTAAGTGTCTTTTTTCGTAAATATGTTTTAAAGTAATACTTTGATCATTCTTTAAAAAATATTGCGTTATAAGCATCTAATAAAAGCTTTTATCCGTTCGTCTTACCACACCCATCTGTTACCACTTATTGCAGCGTAACCACTAAAAAAGCGTAAGATCGATACTTTAAAGCGTCGGCACAACTACGCCATAAGAAAGCCATTAAATTTGCGACGTAAAAAAAGATGAAAAAGCGAAGAAAGTACAGTACCGTCGCATTTTCCGATTTCCTCGCTATCCATCCAACGTCCACCCCACTCTGCGTTTATACACCGCGTATGCGAGTGCGCGCGCGCGTCCGTGTGTGTATGCGAGAGGGAGAACACGGATGGTGGCATTATCTGTTGGCCGCGTTTTGCAGGGCGCTGCAGCTGAACTTCACCCCGACGAAAGGCCTACACTATCATCTGCCGGTGCTGTTCGATTACTTTCATCTCGCCGCCGTCTCCATGACCATACACTGCTGCCTCGTCGCTCTCCATCAGCCCAACATCAAGTCGGTACCCTTCTGCTACCCACTCCTCCACTCTCTCTCTCTATCTCTTTCTCTCTCTCTCTCTTCTCTGTCTCTCTCTGACTCTCTAGCACCATCCCCATTGTTGTGCAGCGCTAAATTCGAGATTCTAATCGCGACGCTTTTCCCTTTGTTCTCGGTACGACGACGATGCGACGCTCACAACGCCAGGAAGAGCATTCTTCATTATGTGCAGAGCTGGTGAGGATACGATTCTGCTGCTTGCTTTTTTTTTTGCTTTTGTTTTTTGTTTCTGCTTGTGATTTGTTGCGGAGGGGGTCGCTGGAGTTTATATGCGCGATGCTGCTGCGAATTTTCGTGAATTGTAATTTGATTGCTTGGGATGATAAGAAAACATTTCTGCTTTTAACGGTGAAAATTACAGATTTATTATGAGATAAATTCTTGCTTTATGCCGCAGCGATGCTATTTAGTTTGGTTTAAAAAAGTTTTTTAATTTGATGCGCATGGAAAAATGTAATTATTTTTCGAATAATTTTATACGCACTTTTTGTTTGGTTGCTAAAAAATTAAAGCAACATCGCGGATTTTAAAAAAGTTCACTGCGCTTCCATCTTGACTTCGTACAAAGGATATAAAAGAAGCGTTACAAGGACGCTTTCGCAAAAAGAAGTTAATCTATGTATAAAATAGATTTTTTTATGCTGAGCGATGTAGTTATCGATCGATTTTTTGCAGCGCGCCGAGAGGCGGCAAATCTTGGGTGCAGGTAAAGCAGCCGTCGTCCAACAACTCCGAGACCAACAATACCTTTAAAAATATCGTAAGTTTCTTCAAAGCCTCCTATTTCCAATAAATAAACCGCATCTTTTTTAAAATAAATAAAAAACTTTCAAACAAAGAGAAAATACATATTCACATCGCACGAAAATATGAATTTTGCTCTCTAAAACAACAGAATAAATCAAACGCTGCCTAAAAAGCGCACGAAAAAAAAAAGAATCCACGGCACTTTTCAAAAATTCCCCCCGGCTAAAAGCAAACACCCTCCCCGATCGACGAGTCGTCCCAGTCGACTCGACCAATTGGCTGTTAAAGAAGTGAAAAAAAATTGAAAGAAAAATTTGATTGGTACGTCGCGCGTGCTCGCGCTACCATGTAGCTAAGGCCGATGCTGGCGCGTCGAGACGTCGGGAGGCTGACGGGAGGTCGGTTGTGTTCGAAGGAATCGACGACGCGGTGCGTGGGCTCGGCGACGCGGCTCCAGCACGCCAAGCTCGTCCAGCAGGAGGTGACGAGGCTGCTGCTGGCGGCCCGCGAGTCCCTCCTCGGCGACCTCGCCGACATGGCGAGGCTGCTGCCCTCCTGGCAGCAGCGGGCACTCGAGATCGCTCAAAATACGCACAAGGAGATCACTAAGGTGAGTTTCTATACTTTTAGAAATATATTTATTTTTTTTAAACAGCTGGATTGTAATTAGATAAGGTTTAAATCTTATTCCAGAATTAAGAAAAACAAAAAATTATTTAGTAGGTATTAAATGAACATTAAATCAGTTTACAGTATTGTTGAACTTTTTATTTAGTTTTCTTATTTTTTGTTAATTGAGAGTAGAATTTCTGATAATTTTCTTGAATAATAAATTTCATACGATAGACCAGTCTTGCTATGAATGTCTGTTACTACTTGTTTATGTAACCTACTTGTAATAAACCAATGCAATATGTTTTTCGTTTTTGTTGAGAGACTTTTGTCAGATCAGAGTCAAACTTGTTTAGTAGTAAAATAAAGTGGCAAATACATCAACTATAATTTTTTAATTTAAATTTAACAAGATTAATATAATAATCAAACATTATAAATAAGCTAAAAATAGTTCAAATATGATCTACTTAATGAAATTGTTGAGCACATACTGCAATACTTAATTAACATAAAATAATATGTTCTTTGTTAAATTAATTTAAAAAAAAATTAAATTAAATTTAAAATTGAATTAAAAATTACATATATTTATAAAGTTAGGCTTTTATGTAAAACGATATTACATTTAAAATTGATTGGGGTACTCACATAAAATTAATTACTCTTAAGCTAACTACAGTGAGCTCTGATGCGAAACTCAAACAGACTACTTCTAATGTAATGAATTCATTAAAATTCTCAAGCATGCTAAATGTTTGAATTTCAGATGATAGACACGGAGGAGGCAGATATCGCTCAGCTCTGCGCCCAGAATATCGTTTTGTGGGAACACTTTTTGGAGGCGTTTTCGGGCAGGGATGCGGTCCACCAGCACCTTGCCCGGGTCCATCATCAATTAAGGGTACGGGCACCGCTCTATTATGCATTTCCCTCGATAATTTAATCCCTCCCGCGGCGCGGCGAGTGCGCTTTCAGACTGAATTTCAATTTGCCCGGCCGTCATTTGCATTTTCGAAATGAATAACAAACAAAATGCCGCGCAAAGTGCGCGCGAAACTGTGTCCCGTCGAATTTTCGCGCGCTGCTGGTGAAGTGTCCCTTTTTAAATAATTCATTTGCGCCGGCTTCCTGTTTTTCTCTTTGAGAGACCTTAATGCTTATTTCTCGCTAGTTTCCTCGTAAAGATAAGAAAGTCGCGAGTTCGCCGAGTTAGAAACTGCTACTTTTCAACGGAAAATTTATTTATTTTTCAAACGAGGTGAAAAATTTTGTTGTAACCCGATTGTTTTTCAAGCGAGCGCTTGCAGAAGATTTTCAATTTATTACAGGCGACACAAAAAATCCTAACTGTTCGCAAATTTATTGCTTCCGTTAACGTGGGCTCGGGGTACTCTTCTTTCGTAGCTGGAGCGGAAAAGCGAAGCAGCTGGTAGAATAATGCGAAACGATGAAAGTTAATCGGCTTCGCTGATATCGGAAAAATTGTTATTAGAAAGTTGCCTTTTCATCCTTAATACTTTAGTTTTCGAAATTGATCTCGGGCACTGAAACAGGCTTAAGTGAGGTGTAGTTCGAAAAGCCCCATTTCTTTTGCAATTTCATTGATCGAATTTCACAAATCCCGATGCAATAATTTTATTTCGAGATTTTCTCGAAATTCCTTTCTTACGTAATTATATAATTTCTCATGAAAGAAATATCATGACATCATTTTAAATAAGTTTAATACAAATTCGGTAAAGTTGACTTAAGATTTTTTTACAGCACATTCAAGATTTACATGTTTTTTTCACTTTTCATTTAAAAGAGCGAATTAATAAAAATATCCCAAACGCTACTTGCAGGTGCGCCGCTTCGCGGAGGGTTTCTTCGTGCTGGAGAACCCGCGGACGTCGGCGGCCGGCTGCTACGACGCCAACTACCAGTCGTACCAGGCGGTGAGCGAGGCGGCGCGTCGCTCGCGCTACCTGGCGACCCTGCCGAACCTGCCGGTCCACTGTCCGGAGCTCGACGGCGACCTGCACAGCCTGCCCCTCATTTTCGAGGACCGCTACGCCGACATGCAGCAGCGGCATCGCAACAGCGGTGAGCCCGTTTCCGCGGTTCTCTCGACTCGCCACCCCCGAGGTCGACTACGCTCGATCTCTCGGATGAGTGATCGAACTAGCTCGTTGATTTATCGCTTTCGACGATTAAGGATCACGATGAGCCGCTATAAGTCTGTTTAATCCCTCGCGGTGGCTAATTCATTACTTGATGTATAGCACTTGCCGTGTATTACTTCTACTTCTTACGTTTTATTAAACATTAAAAATTATTTTGACGCATTGAAGTGTTTTCAAATTTCGTTAACTTTCTTTTCAATATGCTTGTTGCAACATTTCTTCCAGAAAACTAAAAACTAGGTGCTTTCCAGCATAATCATGCTTTTTGTCATTCTTCATTAAAAATAAATGAAATGGTGATACTAAACGACAGTCAGAGAAAGAAAATAAAAAGGAAATAATCGATTGCAGTGCCGAGCATGGACGACTGCAGCTGCGGCATAAGCGCGATCCTGGACTCGCGCAGCCTGGCGAGCAGCGTGTGGTCGCCGCGCTCGGAGGGCGCGGCGCAGGAGGTCGCGGGCTACCCGGGCCGGCTGATGCTGGCGCCGACGGCGACGCTGCCGGCGCGGCACAGCAAGAGCCTGGACCAGCTGGGCCCGGACCTGGTCACCTCGCACCAGCCCCAGTCGACCGTCCACTCGCCCAAGACGCTACCGCGCAGCGCCTCCACCCAGCTGATCAGCAACAAGCACCAGCACCAGCGTTCGAGCTCGGCCGCCCGCATCGCCACGCCCCCCGCCACCGTGCCCTCCAGGGGCAAGCAGCGGCCCGCCGCGCCCTCCTGCACCAGCCTCTTCCCGCCGCAGCCCAGGCAGCAGGCCTGCTCCGCGCCCAATCCCACACTGGGTACGTTCTAGGCTTCTTTTCTTTTAGTTTAAGAATTTTAGTTTCTTTGGGTGAAATAAGCAGATTTTAGGTACGGAATTAGAAACCGTCGCCCTAACAAGGAGAATAATGGTATTAATCCTCTTTATATAAGTAAATTATCAAGTCATCATAAGTAAACTACTGGTGTTTCATTTCCATTTACATAATATCAATTCGAAACTGCTGTTTCTAACAAGACTAAATCTAATCCGAGGGAAGGCGACATCTCGATTCCGGTCCACCGGGCGAATCGCGTTAAAGGGGAATTGAATTGAAACTCGTGTGTGTGCAGGCACGACGCCGGTAGCGACGCTGCCGCGGGCGAAGTCGACGCAGACCCTCGTGCCGAGCGCATACTCGCAGTCGCTGTCGGGTGGCGGCGCCGAGGGTGCCCAGTCGACCTCGATTACCTCCCTGCTCGCGGCAATGTTTCCGGAGATACCGAGGAACGAGCAGCTGCCCGGATACCGACCCGCCCCCGGCAAGAACAACCTCAAGGTGCCGAGCTGCGTCGGCAACCTCGACCTCGCCCAGATCGCCGTCTGCTTCTCCTTCGACGCCAAGGCGCCCAGCTTCTTCGGCGACGGTTAGACCCTTTCCTCTTTGGTTCACATTTTCCCTTTTCAGTATCGTAAACTAGCAATTGCTTCAATGCATTGTAATCATAATATCGTCGCTTCCTACGAAGATTTTAAGTCTTCGTGGTGCCAATTGATATGTGTTAGTCGTCATAGGAAGCGGCGGTATTATCTCAAATTTTCTAAAAATAAAAAACAATAAAAGACACTGATTTAAATCTAGAGATTATAAATAATTAAATAATTTTATAACAGAAAAGCATAAAAAATGAATTGATCAATTAAACTTAACTTTAGCATTGATTAATGATAAAAAACGTTAAAATTAGTAGGTACGCAGTCGCTGCGGCTGGAGCCGCGCAGCCACCGGCTGCCGCCGCGGCAGCAGCAGCCATTGGACGGGGGTCTGGATAGGCCGCGGGCTAACGGCGAGGCCCTCTACACCGCGACCCTCGACCGCCTGAGCTATCGGGGCCGCGCCAAGCAGCAGCACTCGGCCGCGGCCGGCAACAGGTGAGCACCAGCATTAACGCGCTCGAGAGGGCCGAGATTCTGACCTGCCGGAACGTGCCTCCTTTCCGCACTTGGAATGCGATCGCGCCGCTTCTTTTCTCTCTCTCTCTCTCTCTCTCTCTCGCTCTCTCTCTCTCTTTCTCTCGCTACGCCGGCCGGCGCGAAGACATCTACGGATTATCCGGAGATTCGCGAATTTCTTCTTTCTTTGAGATTGATTTTTTTACGGATTTTAGCGCGAGGTGAATATTACGGGTAGGGATCTGCTACATCTGCTTCATAGTTTTCTGAATAAATTTAAAAAATTTGAAAGTTTTTCTCTTTTTGAAGAATTGTTTTGAAATTTAAAGATCGAATAAAGTTATAATAAAGGCGTTGAAATGAAATAATTAAAATTTTTGAATGAATTGAAAATAATAATAGGTAATAATTGCAGGAACGTCACTGGTAACGGTACGCTGGAGCAGCCGCGTAAATACAACACAGTGGGCAGAGCAAGCGGTGGCAGGGCCCAATCGAGGTCGGCAGGTCGTGAGCCGCTGACGAACGGCTCCGGACAGGGGCACGACATCTACGGCACGCTCATAGGCCAAGAGGCCCTCGATCGACGCACCAACGGCAAGCACGAGCCGCAGCTGCCCAAGAGGCCGCGCAGCACCGATCGCATTTTCGACGACGTGAGTATAACGCAGCAGCCGCGCGAGCCGCGAAGCACCGAATAAACGCTAATTTCAAAACGTCAACTGTGAACGCAGACGTAGATATTCACTTCATAGACGGAATTAGTAATTTTTATTTAAGTAGTAACAATCGAGTTTGGTCAGACGAGTTGAAATTCAAATTTTTTTTCACTGATCGCTTCTCGTATTTAAAAAATAAATTCAATTAATAAATGCAATTAAAATAACAAGAGCTTGAAAGACTTACATGAAAAATGACAGTCCATCTAATTTTCTTCCACACCGTTACTTTGTAAGTGAAGAAGAATGAACGCAATAGCTTTGCCCAACACACGTTAAAAAGCTCATTACGATAAAGAATAAGCACATCACTTTCCGAATTCACCCGCTTTCAATCTAATATTCCTCGCTTTGCCTTCCCGATCCCTCGGCAGAAATTCCGCGACGACGAGCTTTGGGAGGAGCCGCGGCGCGAGCGCCGCGAGGTGAACGGCACGTCGAGCGGCGGGAAGCGCTCGAGCTCGGAGAGCAACAGACGCTCGCCGGGCCGGCGGGGCGAGTCCGCGGAGAAGAAGCGCGGCGCCTCGGAGGGCCGACCGCGCCGCGAGCAGCAGCCGGCCCCCACGTACGAGGTGCTGGCGAACAGCGGCGCCGGGGACGCGAGCCAGCTGAACGGCGCGCCCAAGGAGCCCGAGGCGCAGCCCCGACGGCTCAGGGAGCACGGCACCGGCAGGTCGGCGCATTCCGGCGCCAGGCCGCACTCCGCGCCCAGCATCAAGGTCGAGCGGTGCTCCGACGACAAGCGGGAGAACGGCAAGGCTGCCGATCATAGAAACAGTCCTGGTTAGTAATTCAGCGACGACGTATTTGTCGAGTAAAAGTGAAAACCAATTCTGCTTAATGGATTTTAATTAATTTTAAGATGATTCCTTAGGTCTAGAACCAGTTAAACTTTGTGCAAGTTAAAAAGACGGAAGTAATTTCGATTTCAGTAGTAACAGTCGAGTTTGGTCAGACGCGATGAATGCTCGTTTCCGATATTTAAAAAATCGATTCGTTTAACAACTCACTTAAGAATTATGAATAAAAATAACATTATGATTTCTCCTAAGTTTAACATTTTGAAATGTACGTGTAGGAAAACTGGGACACCCACCACCACCAGCGGCGTATCAGGATCCGAGTTCACCGACCCCACCGAAGCACCGGCCGACTCCGAGCATTCTGGAGGTTGAAAATAACAACAAAATCGTACTGAAACTCGACCCACTGAAATCGCCCTGCGAGTCGCTCAGTCCAGGAATTCTCTCTCCTGTCTCCGCCATATCCGTGAACTCGTTCAACGGTATGCATATCGCTCGTAAAATAATTTAAGACATAGGGATGATTTTAAAGTAGCAACAATTTTATCAACAGTGGAGACGGGCTCGACGACGCCCAACGGCAAAAGGTTGCGATGTGCAAGCGTACCAGTGGCGCAGAACAAGATGGTCGTACCACGGAGTGCAGTCTCGATGCCCTGCATGCCGATCCGCGAGCCTCCGCTGCCGGCCCCAAGTGTAGAGGCAGTCGAGTCGGAGGCAGTTGCAGCGGCTGTTGCCGCTCGTCTCTCGCCGCCCTCTTCCAGACCCTCGAGTCCGGCCACCAGCTCAACCTCCAGCAACCTGACGTCCGAGTGCAGCGGCTGGGTCAGCAGTGGCGACACCTCCAGCTCCGAACAGCGTAGGGTCAAGCTCTCCAGCGAGCAACTCAGACAAAAGCTTGCTAGGATCGTACCCAGAAAGGACAAGAACGTAAGTAACTTGCAGTGAAGTTTGAACGAAGAAGCTGTAATCAGTGGTCTAATAAGTACAATTTTTTAATGATGCAGGAAAAGGAGAGGCAACAACAGCAGAGACGAGAGAAACAACACCAGCAGAACCAATCGCAGCAGCAGTCGAAGAAGCACGACTCTCCGGCGGAGCACACCTACGAAGAGGTTCGACTGCCGCCGCCGAAAATGTTTCAGGACGAGCCACCGCCACCCGAAGAGTTCCGAGATCCGCCAGCGCGTCCGGCTCCCGCCACTACCATCGACAACCCCCTTTATCACCTATACGAAACCGTGAAACAGCAGCAGCAACAACAGCATCAACAGCACCAACAGCCGCACCGGAGCTCGGGTGGCAGGTCGGGCAGTCCAAAGCAGACGAAGACGGCACCCTGCAGTCCGCAGAGGTCGAAGCAACAGCAATCGCTCGGGGACACGTCGCCGTACAGCCTCGGCGGCAGGCACGACGTCTGCGCCGACTGCTACCAGGAGGGCAAGGAGCTACTGCAATCCACCCAGGACGATTTCATCAACTTCAAGAAGTGCAAGGAGGAGTTCAAGCAGCAGATGTGCTTCGCCGGCAAGCTGTACAGGTGAGCGAATTTTTCGTGACTATTTGAGAAACTGGTGTCAGCGGTGGGACGAAGCTCGATGCGTAATAGGTGGGCCATTTACAGCGACTACCCGACCCTGGCGTCGACGCTCCCATACTTCCATATCAGCGACGAGTACAGGCTGTTCTCGCCGGAAGGCGTGCATCTTATCATTTGCGTGCACGGCCTCGACGGCAACGCGGCCGATCTGCGCCTCGTCAAGACTTACCTCGAGCTCGGCCTGCCAGGGATGCATCTCGACTTCTTGATGTCGGAGAAGAACAAGGTAAGGAGGAGAAAAATCGTACGTTTCAGATTTCTTGGATTTTTAATTTACTATTTCATTCTACAGGGTGATACTTTCTCGGACTTCGACACGATGACGGACCGGCTGGTGGGCGAAATCCTACACCACATTGAGAGTTCAGGCTTAAATCCGACGAAGGTGAGCTTCGTTGGCCACTCTCTCGGCACCATCATCATTCGCAGCGCTCTCACGCGTCCGCAACTACGGCCGCTGTTGCCCAGGCTTCACACCTTCCTGAGCCTCAGCGGCCCCCACCTCGGCACTCTGTACAACACCAGCGGTCTCGTCAATGCCGGTAATCACCTTTCAGCGTCGACCGAAAACGTTTTAACAAGTCGTTCGTTAACGAGGATCTCACGTTTCAGGGATGTGGTTCATGCAAAAGTGGAAGAAGTCGGGCTCGCTGCTGCAGCTGGCAATGAAAGACGCGACGGACGTGCGCCGATCGTTTATGTTCAGGTTGAGCCAGAAGAGCAACCTGCAGAAATTCAAGCACGTCCTGCTGTGCGGCAGCGCTCAGGATCGCTACGTGCCACTGCACTCCGCGCGCATCGAGCTCTGCAAAGCGGCGGTTCGCGATCCCACTGACCAAGGTATACTTACAAGTAATTTTTATATCGCTTTTACAATTGACTTGGCGTGAAAACAAACTAATACACCGTTTGTACGCAGGCGCTGCGTATCGGGAGATGGTGCACAACATCCTCTATCCGATCATGTCGGCACCGAACGTGAGCCTGGTGAGGTACGACGTGCACCACGCGCTCCCACCGACGGCCAACGCCCTGATTGGCCGCGCCGCCCACATCGCCGTCCTCGACTCCGAGCTCTTCATCGAGAAGTTCCTTCTGGTCACGGGCCTCAAGTACTTTAGATAAGGAACGGACTCTAGTTCATTACATCCATACCTATCTCCCCTCACTTTCTCAATCTTTCCATCGCCATCTTTCTGCCAACTAATGGGGTGTCTTTTAACGACAACGTGGCTTTTGACAAATGTTTTTACTAATTTGTTGTCCGATTAAAAAAGTATAGGATGGACTGCGAGATACAAAAGTTAAATCAACATTATTGGAAAAACCTGTTGCAACAAGACATCACTTGTTATCTTAATTTACATTACGGTAAATGTGTTATGTAAATTAATGATGAACGTCTAATTTAAAGACACATATAACCTACGCTTGATGTAGGCCCGAATTCAAATGAATTTTTTGGGCTTTTCTTGTTTTATAAGAAACTCCTTGTGCAAACTATCTCCGGGTTACCGTGACAATATTTTCATTTTTACCTTCGTAATCGTCTCCTCTGTGCCATACTTCGCCATGAATTTCGCTGTATAGTTGTAAAATTTAAAATGACAAAGTATAAAAGTATAAATGCAGCAAAACCCAAATGAACCTGTAAAGTAGATATTATATACGATGTATCGTCGAAAGCGCGATAGCAGACAATTTTTACTCGTGATAAATATATATATATAAAAGTAGAAAGCGAACGAGGAAATCGGTAGGCCTTCCTGCGAGCAGGGAAGACTCGGACGAACGTCGTAAACGGCATAGGATTTGAGAATTTTTAAAAGACTTTTTTCTCGCGCCAAGGATAAGCCACGCACCTTTTTAAATGCACAAAATCTCGATATTTCTCATAATTGACTGTCATCCGCACGAATTACGATCGACAAGTTAGCACGTACAGCAAGATATTACGAAAAAATTTTTTTCTTTTTTTTCCTCAAATCGTCATTTTTCTACATAGAACGGACTCAGGTAATTCACGTGAATCGCCGTGCTTTTGATAAATAGACACTAAAGTGTTAGCCGCAATATTTTCTTAAATCTTCTTTTCTCGTGAAAGCGAAGGAAAAAATATCTCGCAATTCTTATCTTTCATTCGATATATCTTGAAAGACGTTAATCGATAATAAAGCGTGTGACCAAACGAACTTTTTTTTTAAATTTTTAAAATTTTTTTATTACGACCGAGGTAGCTTGTACCGTATCCCAAGAGATAAACTTTAACCACGAGCGCCGAGCCTGGATTATCGTCCAAGTCGGTAACGGGCTCCCGAGCAGTCGCTGAAGAAGAATATAAAATGGTCTTTCATACGCGCGAATTCGCCTGCTATTCGCGTCTCCGTACGTATTAAAAAAAGAAAATAAAAATTACGTTCCTATTAAGCAAACTTTAAAACAGACGTCATAACTGTACTAGTAGTGCATGCCGATATTCGTCACCGAATGAGTCGTGTCGCGAGACGTGATGGTGAAGCTGATTTGATAGTACACAGGGCCTAAAAAAAAGCTCTCTTTGATTTGTCCCGAAAACAAGAAGAGATTCGACGAGCCGTACACTTATTTAAAAAAAAGCCTTCTTTTTATTGCGACGTTTCTTTTACTTGTGGGATTAGAAACGAATGATCAATCAACGGAGCGACGGGCGAGACACGATTGTTGGCCTTAGCGTTGTGTAAAAAGTGAATGGCGTTGTTAAGGAATGGACGCTGAACAACTTTCCTTATTTACGAATATTCGAGGCAATAAGGGTTTATTGCGATTGTGATTACATAATTCCTTATTGATTGTAATTTATATCATGCGTACTGCTTATAAGCCTTGATAACAACTTACACTTTAGTATAGCTTTTTAGTAATTTCTTATATCGAATGCTTGAGTACCTTCGGTATGAAATTCAATTTATCGTTAAATAAATAACTCTAGTCATTGAATTATAATTAAATTTGATTGCGTAAATAATTTAAGGTATCGGTGTAAGTGAAGTAAAGAAAGTTGTGCAACAATACCGATCGAAGAGTCATTATTGAAGCATGCGAGAGTGTTAAAACTTGCGAGAGATTAATCTGTTAACGAAGAGAGCGTAATGAATTAAATTAAGAGAAGCGTTAAGGAAGATATTTCTCTGTTAAAGCGTGTGTTACGAAGATTATATAACGAGAGCGATAAGAAATTATTGTCCAAGACATTGTCTTCTGATATTACGTGTAGGGTGAATCATTTAAGAAATCTCGAAGATGTTCATTCCACGTTAGGAAAGTTTACGAAACGTATGTCAATTGTTCCCCCCTTAAATCATTATATATATAGAAAAATTGAGTGTAGCACTATGAGTATATCGAAATTAAGACACTTTAATGAGTGACTACGCGCTCGAAAAAAATACGATCACAATTACCTTTCCGATTTTACTTTGCTTGCGCGCAGAATCAAAAATCGTTAGGAAGATCTATTACCGGCCGCCGGTCGTAATGTTTAACGCGAAATATATTTTACCGATGTTCTATTTTAGCGATCTGTCAATGAAGGAAAATTATAATTAAACGTTGAAATCGATATTTTATTTGAGATTATTAATTCTAAACGCGTATAGCGATTAAAATGTTGAACAACTTTAGTATGGATTTTATGAATTTTATATTTATAAATGAATCAGTCGAAAAAATACGTAAAAAAAATACACGAAAAAAGATAAAATTTTTCTAAAACTCAAAGGAGAATATTAGTTGTAACGAAATCGATTGCGTATGAAGTAGCCAAGACAGACGTCGGTTACGTGTAATTAATCCCTCCAATTACTACACGGAAAAGTATTATAATGTAATTTTTATTACGAACATGAGTAGTAGTGTGTTGCTGAAATCGTTTAAAAAACAATTTTGAATATCTTTGTAGAAGACGAAGTATAGTTCGTAATCAATGCGTTACGTATACATCATTTATACGAATTAAACTATTCGCTTTTTCAGAAAAATAAATAAATCAATACAAATAAATTTAGTTGAATATCTGGCTCGTTATTGTATGAATTTTCTGTGGAGATCACCGATCGCTTTGAAAGGTATTATCAGAACAAAAGTGAATGTAGACGAGAAGAATGCAGTCTTTAAGAGCAAATTGTACGATTTAGAAACGAGGAATATCCGTACCGATCAAAGGACACTAGTAACAATGAGAAAAAAATTAACGTAGATTTAATTTAATACGATTTTTTATTCTTCACTAAAATTTCTTTGATGAATATTTATTTTGATCTTATTCTGTAACGCTTAAATCGCAGTTCTTTTAGATAATCACATTTTTAACACCGATCGAATTTAATCGAGGACGAGGCGTAGCATCAGAACGAGCTTTTCGAATGTAATCCTCGAGGCATATGTTCAACTTCGTTTCAATTGACTGACACATACAAGATTAAGTATACGCACACACGTGTATATGTAATATCGAACGATCGTTTGAACAAACGATTAACCCGAGCTTCGTTTAGTAAAAATAAATGAAAAAAAGAACTGAAGATTTTGCTCGTCGCGCGTTACGAAAATCTTCGAAGCATTACTTAAAAAAGTAATCGAACAGAAAGCATCTTTCGCTCGACGAGTAAATAAAAAAACATAAAATAAAAATCGTCGACTCCGATAGAGGCAACAAAGAAAGGTTCAGGCAAGCGACTCGATGTTGCGGGATCCGATTTACGTTGATTTATCATTTTTAACGTCGGTATACGAATTGCGAGGGCGAATGGGAGAGTAAAATCGCGTCACACGACTAAAGGTAGAATCATGCTAATCCAGGGAATTTGTTCATTGCTGTGTCCTAAGCCATTGTTCGCTCTTGAATGGGTAATCATTGAACCAGGCGGATGGTATCACACATCTTATTCGTGAATTGAATTTCTACTCGTCACTACATTAACGATTTTTAACTTAATACTTAAGGCACAATTTTCTAGAAATTTACTGAAGAGATCTAAAAGGAAAAAGTCATTAAAAGGGGCTCGAGGTGGTCGACCTTCTGCTTTTTTTTAACTGGAGGTTCGAGGTCGCGACCTCACAGATGACGCTCACGTTTAATTGGTTTGTCCCTCGCGCCGCTCGATACTGGCACCATTCACGATATGTTCCCTTATAATTTCTATATTATTTAATGTGAGAAGAAATTAGTAAAAATACTAAAGAAATATATCGTATTACGATAGACTTACATTATAATGAAAATTTGAGAAATTTTACTACGTTTCTAAGTTAAATTTTATTACAGACTCTAATAATTTACATCATAGTGACAGTCTATCTTAAATATGACAAATACTAATAGCAACTTTTCTAAAAAAAATTATGTCATGAAACGTTGATAAGCGACTTCCGAAAATTTGCTGAAATACAAAAACTTAAATTTAGATAAAAGTAAAGAAAATGAAAATTTTAATCATCGCCAACTGCTGAAACACGAAACCGCATAATCAAGCAAAATGCAAGTAAAAAAGTTTATTTTAATAAATGTGTAACAATCAGATACAAGAAAGTAAACGAACTAGGAAATGATCTTCACAATCACCTCGAGCCTCGACTCACCGTATTTAGGTATGAGATACATAGTAAAATGAAAATCACAAAAAAAGGAAATAATCTGATAAATGCTGTAGTAGGGAGCAGTGCGAAGTAGAGAAAAGCGTTGATCGAACTAAAAGCGAGGGACTATATATACACGAGAGGAAGCGAAGGTTTGTCGATGGTATAGCTTCGTAGCGAGAATATGTCGTTTTAAAGGAAAACACCAATGAAGAAGTATATACGTTATACAAAGAAAAACAGAGTAACAAAAAAGAAAATATTATGTATACAATGTATACACATATGCAGCATGAGCATATAAATCTCTAAATCTTAAGGAATGCATAAATCTATACAGTGCGAACGTGTAATAGATTAATAAAATTGTAATTATTATTATCATGTTTGATTTTTTAACCTCCTCCCCCGACCTTGCTATGCGATCTTCTTTATAGCTATTCAAGGAGAAGCGACATCCTTAAATACAACTTCTGCCTTTGGTGTGGAACTTTTTTTAAACTGGGAGTGCGCATAAAAACAATCAGAAAAATTAAAAAAAATATGTATAAATATTTTTTAAACATAAATACATTTTAGTTACTTATAATTATAATAAAAGAAAAGATAAACAATTTCAATGATCAAAATTTATCGAATCATAATTTTTAATACAAATTTCATACTTTAGTAATATTCGGCTACAAAAAGTATGATCTAGCTGCGTATATAAGTACCTCTAATCTTACTCAGGTTATTCTGGTTCCTGGAGTTGTTACTGTTAACATTGCTAGCTGATTGAACGCCGACATTCACAGACGCACCGCAACCAGTCTTAAAGAAAAATTATAGATTTTTTAACTATGTTTATTTTATATTTTAATAATCATATCTTAACATTTTGACGTAGTCAATAATTAATTTTTATAAGGACTTACATCCTGTGGATTAGCTTGAGTAGTTTCTTGTACAGCGATTATGACAGTCAAAGTAAGTGCCAACAGCAGAGACATTATTAGATTCATTTTTGGGAATGAAGGTGTATCTTAATCAATGAAATCGAAGTTTTCTCCGTAATAATCCGTTTGAAATATATATGAAATGCAAAAAGTATGATTAGTATTTTAAGTATGCCTTTAATAACTTTTAATATTTTATACACATCTTCAATAACTTTGCGAAATAGAAATCATTTTTAAAAATGAAATTGTATATATACTTCAATTTGAAAAGGATAAATTTAACTTCGTGTCAAAACATAATTCTTTTACGCACTTTATTTACATGAAAGAAGAAAAAATTATCAAAAGCTATTCAATACGTTTTATTACTTTGCATCGTTAGACGCAAAGTATTGTAATGGAAATGAAAAAGATATTTTAAAGCAACAAATGATTATAAATAAAGTTATTGTTAGTACAGATTTATTAGTGACCGACTTTTCACAATGGATTGTACGCTAAACAAAGTCATAACATAGTCTTAAAAAATGTACCGACAAAAGTATTTTAAGAAATAATAAAACGACGTAAGCAAAATTCAACATAAGCTACACTAAAAACTTATAAAAAAATTACAAAAAATTATCTTAAAAAAAAGATAAAATTTTGATTAAAAATATCACTCTACTATAATTTCCTATAAAAAAAACGAGGTGTAATTGTAAAAAAATACCTGGAGTAAAAAGTACTTAAAGGTCATTTGCTACTTCTATTTTAAAATAAATAAGATTAAAAAAACATTGCCGATATAAAAACTTCTATTACCTATTCTCGTAGCAATAATAATGCGATAAAAAAATATGATTAAAAGGACGCATTCAACAAATTATCTTAAAATTGTCTTTAAAAAAGGCATTCGCGAGAACAAAAAGCTTGGAAATCCTTCTCTTTTTGATTCGGAGTTTCAGGATTTGACCTGTTTGTACGGGAGAAGTACTCGCGGTCGTAGCCGAGACCCCCGACTACGCAGGCACTTAAGGCACTTCGTGGGAGGCCCATCGGTTCTGCATAGCACCACCTGTTGCTGTCTGCTTCGTAGCACTCTACCGTTGCGATCGGCGCCGTACCTGAACAATTAATAAATTTATGAAGCCGATTTTTTTGTTTTTTCTCTGACAATTTGTGCATGAGAAAGCCAATGAAAACGTAAAATAAGTACCACTGAAACCACCGATCACGAAAATCATGTCGTCGAGAACAGCAGCGGCGAAGTTGCTTCTTGCAGTTTCCATGTGAAAAATTGGCTGCCACTTGTCTGGTTCGTTCGGATCATACTTTTCGGCTACAGCATAAGTGAAATTTAATTCATGGCATATGTTCAATTCGAATGACGCAAGCATGCATGCAATAATAAATGAGCTTTAAATGCGGAGTCGGAAATTTTACATAGTCAGATCTAAAGCCATGGGTCTCCAAACATTTATTTTCTAGCTCATCTTCTATAGTTTAATCCAAATAAACGTTGGAAAAACAGACCAGAGAAGAGCCTGGAGCGTCCGTCGTAGCCACCTAGGACGTACAGACAGTCTCGGTAGGCGACGAGGGAGTTGCCAGATCGGCGCTCGGACATCGGCTTGATGTAGCTCCACTGGTTGGTGGCCGGATCGTATACCTCGCAACTGTCGTGGATGGAATCGCCGTCGAAGCCGCCGGCGACGTAGACCCGCCCGCCGAGGGACGCGGCCGCCGCGTCCGAGCGACGCTTATTCATCGGAGCGATGAACTCCCACTGGTTTTCCGACGGGTCGTAGCGCTCGCACGAGTCCAGCCGCTGCACCTCGTTATTCTTACCTCCCAGCGCGTAAATCTTGCCACCTTGAACAAATCGATTTGTTTTTACGTATTTAAGATTCGCGTACAGATTTCATGATATTTGCATACCATTTACACAGACGCTGACGAAGCACCTGGCTTCAAACATGTTGGAGCGGTTGCGCCACTTTCTGGTCAGAGGGTCGTAGGAGCACATCGCAGCTGACATTCTGCTTTCGCCGTGGCAGCCGCCGATCACATAAATCTGGTTGTCTAACTCGCATATGCCGTGGTACGCAAGAGCCTTTATCTCTGTGTCGACCCTCATCGCCCAAGTGTTACTCCTGCGGATGGTCACGACATTCTTATTTTGTCCTTTTTATTAATTATTCTTTTTCCAAAATGGACGTGGTTCTTTCGGTATTTTAAAAAGTATGCAATTGTGTCGTGTGCGCACTTGAAGTCGTAAGTTTCGACGTGACTGACAGGATGATCGAAGTAGCCGCCTATCGTAAAGAGAAGCTCGTGGGACATTCTTGGCCAGACCAAGTCGTCCTTCAAGTCCGTCCAGTGTATCGAGCCTAGGATACTCGGTCGCTTGCCCAGCTGATTTGCAACCGTCATCAGTATCTCGCTAGTCGCCTTCGTTGAATTCGAAAAGAGTCACGTTGAAAGTGCAAAATTTTTATCCCACCTTATGAAAAACGTGACTGCAGTTTCAAACTAAAAGACTAAATTTCATTTAACTTTTCTCGTTTGTAACACCTCGATCGGATAGAATTGGATCGAGTAAATGTCCAGTTTGTGCACGGATATTTTATGACACTTAAAATTTCATTGGAATCGCTTTTTCAGTGTGCAGGCCTGTCGACACATTTTTCATAAGGTTTTTTGCGAAGGTACTTGTCTGAAGGGACTTACTAGATTCTGTTCGAGGCACCAGGGGAAAACGTTGCTGTGGAAGTACCTGCTCTTCATTAGGCCGAACCGTACGCAGTTCAGCAATCGCGGCAGATGCGTTCGCCTATCGATCGCGCTCGCCTCCACCCAGATCTTGATGCTCTCGAAGATCCGTTCCTCGCCTCGGCAGTCCAGCTCGTCGTCCCTCAGGATCTGCTCCAGCTCGTCGACGGCTACGGCATTATACGTGCGGTTCGACAAATTCATTCAATAAAATCGCTTAGTTGAAAATCCTTCTCACTCAGTCTTTTGAACTCGACTCCATCCTCGACTATTGCCTTGAAATGTTGACAGATGAACTGGTGCATTTGCTTCTCAATTTCGCTACCCAAGAAGAAGTGAGCGAATCTGCAAATTCCTTGTAAAGAAAGATCACATTGTCAAGGAAAGTCATTCTTTAAATGTAATAAGAGTAAGCGAATGCAGTCAACAGAATGCAGAAGAAAAGGGATTCTCTTACCGAGGCAATTACTGGGGGTCAACTCGCTGATTAGGAACCGACAGCAGAGTTTAACGATGTCGTCGATCTGAAGGCAGTCGGCGAGGGGTAGAAGGCGTTCGACGTTTTCGACGCTGATATGGCAGGTACCGGTGTAGGCGTAGTCGAGAATTAGGCCAAAGAGGTCGGCCGGTACCTCATTCAACACGAAAACCGGCTCCTCGGCACCATCGGAAGTCGTCTTCATCATCGCATCAGGAGAATAAGTGAACAGTTTTTTGAAGTACGGACTCACCGCTGACAGAATCGTCCGGTGCACCGGAAATACCCGGCTGTCATTGCACCGGATCGCCACGTCGCAGAATTGACGTTTTGACCTTCAAAATTTTTTTTAAATTATCTTTTATGTTATACATTTATTTACTTATATTTGATTCAGCACAAGTAGCTTTATAAAATATTTCGTATAAAGTATTGGCTACTTTATAAACAATCAGAACAAACTAACCTAAATAAAAAAAGCAAAAAAATGTTTAAGAAAGAAAAGGTCAAACCTCAACTCCGACCATACTGCGGGAAACTGTGTGAACGTCTGATTTTCCAGTTTGCAAACACGCGGTTGATCATCTTGCGGCTTTTCTTCCTGCATCTGGCGAACAATGCCGAAAAAATTGGTAATTCATCGAGTTAATGACAGCTACTTATGTAATTTCGTCCAATCTAATCTATAATTTAACTGACCTCGACCAACCTGCCTTCCAAGTCCCAATACGCGTCAGCGTAGTTTTGTTCTTTTTACGTTATTCCCCGCTATTATATTGCAAACTTTAAAACCGTCAACTCGACAGATGACGATTTTGTTGGAACTACAGTCAGCAAATTTTTTCATGGAAGAGCAAGAAAATTTGAATGTCGAATTCAATGAAGACAAAGTATTTTATATAATTGACATTCAGATTTAGATTTTTTGTATCTTTACAATTTTCCAGATATTTATTTAATTCCACAAAAATTTTATTAGTTGCAAGCCTATCGCACAAGTGACAATTATTCTTTAAGTGCGCTTTCAAACTTCCCGCTTGAATAAGTTGTCGGTGAAGAAGAAAACCTTCACGGTGGTTACCGACTCAGATATCTAATCTGTAATAATAATATATACATATATACATACTTACAACAAAAATAAATTATGAAAAAAAAAATTTTCAACACGTCTGTAGCTGTTACCTACCAAAACAGCTCTAAATATAGAAAGAAGAAAAATGGGAAAAGTAGCTAATTACTTAAATGCAATTTTCCCAAAACACTTGCCAATAAAAAGTAAAGTAAAAAGCAAGTCACGCGATCCTGTCGGAAATACCCATCACTTTCGAAGAAGCGCGCGCGTGCCGCAATGACGTTAAATGAAAAAAAAAGTCGAAAAAAATTTCCGGATCATCGCGATTGCGAGCGGCGCTTGGCCAGAGTGCGTGCGTATACTTACGCGCATCCATGGGCGGTCAGTCCACGGCACTCGGCACTATACGGCAGTAGCGGGAGCTAACTTTACCAGCGCGGCAGTGGCATCGACGTCCGCGGGCCAGGCAGCAGCTGCAGCCGGGCCGCGCCGCGATCCGCCTAAGTAGTCGCGTATCGTCCCGAGGCTCGCGCAATTATGCAGCTGCAGCAACTGTTATCAACGCAAGGCGCGCGAGAACGCTCCAGAATCCAAAGGTATACGTGCGCCCGCCCGAGCGCGACTCTGCCGTACTTGTACCAGCTTATACCCACTTGCTGCGCTCGGTCACGTACGGCACGTCCTTCGGTCCTCCTCCTTCGTCCTGTCGTCGATTTTTTTCCACGCATTCTTCTCGCTCCAAGTCACGAGCCTCCACGGATAGTCGAGATGAGTCCGCGAGTGATAACGGGGGAGTGAGTGATTGTTCGGCGGAGGTCGCGAGGGGGAGGCTGCGGACCTCCACCTCTCAGCTTGTGCGGCACGACGAGGCCTTTATTCGATTAACGATTCGCGTATGTTTTACTGTGGGTGCAGTCAACAAGTGCAGTGCGCGAAGGAGGGAGGTGGCTGTCGCCGCATCCAAACGATTTACTACTTAAGTGCAACGCGAAAATAACCGAGTGTACAATTGCATTAGGCACGACTGGTTTATTTTCGGTGTAACGTTACTCCGCTCTTCGAATCAATAGACATCTCCTTTTTGTTTTGCGCAAAAAATGCAAGGAATTTATTTGCACTTTCGTCGCCTCCGCCCGAGTATCAGATCATCCTCGCGATATCGAGATAAGCCGATTAGATGCGTTATATAAGCCGCATCCGAATCGACAGACGCTCGAGCGACTCCGCGATGATTTTATCGGGCTTATCATCTAAAAAAATGTAAATAAACGCGAATTTTTAAGGTTAGGAACGCACGGCAGGCCCGCCGATAAAACGGCTATTTCCATACGCCGTCGCGTTGATGGAATGCGGGATGCGTCGACGCTGGCTCGCGTTTTATTACGCTGTACCGCGCGCAATACCTATACGTCGGAAGTGGCGCGGAGCAAGGTGGGACGGAGACAGGAAAGCTCGCGCGCTGTTTGTAGCTTCATTTTACGCCACTTTCACGCTCCCGTTTTGAAAAAATCTTCCGCACGTGGTGCGCCGTCCCCCTTCCCGCCCGCCCTTTTCGCGCCGCGCCTTTCACTTCTTCGCGTTCGCTGCAGGTTTTTGCTTTTGCTTTGCTTTTTTCTTACAAGATTACCAGCTTGTAACTGCTCACTTTTTTGTAGGATGGAAAAAACGCCTGCGTGGTCCGTTTTTTTCATCGGTACTTGTCAAAAGAACGATAATTTGATAACAAGGTTTATATTAGCGATTGATACTCGTAATCGTGGTATATCGTATTTGTTTTTACGTCAGCCAAGTCGATATTGAATGAACAGGAGAATGTAATCTTAAACTGAGTTTTTCTCCTTTGAGATGATAACCTTTGCTATTGTTTTTGTTTCACCACTCGATGATTCAAGCATGAATCAACAGATTGGTAGCTCAATATTTTCTATCTACTTCAAAGTGTAAGAAGATTAAACTAAAAATTTTCATTTGTATTTCAGATGAATGTTTCTCTTTACGGAATTGCTGGAGCAATTGTGATCTTGCTCTTTGCCATCTTCAGCTTCACTACTCTTTTAAGACTTTTTTCTTGTATAGCCATCTTAACATTAGGGTAACAAAAAAAATTTTATTAAAATATATACGTATCTATTTTTAATGATCAATAAATTTACTCTTATTTTTATATTACAGGGTCATAACTTGTATATACAGAAAAAATTCTTTAAAGCTTGAAGATGAAGTTAAAGCAGGAAGGGAAAATCTGTTTCAAAAAACAGAAAAGCTTCGACAGGTATAGACATTTTAATAAATATTTATTTTTTATAGAAAGAAAGTCAATGAAATAAATTAAATTATTTTTATATAGCACATTCTGGAAGAATCGAAGAAAAAGGTAACATTTACTTTGGACAGGAGAGTCACTGGAAGCCATATCATTGATGAGTCATTACAAGTATGCATTTTTGTTCTTTAATGGTTGTAAGAAAAATACATTAATTATTGACTAGTACTATTGAATATGCTTAATTATCTTTCAGGAAATATTAGACTTTGTCCTGAGAGATTATGTTGAACCCTGGTATAGTGTCCTTACTAACGACGAAGAATTCACCAAATCCGTTAGAGACACAGCCCAAAAAATTGCCATTAACATAGCAAACAGGTAATACTAAACACTACTACTTCCTCTTATTAATCAATGCTTAGATTTTGAAATAATTGTTTACAATTCAATTCCCTTTAAAGAATACATTAACTATTCAATTTTTGTAATCATTTATTTCAATTTTATTTTATTTACTAAAAATTTTTTGACAGAGTGAAAGATGTGGACTGGATTCCATACTTGACGACAAGGCTTGTAGACGATGCTGCTTCACACATGAGATTATACAGACAAGCAAGGGCAAAACTGAAACATATAAAAAGTACCCAAACCCAGAAGGGTAGCAGTAGTTCCAGTACTTCTGGTGGAACTCCCAAAAAGACTCCGACTCATAGGAGAAACAAGAGCGAGACCGACGTTTTTTGGTACTCACAGTCGAAATTTTACATTCCAAACTTATCAGCGTTAAACGAGCCCTCGGATGGCAGTGGTGACAAGGATGTCGAGTCACTTGAAAAAGTATTCTTTGATTTGGAAGTGCAGATGGAAAATAACCTTATATGCCGAGATTTAGTATGCACCGACGAAAGCCATGAATTAGCCTTTCTGGGAGAAATATCAGAAATTCTGCTCTATCTCCTACTGCCAAAGTCGGATTTCGACTGCCTGACTGTCAGATTTATTCTCAGAGAGCTTCTCGTTAATGTCATCATTAGACCTTTGCTTGATCTTTTCTCCGACCCTGATCATATTAATCAGGCATTCATATGGCTGGTAACTTTTCAAATATAATAATAATGGATATTCTTGAAAGTTTTAAATTAATATATGACTATTACAGTGCACTAAAGATCACACGTTACCAAGCGATGTATTTTTAACTGTGATCAGAATGACAGACAGCTTGGAAGAGCTAACAGCAACCAAAAACATTGTGTGCAAAGAGATAGCTCATCTACGCTCGAAAGACTCCGGAGGAGAGGACGATCTGATTGTTAAGCAACAATTAAACAGCCTTCTTTATGTTAAAAAGATCTTGGAAAGCCGAATGATTAGTATGAAAGAAGGACTCGATACGACGGAAACGGACGGACCCATTCCCGACTGGAATCGACTTCTTGTTCCTGGTCACAAATTAGGTAAGTAAATAAATTGCAGCTACGAAAGAAAAAAATTAATGTTATTTTTATTATTTTAGTGAATCTACCACTTGACGAATTGTTAAAAAATAACATAGCTCTAAGTTATTTCATTGATTACATGACGAATATCAACGCCGAAGCTTACTTGTACTTTTACCTAAACATCTACGGCTGGAAGGTATCAGCTGAACAGCAAATCTCTGACATAGAACTTCAAAAATTACAGAGTGCACAAGCAGGCTCTTCAAGTTCATCCAGGTAGTTTTCTAAATTAACAAAAAAAGACGTCATCAAAATTGTTTTTAAAAAATGTTTATTGTTGTCAATGCAGTTTTCCAAGAAAGAAGAACGCAGACCTAGAAAATCTTAAAGAAGCTGCATCAAAAATCTACCAACAGTATTTAAGCGAAAAAGCTTCATCTAAACTACAGTTGGATGACGTATTGGTGAAAAATCTCGTAGTGCGCATGAAAACTGAAGCTGTAAGGGACACTTGGTTCGACGAACTGCAAGCTTGCTGTTACGAAAAATTACAGAACGAGGATAGATTCCTGCCAGCATTCAAAAGATCCGTCTCCTACTTGAAGTTGCTAGCCGAGCTCGACTTGCTGAAAGATCCCGCCTCGGAGGATGACTCTAAGTCATTGGACAGCATTAGTTTGTCGAGTATTAACAACGAGCTCGACACGCTCGAAGAACACGTTGAGTTGCAGAAAGATGGCGAAAGACCTATAAGCCGAGAAACAAAAAACAAATCGAGTTCTTGCGATGACCTAGACGGCAATGCTTCTAGCGACAGTCGCGATGACAGATCGAGTCGTTCTTCGGGTGATAAGAAAGGAGAGATCGAGGCCGATCGAGTGAGCGAGGGTAAAGATGCTATATTCTACATGGAATCGAATTCGGAACAATTTCTCAAATTGGAAGATAGCTCATGCGATCAGAACGCTATTAAAAAACTACAGCAGGGCCGTTTCGAACTTACAGTCGAAATCATCGAAACCGGTATCGTCAGCGATAAGGGGAAAACCTATGGTATCTACGCCGTGGCTGTTACTAAAATTTACGACTCAGGATACCAAGAAAAATGGCATATTTATAGAAGGTAATTTTATTAACTAGAGTTCTAATTCATCTTTAAAACTTTATTTTTAATTCAATTTTGTTTTAATTTCTTTAACAGATACTCCGACTTTTACGATCTGTATCAGAAGATAAAGGAAAAGTTTTATGATCTAGCAAAGATCGCGTTTCCGGCAAAAAAGGCATTTCACAATATGGATAGAGCAGTTTTAGAGAGAAGGATGGTAATGTTAAACGCGTGGTTAGTGCAACTTACAAAACCCGCAGTTGTCGAAGGTCATATGGGTCTTCAAAATCTTTTGCTCTCCTTCCTTGAACAAGGCGATTACGACAAAGGCGTCACCGGTGGTCATATTTCAAGAACTGTAATTTCTATTTCCTTCTTTATTGGTGTATTAAAAAAAAGCCTTTAGCTTTCGAATATTATCTAATGTATATCAAAGTTAATTAATCAGTTCTACATTTAAAAAAATTATACTATTTTGTAGATTGATACGTTGGTAAATCCATTAAAAACGTCCATGAAGTCTATGACACAAGCTGTGAAAACGATGCCTGATAACATGTTAAATACTGTTGATGGAGTTATGGACAATATCAGTAAATTTTTCGGAAATCCCAAGAAGAGCAGCGCCCTTTATGAAAGCGTCAAAGTAGGAGCCAGTCTTGATACAGAGGTAACAATTTTATTATTAGTAAAAAAATAATATTGTATTTTTTTATCATGATTTTTTAATTAAAACAAATTAAATTTTATATTAGACCGACGATAACATACCTTTAAGAATAATTCTTCTGCTGATGGACGAAATCTTTGATTTGAAAAATCGAAATCAGTGGCTACGTCGCAGAATAGTAACGCTATTGCGACAAATTATTAGAACGATGTTTGGTGACATTGTCAATCGAAGAATCGTCGAGTACGTGTCCTTCCTGACCAGTCCAAAGAATGTAGCAACTTATCTAAAAATCTTCAAGTGAGTAGTCTAATCTTTTTAGCATTTTCAAATATAAAATAAAATATCAAGAAACATTTACATGATTCTGTCCTCTAATTTTATAGACACAGTTTCTGGCCGAACGGCGTACGAGCGGATTCGAAACCGCCTCGTGACGCGGAGACGAAGAGTCGAACGCGGGTGGCAGCGAAAGTAGCGCTGCTCTCCTGCCTGTCGGACGAGCTGAAGCACATAATCGGCAGCGAGACGACGCGGCGCGGGCTGCTGCGCGTGTTCGAGCTGTTCCAGCGGCCGGTCCTCAATCGACGACTACTCTATGTACTGCTCGAGGGTATTGTCGAGAACCTCTTTCCACAGACGGATCTCGTCGCGGTCTTCCGTAAGCTCTATTCCGTGTCTCCACGAGTCAAGAGCAGGTGCAAGCCTAAGTCTTGATATTAGATTTGAGCGGGTCCAATACAGGACCCGTAGGCAGACGAATTTCCTCGACTTCGGTAGATAGAAAGTTTATTCTTGAAAGTGAAGAATAGAGCCATTTTTTTCTGTAGTCAAGGGTAAACTATAATATTACTGGTTTCGTATGTTTTTTTAATTCAACTATAATCGTCACCAAATTAGTAGCAATTTATTTACAAGGTCCAAAGAAAAATCAGTTGGTTAATTCTCACACACTTTTGTGATATTCATTTAAATAATTGTTGACTAAAGTTAACGGGTACATTAGTAAAATTTACACTAAAAGTTTTAATAAATTAAGAGAGATTCTTCTTTAACTATTATTAAAAACATTTTTACTCGAATTGGTAAAGAATTAATTCGAGCATTTGTTAAAGGAGACATTTCTTACCGACGTAGTTAAGGGGAATTCGAATTGGGTAATCAATCTAACTTAGGGAACAAACTACGTATCAAGACTTATTGTAAAGTTAAAGCGAAACGCAAGCGTCGGATGTACACTTGACACTTCCGGCCATGACTCGCTGCTGAGCGGTGAGCTATTCCGCCGGGGGCCAGTGGCATGAGCTCAAACGTCTAACCCGGCCTCTATTGGGCCGCTGAAACTTTATCGGTATTAAGTAGGGTATAGCGTAAATAACTGCTAATGAACTTCGTTGTGATTTCTCTTTCGGAATAGGGACACGCGCATGACCGTTTTTAAATAATGAAGAAAAATAATATATATGTATGCCAAGAGGGTCGCTTGCCCTTTTTCTACCGGTGATCGAGTTCTCCATTACTTTCTAATCGAATAAAAAGATCGTCGGAAGAGTTTTTTGTACGATCAATTAAAAAATAAGCTTTAGCGGAGTACATTAAGCATAAAGACTGGTCATGAGTAGTAAATCGCTTGACTTTCGATTCCTTTGGAGTAGTGGATTAATAGAGCTGGTAGAGGGAGATTTGAGACCCACATGATCATTCCATTCGCATTTCAGTAGAACATTTACAAACAGAAAGTAAAAAATGAATCTTTCTGCTCTCGGGACAGAATCTAGAAGTAGCTGTTCACATGGCAATTACGATTTTCCTTGGAAATTAATCGGTGATGCGTGAACGATGAACAATCGGAGTACATTTGCTATGAACTGAGAAGCAATCAAGATTCAAGTTCGACTTTGTAAAGTGGACAAAAACGCGGGATTCATTTCAGTGCCATTGGACTAGAGGAATTTTGTATATTTATTTATTTAATTTATCGATTGGGTAGTAACGAAAACTTTTCAGTTCTAAAATTTACCTAATTTATAGAAATACAATGAAAATGATATTAAATTATATTATAAGTAATATATAAGAGAATGAAAGTTAAGTTACTACCCAATGAGATTGAAAAATCAAAATCAGATGTAATTTTGTCTTAAATTTATTTCAGAGCAATATATTATTTTAATTAAGCTTGTTTAAATTTATGAGATTCTCTGTATTTAAATGGAAAGAAAAATTATTGAATTTACTCTGTAAAAAACGCGAGCCTTGATATTTCCTTTTAAGATAAATCCGATACACCTTTGTTTAAATAGAACGCCAAAACTATTTGTAATTAGAATTGCCTGTAAATAACATCATCTCGTTGACTGTAAATAAGGTTAATAAAAAAAAAAATATGGCAAGAGTGCTAAACGTACGAAGACAGGTGTAGTCTTTTTAAGGTGATTTTTAAAAGTACTCTGAAAATAACAAAGTAGCGTTTTGAACTCTAATCTACACACGTCGTACTTATATTTGTTACTATATTGAAACATGTTTCACTAAGGACATAACAATTGTTGACGATGCAGAAACATTATAGGCGTATCTGGCACATGTAAGCGTAAACGTATTAACGAATAATTGTATATTGATGTCGTACTTCTGTGTATATATAGTTGTTTAAGTTTCGTTTCTTATATTGTGTAAGATGCAAATCAGAACCGTCTATTATTGTATTAAATAATACTATTTTTTTCGTCTCTTTGTATTTACTTTATATATTGCTACTATCAAATGTCTATTTGTTTAAACGTTTATGTCAGGTGTACACACTTACATTTTTAACGGAACATTTATTTATTGAAAACTAATGCAAACGTGAAGTCATTAAATAAACACACAAAATATCTTATTTACTGTGTTTTCATTATTGACATTTAATATTTAATCCAAATTATTTAATTATTATATATCAATATTTTTCATTGAAGAGAAATTATTAAAATTATAATTATTTCTGTACAGATATCGTGCGACGATCTATTGACAATAACTTGAACTGCCACAGGTGAGCAGCTCTGCATTCGTAATTAGTTAATAACTAATAAACTGTTACATTATTGAACATTAAAATACTAAAAATTTTTGAAAAATATGAAAAATTGGATCTTTATCGGTTAACGAGTATGTAGTTAACTCTTGATTAATCATTAAAAAATGAGATACCATTAATATCTGCATCTCAGTCGCACCCCATTGATAATCGGGTCCTACAGTTCTAACACTGAAAATTCCATTAGGGCTAAGAAAGGGTGAAACTTTAATTTTCGGCAATTCACCGGAACAAAAGGGGGTGAAAAGGGGACAGTGAAGAAGGGAATTCCTCGAGTTCGGCTAGCATCAAGAAACATAAGAGAACGGAATGAAAAGAGCGCGTGTTTTATTGCTCTTTGGAATATTTGTTAATTAATTGTACTTAATTGCCAGTGTGCAATGAGCGACCTTTCCATATAATCAGCGCCATCGCGCCAATTTGCATCAAGTTTTAACTATAGCATTTCAGTACAGTACCTACTCATTCTACTATTAACTCCAAACCGAATTCTTCCTTTGCTAGTAAAATTTGTGGTTAGTGTGAAGAATTGGAAAGTTTACCTAGGTCATATACGTGCATTGTACGAGGATACTATATAGCTTTCTTTGTTCTTAGTTCTTAACAATTAATAAACAGATATAAAATTAATCGAACAAAAGTTATTATTATAAAGATATATAGTAGAACCTAGTTAAAAGAAATTTTACGATGTTCGAAGATTCAGAAATGGAAGAAGAGCTGCCTCATAGTGATTATAGCATGTGCATAGTAAAATCAGAAGAATACATTCATACACTGAAATTCAAAAATTTCAGAACTCGCTATTTTGATAGTTTACGAAGACAAAGGCACCAAATTAATAACGAAGATGAAGCATCGGCATGGCGTATAACTCTATTTACAGATGATTCTGATGAACTGTATCGAGACTATTTGAGTCTGGAATGTTTTTTCCAAAAAGAATCATTTAATATAGAAAATAATCCTAACTTTTTTGTTATGTATTTCATTGATAAAAATGGCAAGGAACATGAAATATGTAGTAAGTTGCTTAATGATTCATCAGACCAAGATTGCTTTTGGAGAATAAAGAAATTTGTCAAAAAAAAATATGTATTTGACGAGAAAAATGCTCTTTTACCAAATGATATTCTAACATTAAGGATTAAAATATATTTTCCTTTTGAAGAATCAGTAGATCAATCTGCTCCAAAACGCTCAAATTTTATTGGCTTTGAAAAATTATTTAACAATGAGGAATATAGTGATATGAAGATCGCTGTTGGTGATAAAGAATTTCATGTGTACAAAGGTGTTTTAGCTACACAAAGTCCAGTATTTGAAGCTATGTTTAAGCATAACATGAAGGAAAATAACGAAAATACAGTGCAGATCACTGATGTCAGTTATGAAACAATGCAAGAATTATTGCGCTTTCTATATACTGGTTCTGTAAATAACATTGAAACTATAGCCAGTGATTTATTTGCTGCAGCAGACAAATATGAACTAACTGATTTAAAAGCAATGTGTGAGAGAATAATGATAAAAGAATTAAGTGTGCAAACTGTGATCAGTTTTTTGGTTGTTGCTGAAAAATATAAAGGAAATATTTTGAAAAAAAGTGCTTTAAAATTTTTTCAAATGCATGCTATGGATATAATTAAAACTGAAAATTATAATGCAGATATAAGTTTTCTTTCACCTTTATTATTAGGAGAGATAATAAAGTTTTTAGTAATACACCATAATAAATAGTAATGTATTAGTTGCGTATTATGTACTTACATAGATAGATCGATGACATGACATCGTGCGAACTGTACAAGTAAAACTCGATGGAAAGATAATAAATCAGCCGTTTCATCATATCATTAAAGTAAAGGAGTTTTTTTAAAGTTTTTTTTTAAGTTCAGTTATTTCTTAAAAAAAAACTTACTTTGAAGTTAATTTATCATGTCTACAAGCACTGGAAGTTCTCTGTTTACCTTTGATTTTAACAGTATTTATAACAATTACTATACTTCGAGTGTATATATTTATAAGTGGACAATTCATGATTTCAAAATAAATCATTTTTTACAAAGAACTAAATTTACAGTCGATAATGAACTGGATAATAAGTCACCATGGCAGATAACTATATTTGCAGACAAATCTGATAAAAAGTATAAAGATTTCTTGAGTATGAATTGTCGTTTTAATAAAGAAGCATTAGAAATAGAAGATGATCCCCAATTCTTAAATATTTACATCATTGACAAAAATGAAGAAGAAAAACTAGTATACAGTAATTTCTTAATTGACAAATCTCAAGATTATAAATGGGAGATTAAGGAATTTGTTAATAAAAAGTATTTGTTTGATGAAAAAAATTCTATCTTTCACAGTTTTAATTTAACTTTAAAGTTTAAAATATCTTTTCATTGTAAACTCACTGACTCTAAGTGTAGTCGAAAACTGTCTGGTTTTGAAAATATGTTAAACAATGAAGAATTTAGTGATATGAAGATCGCAGTTGGTGATAAGACATTTTATGTGCACAAACTCATTTTGGCTTTACAAAGTCCAATATTTGCAGCTATGTTTAAACATAACATGAAAGAGAAAAATGAAAACATAGTGGAGATCAATGATGTTACATATGAAGTAATGGAAGAAATGTTGCGCTTTATATATGCTGGTAAATTAAATAATATTGAAGCTATAGCCAGTGATTTGCTTATTGCAGCAGACAAATATGAACTTCAAGAATTGAAGATAATCTGTGAACACAGAATGAGCAGCTATTTAAGTATGGAAACCGTGACCAGTGCTTTGATTTTTGCCGAAAAGTATAGAGCTAAGATACTAAAAGAAAAGGCTATCGAATTTTTTTTATTACATGCAAAAGAAATAGTTCAAACTGAAAAATATAATGCAGAGTTAAATTCTCTTTCACCGCTATTATCTGACATAATTAAGGCTTTAGTAATGCAAAATAATAAATTGCAAATATTATAATAATGTAATTTGTAACCTTCCGTATACTTTTCTTTTGTAAAATGTTTTAATAAATATTTTGTATGTGTACTTTTTTAGTTTGTACTATGAAGTTTATAAATAAAGTTATGTAAATGTAATTTAATAATTTTCTATTCTTTCTATTGATTTGTCTTTTTTTTAACTGGGATTAGAATTGACAAATAAACCTATTTATTAATTTGATATTTTATGGATTTTTTGAATGACATTGAAATATATTAAATATATTAAAGAAAATCATCAAACATCCAATTAACGCAACAGATCAGAAGTTACAATCAGTTAAGCGGTTTTGTATGCATGTAATTAATTTATTTACCATTATACTTCGAATGCGACTTTGAATTTATTTTGCGCGCGAGCCGAAAGCAACACCTCTAAATATGCGCTAAGAAGAGTAGCGTATCAATGTCTATGCTTTTTCGCTGGCTGTATACGAAACTGCTCCTACGAGCGAAAGAAAGGGGGGGAGGGCTGAAGTTTCGGAGGGGGTGCGGCAGACGACGGGCCCGCGGGAGCTGAATACTTGCAGCTCGCACGTATGGGCACTTGTGCCCCGCGTGCGGTTCTCTTCCCTCTCGCTCCCACCTCGCCTTTCAAAAGAGGCAAGGATGTGCGCACGGAAGGCGAATGCAAAGAGAGACGAAAAATTAAGGCTTCCGAAGGGGCGCCCGCTAGGCACTCTGGTCGCGCCGCCGAGCGCATCTCCTTTCGTGCTTTTGGATTTTCGAGGGCCTTTGTTTTTTTTCCTCTCTCTCTCTCTCTCCTTTCTTTTTTGCAGAATCGCCCGTAATTAGTCGAGTGCCCGTCTCTTCGAGATCGGACGCTTCGCGCTCCCTTTCAGTACAGGCACGATTCAGTAGGTGATTTGTCATGTCGATGCCATCGCGTTTGATAACTTTTCTCGTCTCTAAATTTAATTTTTGCGAAATGTAAACATCTCAAATAATTGTTCATTTATATATTTTTTAAATGTTTTATAATTTGAAACTTGACAATTGCGTTTAAAATATACAGTTAATTTTCGAAAAGAATATCAATACAAATTTGTTATTCTAAAATGACGATCAAATACTTAATACTTTCCTTAATTTTGTTATAGTAAATTTTTATTGGTCAAACTTAAGTTATGCAGCCACATAAAAATTCCTTTCCTTAATTAATTAGATTAAATTGCCACAAGAAATTCTATCAATAGCCCCACGCATAAGTGCGTCGATCATAAGGTCGTAAGCGGTATTCGGCACGCGCGCGTCGGGAATCATCCCCTCGCGCTTCTTGGATCGCGGCGGGAGCAACTATTACGTGCCTCCCACGCGCCGAGCTGCATCGCGCGCGCAAAGACGTCGCGCGAGGGGGTCGCGCGCTCTCGGCCCCCGGCGCGTCTCTCGCGGAGGGGTGAGGCGAGCGCGCGCTCCATTCTATTGTGCCCGTGCCGCGCGCACCTCTGCCGGCTGCTTCCACAGTGGCTACAGCCGACGGGCTCCACTGTACCGGATGAATTGCCGCTACTACCCGCTTTTTCTTCGACAGATTCTATTGACGTAGGATTTTGAATGACACTTGCACTTTAATTATGGATTGTCGATAGATCGCGCAATGTTTCTTACGCAAATTTAAAGTTACACAAAATCTTACTACTTTTTTGTAAGTCGAGTAATTTGTTAATCGTGCGATAAATTCGGATAAACTCATTGTTTAAAATGTGCATGTATTGAACGTAGTGAAATGAAAAAATTAATTTTGTTGAATTTATCCGCGTATCTACAAAAATGATTTTAGAATTTGCATTTATTTAATAATCACTTTTTCAATGTGTTAAATTCATCCATCCATTGCAATGAGCAAAATATTTCAGTAGAAGTAACACATCTTTTATGCTAGCATTGTGCTTGCATAACTTTATATTTACAATTATTAAGCTTGAACAAGTTTTTTAATAATTCAATATAAAGAAAAAATGTATTCTTATTTGAAATCTTCAACCAACATCACTTGAATCCTAATTAAACTTTTGCATTATACAAATTTTACAAAGAATACGTTTCCTCATCGTTTCTCCAACTTGTTGGCTATAGATCCCATGTCATCAACGTACATAAATCATTTCCGCAGCTTACCACCCCTCCCCGAAAAATCAACCGCGTCTTTAAAATTCGCTCGATTTGCTCGGCTCTAAAAAACGGGAAGAAGACGAAACTCCGGCGGGCAGCTCCGGTCCTCGGCCGGCAGTGGCAAAAATCGCTCGGTGGGCCGTGCGCAAGCGCGACAGAGACGGAGGCAGGGGCATCATCCCGGGGCTCGAGGAGCGAGCGAAACAACGGGCGAGCTCGAGAAACCCCCCAAAGCCCAACAGCCGCGCTCGCGCACGCACACCACTCGGCCGGGCCGCACAAAAGCGCGCGCGCGTGCACGCGCGCACACCTACATACGTGCAGCCGCAGCGTCGCGAGAGAGCCCCGAAAGAAAATCGATATGCATGATTCACGCACACGCTCGCTTCTCTCTCTCTCCTCTTTCTCCTTTTAAGAACCGAGCGAATCGACGAGGGGTGCGCGGGGCGAGGAGGAAGGGGGCGACGCTCGAAAAAAAGGGGGGCACCACGCGTTACGCGCGCCGATTCCGGCAGGAGGGGTGCGAGAGAGAGCGAGCGAGAGGGAGAAAGAGAACGAGCCGAAACAGCAACCCCCGTCGCGGTCACTCGATCAGTCGTGTCGCCGCCGCCGTCACGCAAGCGCGCCGCTCTCCGCTTATCGGCCTTTTGAATTTTCGAATTTTGCCGCGCGCGGGCCGACGCCGCGCGTCCGCCTCCGAACGCGCGCGTATCTCGCTTCCGGTGTGTACGCGCACCCGGTGCATACGCTCGCCGTGCAGTCGGTGCTTTCTTTGTTTTATCTTTCGAAACTTTTTGGAGCAGCGAAGTGGTGCGATAGGACGGGATCAGTTCGGATGTGCCTGGCGGAGTCGGGGGAGAGAGGCCGAAGAGGAGCTGGAGGTATGGGTGTTTTCTGTTAAGGGTCGGAGGCTGGTCTGTCGCGCGAGTACAGGATTGTGCGTCGTGGTTTTCTTTTATCTGGGTACGGCCAATTCTGCCGCTTTCCTCGCGACGGAAGACTCGCGCGCTCTAGCCGACGACGAGCCGTGTGTGAAACTCGACCAGATGCCGAGGCTTCACAATGGACTGGGGTAATGTTGCCCTCGGTCCTACCAACGCGATATCAAGTTTTTTTTTTGTTCTTTCACTTGTAAAAGTAACAGTTACACCACTGTTTCGCAAATTGTTAGTATAATTATTTGCGATAATAACAGAAACTTAAATAAAGGCATATTTTTTATTAATTGTTGTAAAATGTGTACGTTTAAACAGTCAATCAAGGCACGTAAAACATTTTTTTTGACAAAATTATCGACACTTTAATTATTAGTCGAAGCAAAGAAAACTCCGGCGCGAAATATTCGTCGATAACTACTCCCCTTGCTATAAAATTGAACAAAAAACATTCGAAAAATCCACGTTTGATCAGCTCGCTCAGTCAACTAAACCGAGAGAGTTTCATTCTAAAGATAAGGAAAACAAAACGCCACGACCTGAAATGAAAAAACAAACAAACGGTGAAAGGGATCGAGGCATCGGGCGCTCCAGTAGCGGCGGGAAAGCATTGGAAAAGCGGGGTGGACGCGCTCGGGCGATTCGACGCGTCGAATCGATCGGCGGCGGTGGCATAGGACGCTCGCGGCGCGTAACGGGGGTGCGCATATGTGCCGCTCGGTTCGCCCACCGGTTTGGCGGGAGTAACGCAACGCACGTGCTGAGAGGGGTGCAGCCCCCCTCCCCCATCGATGCTACACGTCGCTTCGGGAAATATACGTTTTCCCGAGAACAAACGGGGTTTTCCCCGCGAAGCTTTTTTTTTATTAACAGACGCGGTTACCTTGGTGCTACTGCGTATTTGGAAAGTGTATTTAGTTAGTGATAGAAAGAGAAGTCTTTTTCTTTTTTTTTAAAAGAATAAAAGTTTGATACAGGGTTTGGTAAGAGAGAAAATCATATAAAGTGTGAGTATATGTGTAACATTTTTACTTTATAATTATTGAAACGGATTATTGAAACGGATCTTAATTGAATGGGAATATAAAAAAATGTTCGTACAAAGGTAATTAAATCTTCGCAAAATTCATATTAAATTACCCTGTTAAGAAAGTCATAAATCAGACATTTGAAAATAAAAACTTTTTAACGGGCAATCAATTATTAAACGCGTAAGTTGATTAAAATTGAACGAAAGATTATAAAAAGTGAATCGAGCATCGGTGGCACAGGAAGCGAAGGACCTAAAAATTCGAATGGCAGGAGAGCAGCTAAGGGAGAGCAACGTACATTTGTAAGAGAAGCAAAGCCCTCGGCTAGATTAAAACAGTGGCGGCGCGAGCGCGTCGGGGGGGAGGCGCCGGCGCGCGACGCTGCGGGGAGATTTCGATGCCGGCGCATGGCGAGCGTCGCTCCGCACCAACAGCTGCTACGCGCCGACTTTTCTCTCTTTCATCGGTTAGCACTCGGAGAAACTTTTTTTTTCGACCTCACAAACGAGTACAAAGTAAAGCAGGCGGAACGATTCTTTCAAATTTTTTATTTAATCGCGGTTAAGGGTCGATTATTATAATAAAAAACAATTTTAATAATTAAATCAAATTTATAAATCATTGATTGTCTTACTTCACCCGTTTAACTAACCTTTATTAAAATAGCGGTAAAAAGTAGTTTTAGATTTTTATACAAGGCCTCGTAAAGCCTTTTTATTCCAGAACCACTTTAAGTGACGTCTTACGGCATTTAATTTTCGAAAAATTTAAGTAGGTGTCAGCTGATGTACTAATTACGGAGGGGTTGAAATAATTTGTCAGAATTGCAAAGTAGAGGTGCTTGGACGACAGGTTGCACGCTTGGGTCGTTTCTGTTGGCCTCCGGTTACCTCCTTCGTCCTCGATGACTCCCGTTTCGAGCCAGACGGTGTACTTGGATGTGCGCTCCGGTGCGCATCTCTAGGAGCCTCTAGCAAAAAAAGAAACTAACGTCTTCGGTATCATCCTTCGACAGATTCGTCTTTTATTCCACCGCGGATTATACAATGTACTTACGAAGGCGACCTGAGATATTTAAATTATCTTGTTCACAGTACTTTTGTCAATCTTTATCAAACATCGGATGATTTTTTAAATAAATTTCGCTTCAAAATATTTTTTTATCAACACTAAAACGTTTATGACATATCGAACATTTGGATGGTCCCAGAGTAAGAATAATAAGAAAACTGATCACCGCAACGCAGAGTAACATTTTACAAAAAGAAAAATTAAACTATAAAGTACATGTTGTGCATAGTACACTTACCGTGCGATCAGCATGAAAAGTCCGATTGGACTATTGGCTCTCGGCCTAACGGACTGACGGGACGCTTGGATGTACGCGTCGCGCCGCGGAGTCGGAGCTAATATCGCGCGCTCGGCTGCGGTCGGCTCTCGCCCAGTCGCTCCGAAACAAGATACGCCTGAGACTCGAAAAATAAGCGAGTGCCAGTCGATGACGGCGATGACGGCCGCCGGGGCACTAGTTGCACTCGCGACTAGCTGCGAGCGCGATCGCGATCGGACTGCTCCGCTGCAGTGCGCCGGGAAACGCGCTGCATCCGAGACCGTCTTTACTTACCAGTGCTTTTCAAGTTTCTAGCTAGATATTTGGAAGAAAAAATTGTTTTTTTCACTTCTTAAAAGTTGCGGTTGTTCTAAGATATAAACGACGTAAGTTACAAATTTTGTACATTTTTCAAATAGTTTAACCAATAGTCGATTCGTATCGATGTAAATTTTCACTTTACAATTTTTTCTATGTCATTCAAGTATTAAGTGGTCACGTGCATGTATTCCACCCCGAAGCTCTTCGTTCTCTTGAAACCCACATCCGCCTCTGCTGAAAGCCAGCTTTTAAATTACCTCGCTTTCCCGACACGAAGAAGATCCACAAACCGACCTGCACATCCAAATCGTCACGCATCTCACCGTTGCAAAAAAAAATCCACCCATCTAAACTCACCTCATCACCGAAGTCGCACCGCGACAATAGGCCCTCCTCCCGTTACCTCATTCACAAAACCTCCTCCGATTTCTTCCTTCTCGCGGCGCGCATCCAGCGGAGGAAAAGCCGTTTCCCAGGCAGGGGGGTAGGAAAGCCCGCATTGTCTCCTTACAAAAGCAAAAAAGAGTTAGCCGCGCGTAGGGGAGGGGGAGTCGCGGTGTGGGCCCCGGAGATGACGAAAAAAAGCAGAGGAGGAGGAAAAAGGGAGGAGTGAAGGAGGCCGGGTGTAGGCTTACCGGGTGTGGGATTACCCGCGCACTTGGCATACTCGCGTCCCGGAGCGATATATTAAGTTACCGGCCGCGCGTCGTCGCCGTGTCTCTGTCGGCCGCGGAACAGAGCGCCTGCATATAGGAAGCCCGCGCGCACCGGCCTAGCTGACACCGCGATCGGCGCTCCGACGCGGCACCGGACGCGCCCGCCGCCGCTGCACAGCCTCCGGGGACCGCCAGCGTGGTGTAATCGATTGAGCCCTGCGGGCGGACTGCCGCGAACGTCCGGACCAGGTGGTCCGCGCATTTTTGAGGTTTTTTTATTTAAAGCCTGACAGGAGAGTCTTCTTTTTATTTTGCATCGATGGAGGTGGGGGCGGAACCGAGGTCCTGCGGGATACTGTGTAAGATAATATCGTTATAATGTTATTGTTCAAGTACTGTAGAAGCATTAGTGCACTTATAATTGATACTTTAGTGTGGGAGAAATTCGTGTGCTGCTTATTAAAAAAATCTTAATTTTTTATTAAATTTACCGTTAAAAAAAGTAATATACAATAATTCAGTGGGTTCTCTCTTTATACAACGCAGTCTTTCTTCTCGTGATTTATAATTCGTGAAATTCTCTTTTGAATTTTTCATACACTTGTTTTGCTTTCTCTCGTTTGCGCGTGCGGTGACTTGCATCTCGCGCGCAAGATCAAAACGCGAGCTTTATCAATGGAAAAATTAAAATCACCGGCAGCCGCCGCTAAGGTCTAAGACGCAGACACAAATAGAGATCGATCGAAAACCGCATCGCGCTGAAAATAAAATCACGCGACAAAATACTTTTCGCGCTAGTCTGCAGTCCCGTGTAATTCGATATTTTTCGCTAACTCGTTTATTACTACATTTTCGTGTTACATAAAGCCGCGCGAGTGCACCAGCGTCCCAGTTGCGAGTATCCCGGGAGAGAGAGAGAGAAAAAAAAGAGCGAAGGAGAGAGACTGCGCCTTGTTTTTCAACGAGCGCGACGCATGAGAAGAGAAGAGAGGAGAAAAACGCCCGCGTGAAAACCGATATACGGGCGCTCGGTCCGGTTACGCGTGCAAAGGACGTGCGCTGCCGCAGCCTCCCCGCAGCCTCCCCGCAGGTGCCACCGCCGCCGCCGCCGACACAATGGAGCCCGATCGGCTTATAGGAGACGAGCGATTTTCTGCGAGACGGAGCACCGTCCCATCGTTTCTTTTCCGCGTCAATGCGGACACGCTATAAGACTGCAGAGGTACTGACTTCTGTGCGTGCTGGGGTTCTCCTACTATCGCCTAGCACCATTTGAAATCAGTACTGCTCGTCTTAACGATACGGCGCGGATGAGATTGCTTGCTGGCGCGGCGACACGCTGACTGGACTCGGTGAGTAAGTGCGCACGGTACAGTTGGTTTTTGATGGGCTGAAGCTTGTATCGTTGGAGTGCAGTGAAGTTTTTAAAATTTTTAGTGCCGCGGGTGAGCTTCGTAGTTGAAAAATTGTTCGGTAAAGCGAAAGACGAAAAAATAACATTTAGTTAATGTTATACTACACTAGATTACACTTTGTATTTATAATATCCACGTTGTTTCTAGCACAAGAATATATTACTTTCCAACGATGCAAACTTTAAACTTACACTAACGATTAATCAAACTATAAACTTGCGATTAAATCACAGTTTATTAAAAATGTATAACTTTTCAAAATTATAAAATTTTTTAAAATTTTTTATATTAAAACTTCATTAACATTAGGATAGTAAAAAGGCAGTGATGTGCAAGTAAAAAAGAAGTCAATTGCAAATTAAGTGGTACAGGAACGTTCGTTTTATTAAGACTCGCGTCTCGATTAATCGGACGCGGGCCGAGAAAGCATCGTTCCGCACGAACGATGTCCGCAATCACGACTCGTCGTTACGTACAATCAATCAAATATCGACTAATTACAAGATACAATTGTCTTATCGTCGTACGGTATAAACTTACAGCTACTACGTAAATCATCGGCGCGTCTCTTTGTTATCTTTATTAACAAACAACGCGCCTAAATTGTTTTTTATCTCATCGTCCAAGTGTATATAGTGACGTGTACGGGCGCACGTATTTTTTTTACGTATCATACGCATACATTATTGCGACTTTGCGAGGAATCAAGACGATATAATTAAAGAATAAGGGAGATAGAATGAAGTAACACAATCGATACACAATGTATATAATAATACAAATATCGTTTTCTTTAGCTCTCTCGCCGAGTAAAATAATATTAATAGTAATCGATACGTTAATAAGTCAATAAAATTAATTAATGATAACAGGATGTAATAAATAATCTAAATGTACTGGATGGGGGAGGGGGAGAGGGGGTGAAGAGTGTGGGGGAGTAGTATGAAGCGTCTACTCCCCGGCGATGCTTCTGAGGGTCTATGTACAAGAGCCGGGGGCGGTTATGACCGCCGGCGGCCGGATGCGCTCGCGAGGATTTTCTTCGACGGTGGTCCACGGTTGAGAGTCCTAGCGCTCCTACGAGGTCCGGATGCACGTCCGCCGATCGGAGTCAGCTATGTGGAGTCCTTGCTTCGACTGGTCGCCTGCAACCTCGTCCAAGTCTCACCCAATGCCTTGGCAAAGTGATCGTCCACTGAAATAAAGAACAATGTCATCAGTAAGTGCTAATTATTTTTTTTTTTTATTTCTCGGAAATTCATGATTTTAATGTACTTATTTATTAATATCAAACAGGCATAAATTCTTAAAACAATATATCTCCAAAAATAAAGTAAGTTTCAGAAAGATTAATGAATGATGAACTTTACTCAGACAAATTAAGTAAATTTTTTTAATGAAAAATAATTTTATAACGAGCAACGTATATATATTTTTTAACTTGATTTAAAAGTAATAGCGCTTTTTCTTTTTTTAAATTTATACTAACCGCTAAGGCCAGTCTCCTTGTCTGTGTTGACGGCGTCAAAGACGGCGGCATAGTCCTTGAGGCCGAGGGAGCGCTTGAAGTGCTCGTCTATCGCGGGGTCGCTTGCCACCCCCGCCGTCCTCATCCCCGTGCGCTGGCCTCGCGTCGCTGCCGAGGCTGTCACACTTGCCGTCGGCGTTACTGCTGTATCCTCAGTTGTCGCTCCTAAACCCAAAAAAATATTACTTTAAAATTTGTTTCGACTTTACATACATGTTTTTCTTAGTTTTTAGGTGTGAATTAAATTTTTGTTTAGAAGAACTAGAATCATTAGATTTAGATCGCCATTTGCGTACATTTTAAAATTGTTTAAATTTTTTATACAAAATCCAAAAAGGAAAAATAAGCGAATTTCTAAGCATCCCCGAACAACGGCAACTCGGAATCTCTCTCGAGTATCCAACCCAATAACCCGCGCGTCCTCGAGATCGATCTTAAATCTTGTCCCGAATGCGGGGGCCCGTTCTTTTTGCTCTCTTGCGGCAAGGCCGCGGGAGCGTCCGAGGGGGCAGGAAGGGCCAACGTACCGGTGAGGAATTCGCCGGCGCTCTCGGGCGAGCGGAGGCCGGGCTGGGGCGCGGCGGTCGTGGGCACGATGACGCTCGGCCGGCTGTGGTGGTGCGTGTGCCCCGCGGCGGCGTTTGCCCCGCCGCCGGCCCGCGCCGCCGACATGTCCAGCGCCTCGCTCTGGATCGGATCCCGCCTGCGCTCCTTGCGCCAGGCGCTGCTCGGCTTGCGGTGCAGGTTCGTACCCTTCGGCCTCTCTTCTGCAATTAAACGTTGTCGGTTAGTTTCGTGTGGGAGCTTTTCGAGAGAGTAATAATTTAGTGGGTATTAAAGTTTAATTTTCATAAAAAAAAGAGCATTAAAACTGGTATAATGAAAAATACAGAAAAGTCAATTTAAAAGTTAATAATGATTTAATCAAAATAAAATGTTGAATTATTATCCACGGAACTTTATTATTTTTTAAAAGTGTATTTCTGAAGTGTGTTTAATTTTAAATTAACTTCGTAGCGACGGATCAGGTCCAAATTTTCCCGGATGATTAACATATTTTTCACGTTTGCTTAAACAACAACTGAACTTAGTGTAGGTATAATCAGAGTTGCTTAAAAAAGTGGATAATATTTATCAGGGAAGTAATTGTTTTAAACACCGCAGGTGGTTGTTTTTAATCAATATTAATTCCAGACTTTAAAAACTTGATTTTCGGCTTTAAGTTTGTTTATTCTTGAAATAAAGTGTCTGGGATAACCGAACATTATCTCCACGTGGCACGCATTATAAATTTATTGACTCTGTATTAATGTCTCGCTTTGTAAATTCTTCAGTGTTTTTCTATGACGTTATTTTTTATGTTTTTTTAAGAGCGACGTTTTGATAACACATAGCACAAGTTGCAGAAAAATTTTTGTGAAATGAACCTGATATTTACGTAAGTTTTATCACATTGTTATATTCAAAATATTTTTCATTCTGTGTGTTTTTTTGTTTTTATATATCAGTGTCTACATAAATGTCCATGAAAAAGTTCTCTTTTGTAATAAAAACTATAGATAATTCAGTATGTTTTATTGTACATTCGAAACCTTTTAATTACTCATTTTCACATAACACACCTTCGATCATTGTATTTTATTTACTTTTCAGCCTCACAATAATTATCTCCTAAGTATTAATTTCCTCTGCATCATATAAAGTGCGGATAAAAGATAAAAAATAGCCCGCATAGCTTATGTGTATGTTTGTTTACCGTAATAAAACTACGACGATAATGAATAAGCGACATCCAATCATCCCAAGAGATACGAATAAAATCCGCCGGCCTGGCGATCACTATCTTAAGCCGATAAAAATCGGCTGCAATTATGTATATCACGTGAGTCCGACGGCCGATTTGCGGTATTATCTAATGAACACCTTATTTTTCACACCGCGACCTTTTTTTTGCACCGCCGTGAGAGAGTCTCGAAAAAATTATTCAATGCCGATACTTTTTTTTCGCTTTGTCCAGTCGGCATAAGTAAATCGCGCGTTTTTCCCGCAAGATACGTGGCGGTGAGTCTACACATTTTTATCATGACTGGAATTTAGAGCGTCCCGATCGTTGGAATTGTACATAGCACGAAATTTGATTTGATTTATGAAAGTGCAAATTGTAGAGAGGGTAAACTTTTCACCGAAATTACCTTTTTTCATCCATTAATGACTAGAAATTTTTTTGAGAAAATAATATCGAAAGGCTTGATTTTTGATTAAGTGCGATCGAAAATATGTGAAAGATGATTGTGTAATCGTAAACGGACTACTTGAAATTCCACATTTCGGGTGTATGTATTGCACGGCTCTTCGATCGTCTGTTTTTTCCGCCAATAATCTGCCGTGATCTCGATGTTTTTAATCGGCCGATCGAGCGATAAGTTCGCGCCGCAATTAAATTTTAATGCTCCGAGCGACGATAATTGGCAGCTCGTCGGCGAGCAAAGGAATTCGAGGAATCGGCTTTTTAACAAAATTTCCGGGGAATCCGATTGCCGATGCTGCGAATGCAAATCTCGCGATTCCCTGTAGCGCGCTGTTTTTCACTTCGCCCGAGAAACGCTACGAATGTGCAATTATTCGCGGATAAAGCACGAATGACGGCAGAATGCCGCGAGCTGTTTTTCGCGAAAACTACGATTAGGACGTTGCTTTCGCATTATTAGCAGAAACAAATATGCGACAAATAAGAGGCATACAAAAATAAACGAGATAAATCGAGCGCGTATAAAACGGATATAGCTTACGAACCATGCAAAAAAATGCAGCTGATACGAAGAAAAGTATTTTCGAAGTACGGGGAGCGCATTTTTCGCGAAACAAAAAAAGTAAGAGAAAACACGAATTATCGCGGAATTTCCTCGATCAGCTTCCGACGTCGTTGCAAAATATTTTCGGAAGCTAACGGAAATTCAATTATCGCCGAGTCGAACGTTCAATTAGCCGACTGAAAAAGTGTATCGTTACGACACACGCGCTGCTGCGAAATTTCACCACGCGAGTTCGAGGATCAAAGAAGAAAAAAAAAGAGCTAGGAGAGAGGGGACGCTCGGGCAAATTTACACATCCTCTCGAATCTAATCACCCCGGCCGGGTATATATCCGTAATTGCGCCGGCGTTCGGTATCGGACCGCGCGGCTCGAATTTCCCCTCCGCGTTCCGTCCTCTAATTAATTTCCCATTAGCTTATTACGGCGGGAGGAGCGCGCGCGAGACGGAGGAAGCGGAGTAATAAAAAAACGAAAAGAAGGGCGAGGCCGTACCCCCTTCCCGGGGTTGGAAAACCAGTCCGGTTCCCAGGAGAGGCCGAGGCAGGAAGTGCGTAATAGCCGTGAGAGGCAAACAGGTTTTCGGAGGAGAGCCGGAGGAGCGGAACGGCGCGCGCGCCCGGCCCGAGATGAATGGAGCGGCGGGGAGAGTGGATGCGCGCTCTCCTTTGATCGCCGCCAGTACTACCTCCCCCCCGTGCGCCGGAGACGCTGATTTTTGGCCGATCGACGAGGCAGCGCGCCGGTGAGACGCGACGCCGGCTTTTCGTCAATGGAGGAACCGCTCCGTTCGAATTTTTTGCGGGGATATTTTTTTACTGCCCAGGGTTTCGACTTATACGGATTGGAAAGGCATTTTCGGTGAATCGTAATGAGGCGATGTTTGCTTAGTTGGTATGCAGCTATGATACACCGATGCGCGTTATCAGTGATTTTGTAGTTGACGATGGATTGTTTACGGCGCCAGTCGCGTTTATCTTTCTGACGATTTTTATTAGTTGATTTTTTATCGCGAGTTCGTAATTCTGTATAGTCCATTTATTTACTTTTCAAAAGTTTTCAGTTGCAGAATAATATTTTCATTTGCTTGATTAAAAGATCTTCGTAATTATCGCAATAATACGTAAGCTCGTAAATATTTTTTCACGAAGATAAGTGAATATTTTTTAAATTCATTGTCCCCCTATTACACTGTGGCTGAGATAAAAACAAAATTGAATTATTCTTAAAAAAACGTATAACAGTTGCTTCTTTTCCTTTAATTATAAATGCTGCTCCATCAAGATTACCCTGCACGCGTCCATCGTCGTTTTTCCCCCATTATCAAAGAGGCCAATTTAAAAATAACTCATTAGAAATCGCTCGCAATGAATCCCGACTAGAAAATAACGAAGCGCGCGATTTTATGCCGGCTAATAGAGGCCCCGATGAAAAGAAAAAAAAAGAGAAGAATCGGCGAATCCGAGGTTTTCACTTGATTGAGGTTTATGTCAAAGAGAGGAGAAAAATCAAGGTCAGAGTCAACCGCGTGCATCGGCACCGAGCGCGTCCGCTAAGCGAAAGGGCGACAATCCCGGGCGAAACATCGCCGCGGTGAAATACGGCCCGGGAGGTAAATCTTCTCGCGCAGCTGACGCCCGTAAATATGTCCAAAGACATGTTATTAGAGAAAATTGATTTTCCACTTTTTTTCTCCTATCTTAGACGATAGGAACTTTTGCAACACGGGGGACTCGTTTCCTTCGCAATGAATTTATTTGGAGTACGTAACTGGAATTTCCTTTTATTTAATTACAGATTAATCGAGTGGAATCCGGGTTATCGGAGGATTTCAAAGGAGTTAAATCATTATCAAGTCCATTATTATATTTATAGATTGAATTTTTAGCGTTAGAAGAGGCTCCGAGATACTGGCTATCGGCGCGGCCATTCGGCCGATACGAAAACGATTTTATTTATAAAACAGAGACTTTCGAGCGTCCGCGAAAAGGTGTGCGATACGCACACCTCGCACTTTATCTTTTTATTATTATCTCTTCCCACGAAGAATGGGCATGTCTCGTATACCAGTTCCGCGATTAAAATTCTCGAAATCGCCGTGAGATTTATGCGCGGATATAATCCGCGCTCCGTGGATCGATCGAGCCGTCCCACTATCGCCGATCCGCCGAAACATTAAATCCTCTCGGAGGCGCCCGTGCCCCGCTCGAAAATAAGGAAAACAATTAGATAGAGCCCACGGCTCAGGCGGGGAATATCAATGAACGCTTCCTGTATCCTCCCAAACGCAGGAAATACTACATGAAATATAAAATGAACCGTTACTCCGCGAGATTATCCCACCGACCAGACGCCGAATGAACGGATCCTGACGGTTTGCATCTTGGAAACGCAATGAAATTTTTGCAAAATCGTTTTCCCTGTATTTTTTCGTTTTCAGTGTTTGCCTCGGTGCTCATTAACTTAAACTGTTTTGCTCGTCCGATTCCTGTTATAGTAATGTTAGTCGTAATGCATTATATCCATTGATTAAAAAAGAAATTTTTAAGAACTTAATGCGCAGATATGTAAATTAAGGTAAGCCTATAAATTAAGTGCAACAATAAATTATGCATCCTTAATTATAATTTATGTATCTATGGTTCTTAAAATAAATTATATTAAAAAAATAGCGTTAAATTTTATTGTAAAAATCCTTCAATATTTCCCTTTAATTCTTTAAGTACGCATGTGATGCTAACCGCTCCAATGAACTAATCTACCTAAATTAATCGGAGTGACACAACCTCGCGTTACCCTTCGCACACACACCGCCACACACTCATCGGCACACTCATCGGCACTCAGCCAAACTGTCCCCGTGAAATCCAAGCTCCCGCTAGCCGCTGCTACTTCTATTATGCAGCTAACACACGTGCCGGCTGCAGCTACGCGAACCGAGCTCTGGAATCTTCGCAGAGCGGCGCCTGTATCCAGACTCCGCGTGCAGTATGCGTACGTACCTCTGGCAGGTTTGGCGGCCCGCACGAGCAGGTCCCGGGCGTCAAAGTTGAGCCAGGGCTGCCAGAGGGAATTAGCTCGCCTCGAGATCTCCATCCCCGCGGGCGGCGCGGCGCCAGCGACATCCGCGGAACACACACCGGCGTCAGCGATTCGCGCGCTCCTCTGCACACTACGTATATTATCGGGGTGCGTCGTCGCGCGGCGAGAGAGAAGGATGCTCGCGCGCGGACGCCTCGGCGATCGACTGTCCGCGCGCGCTCGCGCCGCCGCCGCCGCGGTTCATTCATTCATCGGGGGGCCCGCGGCTACTACCCCCACCCGAGCGCCGCGCCGTTCCCGCTTCTCTTTCGCTTTCGATGCACTCCTCTCTCTCTCTCCCTCTTTCTCCCCGGTACCTCTGCCGGTACGCCTCTCTTCCTCCTCGATATTATTTCCTCCGCGGAGGAGCGCGAGGCTTTTGTGCGGCCCGCGCGCGACGATGATTCCCCCGGACGATTATTGGGTGCAGCCGTGTTTACGGGCTGCTCCGATTTTTTTTCTTCGGCTGCGTTGCCGCGCCGCGGGAATTCGCCGAGGGCCGACGGTTTTTGCGCGACCGCGGGCGTTCCATTCGAGAGTGTGAATTTTAGCGTACGAAATTTTTTGCGGCCGCCGGTGCTTTTTCCCTTTTGTCCGAGGCTGGCTTTACTTTCCCAGCGATAAACTCGATGCTTTGCTCCGGTAACGCGGTTGCATAAATGGGAAAAAATTTTTCCTTAAACGGGCTTATTTAACTTCCTAAAAAAAAGTGACTTATCATTTGAGACACCATTCAACTCCTATTGCTTATCCATTTCTGTCTATCGAGTGTATAGACATAAGCAGCGAGCTCTGCAATTAGCTTTTTGTTCCAGAGCAACTGTGACACAAACATTTTTTTGCTACTGTCTTTTTTATTTTCACACGTCCCGTAGGAATTCCATTATCGCCTCATTAGCTCCCACCGGTCAAATCCATTCCCGTTTCTCGAAATTTCGCCGGGTAACTTTCCTCCTCCCTCCAATATCCCATTGTTCGCGTCAATTTATTATTTTTCGTAACCCGCGCCGGCGGTCGAAGCTCGCTTCGACGAACGAAAATTCAATTTTACGTAATGAGGTAAAAGGATGAATCTCTCCTTCTCTCTCCTTCCGATCGGCAACGAGTATAGTGTATTCCCGCGCCTTCCTTTCCCCTTTGTATAATATAGTGTATCGCCACGCTCGCCGCCCCGGCCTCTCCTATATCCTACCTCCTCGTCGTTTTTTTTTGCGCTCCTCTTCGCTCTCGCTTAATCTACCTCGCGCCCACGTACTCGCGCGAAAGAGAGTGTACGCGCAAAAAGCTACCTTGAAAACGCACCGCTTTTACTTCCTTTGCAATTATTTACCAACCCGTGGCTCCGATTACTCTATTCGAAAATGTCTTTCCTTGTCGATGAATTGAGGAATAGGCTTATTGCTTATTTTTTAAGCTTTCGTCATTACCTAGGGTCTATAGTAGTATACGGCAGGTAAGTGCAGAATTTTCAAACAGGAAAAGCGGAGCGCTGCGACAGAATAACACTAGCCGGAAGAAAATTGGCCAATGGCTTTCAAGATTTGGACAATCGTTTTTCTAAGACGCGATGACGGAAAGCACGGGTGCATTCACGTACGTATTATTGTAATAAACGATGGTTCAAAGCACGTACGTGGAAATCCCAGCCGATTGTCCCTTACGTAGAAGACGTTGACAAATTCGCTCGATAATAGAAATATACTCGTGTTGCCTTTTGTGTCGATTTTTTATACAAAGGTCGTTCGCATTTTAATGATAAAAAACTGTAAAAACCTAGTTTAGTTATTTTTATATAATTCAATGGTAGTTCTAGAATTTTGTTATTGCATTCACTTATAAAAGATGATTATAGAATTTATAATAAACAGTATATTCAAATAATAAACATTGAAAAAAATGATAATACTTAATATTGCTGAAATATTTACATTTAAAAATTTATGTTAAAATAAATTAATGAAAGTATCGAAGATAAATGCAGATTTCTGTAATATCTATCTTAATAATGACAAAGAAGACTCCTGTTTTACTACTCGAAGGTACCGTCGGTAAAGCAAATCTCATACCAGCTGATGTAGATACCCTTATCGACGAAGTAAAAGTGCGCGGAAAAATTTAAAATCAAAGATGAACTAAAAACTTTGGAATGTCATCAACAAACAATCACTCAAATGAAAACGGTAATAACATCGCAAGCAAATAAAATGCCTCGTGTCACTCGCATCTCAATTATCATAAAATTTAAATAAAAAAATACCTAACAAAAAAAACAGAGCCATCGCCGCCAGAACACAAAAAAATTAAAAAAAAAAACAGCAGCAACAGATATTATAACGATAAAACAATTACATAAAAGCCAAGAATAAAAAAAAGGCCGCATCGCTCGGCACCGAGGAAAAATAAGGCGACAAGCCGGTGCGTCCGGCTCGCGCCTAAACAGAAAAGCGCGCGCGGTATTCGGAACAGGTTAGACCCTCGGCATACCATCGCGCGCAAATGTCGCCTCGTACAATACACCCGGCCGTTTGTGCCCCCGTGAAAAACCGACCCGGCGTCCATTGTTCGGCGGCGCGGAGGAGCGATGACTCCGCGGGGATCGCGCTCGTCACTCGACCCATTTCTCCGCGGCCGCCTCGGAATTCCGAGGTACGCGCGCGCGCGGCTGAAAGAAATTTTTCTCCGGCGCAGGATATCGTCGCGTCTTTTATCGCCGGGTATTTAGGATGTCGAAGGGGGACTGGAATCCCATACGGGCAGCTGGAATTTCGGCTGATGAGTGGGCGGTAAGTGGACGGTGATGCGCGTGAAGAGCGGAATGCGGGACGCGCGCCGCGGACGCGCGTCGGAGTTATCGGCTCGTTTTTACTCCCCGGCATGCGGGGATTAACGATTTCGCCGAAGGATTGCATTCGCCGGCGATTACGTTTTACTCCGCCAGCCGTTTCGGCTTTTCAGAAGGCTGACGCTGCTATCTCGACGGGTACACTTGCTCCGAGAGAAACGCACGGCTTTTATTAAACTCGAAATTGTCCTGCTCGTTGCATTCGAAAGGAAAACCTGTAGATTAAGAAAGGTCAATCTCAAATAAAATAAAAAAAATGGTTAGGTATGGAACCCTCTACTCGTATGCGCGTTCCTTGATCATGCTAAAAAATTACTCGTACTCCCACTCGAAAAGTTCCCTTGCCTACAAGATTGTTAAAGCGACACATCATCGCCTGTCTTACTTTTCCACGGTAAATAAAGTGTAAACCGTGAGATCGTAATCTCGAGGTTTGCCTTCAATCCAGCGCGTATCTAATGCGCCGATGTAAAAAAAATCATCTGTACGTACGACTTCCTATAATTTTTTCTAAATGCCCGTGCCGCGAGTTAATTGACGCGAGAAAAAAGTGTGACATCACCATATTTTCCTTTATTTAACGACCACTACGAAGGTCCACTGGAAAATTTCGAACTCGGTAGCTGGAAAATCTCAAAAACTGATGGATTTTCTCGGATGCGGCTCAATGACACGTGGAGACACTTTCGCTTTAAAAATATTATTCATCTAATAAGTGGCTGCGGCGGTTTCCGAGGAATTTTTTCATTTTTAATGCATTGATTAAGTTTCCGTGTATGCATTGCTTTTTGTTTAGTCATTTTAAGCAATACCCATGAAATTTATTTTTGTTTTTTTAGACTATATGAATGAATTCTAAAAGTTTTAGATAAGATAGGGGGTTATGCCAGATGCAGCCATAAAATTAATAGCTTACATTTTTGATGTTCCGCGCGGCGATAATCATCATAGCTTTAACATGTGGTATCGGTATTATCTACATTAAAATGCCACTAATATTTAAAATATATTTAAGTATGTGATATCTCCTAAGATGCAGCGTATCTGCAAGGTGAATACTAGATTTTCAAGTAGCATTAAATTTCATGGGTTTTTATAGAAAATAAAAGTTTTCCAATAATCATTTTATTATTATTATTTAAGCATCCGTTAATGATGTGTACATGGATTGCAAATTCCAAGTTAAAACTAGTAGCTTGCTTAAATTATCTCCAGAATTCATTATTAATTCTGTAAATAAAATGTTTTATATTTTTCACTTTTTTGTATAACCGCTAATTATTAATAAATTTCTATGCATTACCTTTAAACTAAAGGTAAAAGTAAATATTCTTTTATTTGATACTTCAACTCTAACATTAAAAGAAAAAATGCAATTTAAAATAAATACCTGAGGAATCAAAAAACAAAGAGCTGCTATAATTCAAAATTCCAACCCCAAGGATTTTCTAAATCGACTCGTTGAAAACAAGACAACGACGCAGAAGAAAGAACGAAAAGCGCCTAGGCATCCGACCAGCAGCTACGGAAAACCCAGCAATGAAGACCCGCATTGAAGCGGAGCCCTTCCTGCCGGGTGGCTGTCTCGCCGCTCGAAGGGAGAGCTCCTTTGTCGCATTGTACTGCCGCGAATTCCGGGCATTCCGGGCCCGGAAAACCGAGCGGCATCCCGCATCGATTTCGGCCAAATGGCCATCCGGCGCGTGCATCTGCCGTGGGGAAAACACGGCCAGGTTCGGGATATCCCCAACTGCTGCGAGCAGTGTTTGTTATTTACTTTCGAAACGGGGCCCCTGTCTCTCTCTCCGCGCACGTGCTCGCGGCGAGAGAGACGGCCCGATCGGAATGCGCCGAAATTTATCGAAGCTCGATAAAAATGTCGAGCGTGGATTGCGCCTATTTATAAATACAGCCTCGAGGAGCAATCGAAGCGAGAACGTGCGGAAAGTGTCAACTGCGTCGCTAATGCGATAGTAAATCTGGAGAGAGTTTATGAAGAAAACGAGATACGCACGCCTTATTTCTATGCGAAATATCGTTTATCTTGCTTGACGAGATCGTAAATTCTTTTTACTGCCCTGTCTTTATGACTCTTGCCAAATTTACCTGGTAAACGAGATGTTGCCGGCTATTTCGGCGCAGATAATTCGCTCGGACACAAAATTCGTTTTAGCGAATTAAAATGTTTCCCAAATTAGACCGTAATACTTTATAACGAGCTCGATATCTAAATTCCGCGACAAAAGATATAGTTAAAAAAAACAATTTCTATGACGAGGAAAAAGTGTAAATAAATAACCGTTATCTACAAAAAGAATCGAATTTTTATCTCTCGCGCGCTCCTTTGTCTCCCAGATGACAAATCGAAGAGACAACAGGGATCGCCGGGTAAATAGAACTATAATCTAGCGCGAGGCTTGAATCACCAGTCAAACAGCCGAGCCCGCGGCGCGCGCGGGGGTCCGAAAAGCGCGTCGCCTCTTTGAAAGCGACGCGAGAAACGAAACTCACCGATTCGCGCTCACCGCGACAATTAAAATCCTTGGGATTCCTGGCAGCGCCTTTGGCGGTCCCTGCACCCCGATATAACATTTCGCTCCGCGAATGGAATTTCGCGCGTCCCGCCGGATGGAAATAGATGCGCGCGCGAGGCGCGACGCTCGCAAGACGGAGTCGCGCCTTCGGGCCGCTCAGGATATTCTAAAATCGACGCGGCGCGTTATCTAATCGGCCGTGAAATCGGCGGAATGCGTACGCGAGAGATGCGCCGAGTCCCTCGGTGTACGGTGGGTTATAAGAGCGAGGACGGATATTTGGATTTTTTTTTTAAAGGAGGGACCTGGCGCGGGTGTCTTCTCCTGTCCTTCTTTTTATTTTACGCTCGGTGAATTTTTCGTGGACGCAACGAGTCCGTTCGGCTCAAGTTCATGAGCGACGACTGGTTCTTGGTACGGGCTCGTATTTTTAGGCGGATTTTTGTGCGTCGCTGCAAGTCGCGGATGACTTTCGCGAAATTCGGAGTTTTTAATACGAGGACGCTGGGTTCGCGGGGTATAAATAACATTTCTTTTGTTCCGTGCCGGCGGTGGAGAAATTGTTAGTTTGCTTACTGAATACGTTAATTTGCGCGTAATATTTCTATTGAAGCTTGTGTAAAATTTGTTATAGAATAGAAGGAAAATATTACTATATATTATCGTATAAAAATGACCAGCCACGTGGTGCAAGCTTTGAGCCGCGATAAGAATTACTTACAGAATGATCGAACAAATTTGGCTTTATCAGCAAGGTTAAGCTTTTCACTATTGACTCGGAAATTTTTAGTTACTGATATAGTTATAGTTAAGTGTACATTTTTGCAGCAGTTTTCTTTGAATAGATTCCTTTGTATTATTCACAATTTAAATTTAATTTTCTGTTTTCAAGAAAGAAGTGTTTGTTGTCATCTTACAATCAATGAATAACAAATATTTTGTGTTATCTTCGCCTAAGATAAAGATACAACTCATCAAGTTATCAAAATAGTTACGAAGTACCTTTTAAATCGATGAAATGCGTCTTGCTGTACGTAACAATGAATTTTGCAATAACACTTAACGTCAAAAGTATTGCACATTAAGATATAATGCATTAACGTCAAAAATATTAAAAGTTTTTATAAGGATCATCAAGTAATCGTGTAATGAAATTTTCAATTAGATTTTCGTGTCATAATCATTTCAATATCCAGACTCTGACGCTAGGAATTTTCGCTGTCGCAATGTATTTCTTTTAGAAAGTCGCCGCAGCTTTCATAAAAAAGTCGCTCAAAAATTCTTCAACCTCTTACCCCGTCCGCTCGCAACCTCACGAGCTAGTACTCGCAAAATCCAAAAGAATCGAAAACTACGCTCCGATCGAGAAATTCCCGAAGATCCGGATAGAATTCGAGCCGTTCGACGTCGGCCGCTGTAAATCATAAAAGAGCGTCTCGGCCCGAGCCGGCCTTTTCAGCCGTCCCTCGCACGCTTTGGTGAGCAGCGCCGGCGCAGCTGTCAGTGGGACGGCTTCGAAAGTCCGGTCCGCGGGCGCAAAACGATTGCTCTCTTTATACACTTTTTTTTGCACCGAGCGAGCGGAGAACGCGGATGCGCGACTAACCTCTGAACCGCTTTATCGGACGCCCGCGATTCCGTCCCGACATTCCGTCGGCGACGCTCCCGCGCTGTTTATACTTTTAATATTCCAGCTGCGAAGCGGATTTTTTCGACGACGAGCTTATTTTAAAAGGTCAGAGACAAGATATTTTTTTGAGGTTCTGTTTATAATTTCGAGAATCATTAATTATTTTTCTACGAGGTTAGCAATGATGTAACAATTTCTTCATGCATCTATATATATTAATTTTGATTTCCATCATATTAGGTTTTTTTTTAATTACGTATGTACATAATATGTACTTTCACAAATTTGTCTGTAATAGTGATGGTGTAAATGTATAATGAGATATGAAATTAATAAACAATTAATTTAATCGCATAGAAAATAATTCATCTATGATAAAGTGCAGGAGGTGTTTAACGATCATCAAATTTTGGTGTTAAAAGTTCGAAATTTCTAATAAGAAAGTACAGACTTGAAAAAGGAAACTTGATGCTTCGTGCATAATGCTATCTTTTACGAGCATCAAGCTGCATAAAAAAGGTGCTTGAAGCTTCGATTCTTTGTCGCTATTCGGCCTTCGCCGGTTAGTGTAAACTTTCGCTTCGTCTCGATAATTAACGTGCAATTATCATCGAAAGTGAGACTTGAAAAATAACATCCATCGACATTAAAAACAATCCGTTTTATACCTGCTACAGCAATTGCACGACTTGTCTCACAAAGTTCACGTTAACCCAATTAAAATCAATTGCTAAAAATAAAAGATCCATCGACGCGCGTTTCGACTCTGTACATGGAAATTTATTACCGCGTGTCACCCGCGCTCAGTCGGCCTAACGGAACGAACGAAAAAAAATCATCATTGTATCAGTTTAATGAGACACCGAGCTAGACGTAAACACTCGTGTCCAATTGGATCGAGGGCCGCTCAAGACGAGTAGCCGCGCGGCGGAAGAAAAAAGATATAGGAGCTGGTTGGATCCGCGCCATTGGAGTCACGGGCGCGCAGAGGCTGTGTGTACACGCACTCCGGCGGACCTACATTTTTAACCATGGAAATTTGAAATTCAAATAGGGTCAAGCATTACGTCATTTACATACCACGACGTCACGTATCGGGCATCCCGATGGAGTATCGCGTATTTACACTGTGTCGAATCGGCCGAGAGATAATGGGGGCGAGAGGAGCGCCGGCGGGCGAATTTTTTTCCCGCTCGAGTGGTAGAAAGTTCGGATTCGCCATTGTCCGGCTACCGAAGTGCGTCATCGATGAGACAAGGACCGCCGGATGATTGCCTCCTCCTCTTTTTTTTTTATTATTTGCATCTTTTTTGACGGGCGATTATTGAGGTGCGGACACCTGTACGCGCCCGAGGTATTTAATCGCTGCGGCAATCGAGATCGAGTGGGTCGCGCGTAAATGATTTTGTAGCATGGATCTTGATTTTTGTTAGCGGCTAATGTTTTATTGAAGGTGCGATTGTTTGAATGGCGGGTTGCGCTTTCAAGGTACAGATTTGACTAACAAAAAGCTCGTGTACTGCATAGTGTCATCAACATCTTTTCCATTACACAAACGCAGCAGCAAACGCATTGAAAATTCAAAAGTCTTGAATACAATTGGTAGTTATCAACCGGTTGCTTAAGTGAAAAATAACAGCTCTATTGTTTACTAAGCTGCAATTCTGTACCCTTGACATTTTTCTTAACTTCAATTTCAATATTTACTTTTATTATTTAGATTTACGAAAAAACCGAATATTATCAGTAAATTTGAATTAAAATGATAAAACTTTAAAGTTTAATTTTAAAACATTATTTAGTAGTTAATTTGTTTTACAATTTATTTTATAAATTACTCCATCAACATTTTATCAGTCATCATCTCATCACACCTACATTCCTCTTCAATTAAATTTTTTCCGGTAAAAATCTCGAAATATAATGAATCTTCAGTAGCAAAAAATTTAGTGTTGCCTTAAGTGATCTACTTAGGTATTTGAAAGAATGTTGCGAGAGTAATAATCATCAGAAAAAACGAAAGGAAGACAAATTTACCTTGCACCATTGTAGCAGCCCTGGATAGGACGTCGAGTGCGCTTTCTACCGCGGACATCCTTCCCGAAGTCTGTCGGTTCTTCCCCTCTGTACTTCCGCCTGGCCTCCTATATCTTCCTTCCGAGTCGAAGAGCCTGCGAAGCCCCCGGAAGTCTCACGCGTGCACCTTTACCCACTAGATCGTTCGCCTTTCACTGTAAAAAAAAAGCCGAAATTATTCCTTCACATCTTGCGCTGTGTTTCCTCCTTTTGATCGATGCACCGCGCTCGCTCGCTGTTCGATCTTATCGCCGGAATAGTACGGATGATTATTTCGATGAAGGGATATTAGCGCTAATGAGAGAGTTTGCGGCTTCGTGGCTTACGAAAATTTAAAATTTCTTTTTTTAAACTTTATTTATTTTCAAGAGAGGGTTTTAAAAATAGATAACGTAAAATTTAATAAATTTAAAAATTAAGATTTTTTACATTAAAAATTGTAGACACGTGAATAATGTACTTCCACATCACGTTTGGTAACCAGACGCATCCAAATTGCAAACGCACTTAACGTACATTATCCAGCGCATCAACGATAACATTAAAGAAGAAAAAAAAACGAAGAGAGGCTAAAAAAAGAAAATAAACTACTCCACACGTGTCATTAGATCCGGTCATTAGCACCTCCATTCCATCACTTTCGTAACTACACACATCTGCCTCGCATGCCCCGAGAAAATTACACGTATCCTCGAATTCCTAAGCTCTCAGAGCCTCGAAATCGGCGCCGAGACCGGGGCAGCGGACTCGCGTAAGGTGTATGTACGTACACGCGGCGGAGAGCCGAAGGGAGAGTCCGGCAGATAAGCATCTGGGCGCGAGGCCTCGTCGAAAAAGTGCAGGAAATCGACGAGAGTCTGGCTCTCGCGGCTCGTGGCGAAACGCCGCTTTCGAACGAGAGCAGCCAACGCGCGGGCTCGATCTTCAAGAAAAATCCGACGAGTTGCTCGCTTCGTATACGCCTATGGTGCTTTTTTACTCTAGCCCTTATTACTTTTTTTTTCGTTAATTACTTTTTTTTAACGAGGAGGAGAGCGATAAAAACGAGGAATTGGAGAGTAAAGTTTAATTAAGAAGATTGATTACTTTTTGGACAAATTGGGCAAGGTGCGATTAAAACCTTTTTTTCCTCGGAAAATTTCGGAGATAAAATTCCAGCTTCCAAAATATTTATTTTCAAATTAGCCGACAGCGTGATGCAACGGAACGTTACACTCGTATTTTTATCCTGGACGCGGAAATATTTTCCCTTTAAATATTTGACTTTTTATTTGAAATTGCCGCCAGACCCGCGCGTTAACCACTAAATAACTTCATTTCGTTCTGCTGCATTCCATTGCGAGTGAACCTCAAATTCGCGCGTAAATATTTAAAAGTACACGCCGCGAGTGTCGCTCGCTCGAGGAAAAAAGCCGTCGCCGAGCTCTCTTCGGCTCTTGAGTAACTCGCGAAAAATGTGCGAGCGATTAATCAGCGGCACGCTTAAAAAAAAGCGGCTCTAACGAATATCGATTTCACATTCTTTACCCATAAAGCAGAGAAAACGGCGCGCGGGCAGGATCCTCATTTGAAAATCTGGATTGCCATCGGAACCAGACCTGCTCCGTTCGCCTAAGGCTCGCGCCACTCCGAGATCTTTTCTAAAATACCGCAACAACTGGATATTTCGTCGAGGCGTCACTCGCGCCCGATGATGATTAATACACCCAGCGATCCGACGAATTTTTAATCTCCGCACTTCCACGCGCCGCGGCGTGATTCACGGCGCGCGCACCGAAAAATCCACTCGCAGCCCCGGCCAGCGGCAGGAAGAGACGGGGAGAGAGTGAGGCGGTAAAACGGGGAAGGAAGGGAGAAAAATAAAGTGTAATAAAGTGTATATGAAAGAAGAGGAGCCGCGGCGGAACGTCTCACTCGAGCGCGCGTATTGCGCGCGGGCAAGAGCGGATCGGTCCGCTTGGTCACAATGCTCGCGCGAATAAGAGTAAAACGGGGATTAAAAAATGTGACATTATCTGTGGAATGCGGACCCCTCGTCCGCGCTCGCTCTCTCTCTCTCCCTCGCCCCCACCGCCGAGCGCACACGCGCGCCGCGCTGCTCTCTCCGAGCTGCGCGCGCGGGGCACAAGCGCCAGACGGAGAAAAGAGAGACGTCTATATCCTTCGCCTTTTCCCTCCTCCTACATGTAAATACCGGCGAGCCTTGCTCCTACTACCTATATACGTGTGTAGCGCGATGCCCTCGTAGCGCCGCGAGCCGTGGCCGAACCACCGTTGCGCCGCGGCGGACTGCCTCGCCGCACGCGGCTTTACACACGTATTATACGTGACGATTTTTCGTCGGACCATGGCCGCGGCGGCGCGTATAAACATCATTGCGCGTCGAGCTGGGCCCCAGCGGCCTAATTGAGCCCGGTAGGTGCCGCGGCCTTTTTGGACCGTGGCATTCCGGACGATTTTTAGGAGCGGACACCGCGAGGTCGGACGAGCTCCGTTTCGGCGATTGTATTATATGCTCCGCTTTTTTCGATCATGACTTTTTGTGACTCGATAACCTTTTTTTTGTTCGCGTGTATTGAGATTTTCGTTTCTGGATCTTACCGTGAGATTTCTTGTATTTCGTTAAGTGTAGGTGATTATTACTTTATTACTGCTGTTTTCTGTTCTAATAAATGTGTATTTTATGAAATTAAATTTATTTTAAACAATAACTTATATCGCGCGTGATTCTCACTTTCTTTTTAATTAATTGAAATTCAAATGTGTAGTATTGCACTAAAAAATGAAATAAATGAAGACGTCAGCATTCTAGAATTTCCATTATTAACTTTTCCATAGATTTGAAAACATTCTTGCTAAACGAATTAATAGTAAGTAAAATTAAAAAAAGTAAGGAAATTAATATATTAGATATGACAAGAAAATTGATAAAAAAAAACTAGTAACACACAAAACCACAAAAACAAATAACCGTCTAAAAAATAATGCCATCAGATATTCCGACTCGTGCACCCGGTATTTCTCAAATTTGTTCTCGATATTAGGAATTCAAGGATGCCCGCGCTCCGTTTGCGCAACCGCATTTTTGCACGTTTAGGATTTAAATTTGTTTACCTCGGTACTGTAACCCGGCGAGAAAAGAGTAGCAAAAGAAAACGTGTGTACACCGTCCTACGCACAATGCCTCGGTCATTCGGTGCTCCGCGGCGTCGCGCGATTTCGGCAGGAAAATATTTTTACTCCGCGGGAGAATCTCTCGCGTGACGCGACGATCGTTCGAGGAGTGACGTAAATCTTACGATTAATACGTCGCTATTGTTGTACTAGAATGTGTTGGCTTTCCATCTCGCTCTCGTGATTCTTCAATTTCATTCTTGACGCCCGGAATGCCTGGAATTTTTACTGAATGGAACGCCATTTACGTACACGAAAAAATATTTACGCTTAGAAATCGTTTAAGCATTCATTGTTTTGACCCAGGCATTCTTTAAATTTCATTCTTTATGAAAGACACATTTTCTCTTGAGCTCGTTATGCGTTTTAATGCGGGAGATATATTATACTTTTAATTAATTTTCGTAGCTGCGCCGCCGGAGTGAAAAGAAAAATTACTGCTATTGTTATGCGGGACGCGCTAAGTGGTTATTCGTATTTTACAAAATTTCGTTAATGAGATTTTTTTATTTATTTGAAAAGTTGGCAGTCAAACGTAAAAGATCTTGAAAACGATTATTGAATAAATCAATATCGCTTAATTAGCTTTGAGGAAAAACGATACGAATAGCCTCCGGGTCCCTGATGATAACCAAGCAGCTTGAGAACGAAGCACGCACTTCGTTACCTTCGTCACGCTCTCAGTGTCAACAGAAAAATACTTCGGTGTCGTTCGCCAATTCTGCCCCGAGCTTATGCAAAATCAAGCAAGAAAAATTCCGAAACTCATCGCAATAATAGCGAGATTTTCATCTCTTATAATTAATCAACAAGCTGAGGTGTCACACTTCGATTCTTTAATTTTGACCTTTTGTAAATCGAACGAAATTTTACAATTGAAGGTCATTTTATCCACGAATTTGGGAAATCTTTCGAGGGCTCTGATTTTTTTTAGTATTTTAATGGTTGTATTTGAGAAACTAGAAAATTAAGCGAAAAGTTTCCACTCAAAATATTATCCCTGCGCAGTGTCGCTTTTTTAGCGGCCGATTTTATACCCAAATTTATGATAATTCGATAATTTACAAGCCAACGTAATAAGTCGGGCAGGAATGTGAGCATTTAAACGGCTCAATTCATGTTTGATGTATTAGAGCCTCATTTTTATCTCCTTATCTTGCACTTAATTTTTCGCGTCCACGTTATCGATGTTTTTCGACATAGTTTATGCGCGACTTTTTCTCCCCTTGTCTTTTATACTTTTTTTACTACACCGTAAACGCAAAACGTATAAAAGTAAAAAATGACCATTTTCCTAGCAAATTTGCTCGGACGTCGAAAGATGTAAACCCACTCGCAATTTCGTATACTTTCTATTTTTAAGCAAAGATGCCGGCACAATTTGCCGATTACACTTTAACTTGGGCGCTCGTAAATAGAAAGCTCAAGTAGCGCGTTACACTGAAAAATCGCGGCGGTGCACAAAGGCTTACGTCGGGGAAGAAAAATTACGAGCAACAAACCGCGAGCGCCCCGGAATTATATAAAACCAGATCAAATATGAGCGACCGGAGGAGTGCTCCGGCCCGGAGATTTATTATTCTCCGCGCGGGCTCCGCGGGCCGGAAAATGGATGAGAAAGTGAAAAAGGCCGGGGCGGAGAAAGTGCTGGCGTAAAAAGGCAAACACTTGTAAATAAGCCGCGCCGCGAAAAATTCAGGGCAGCGTTGTCGCCGTGAGAAATTCCAAAGTCGCGCCTCCTTTTTGTTTTCGTCCCCCGCGAGCGCCGACGTTTCGAAAGACAGTGGGAAAATTGCGCGAAAGTTTTTCGAAAATCCGCCGCTTGTTTTTTTTCCGTTTAGTTCTCCTTCAGTTACGAGGGGGAAATTTTATGGTGGCTTATGAAAGCTGAAAATTGCGGGGGAACGATTAGGCGAGAAAGTGCGTGCGTACATTGTTTCGTAAAAAGGTAAATGATTGTTTATGGCAAATCGATTTTCCGAGGTATTGGGAGGCGGGTCGATAATTATTTCGTCGCGTCGTTTATTTACATCGCGATGGAATTTTTTCTTTGACGGATTATTTTTTATTTTTAAGTAAGGACGAATGATTTCGGATGAAAAATATGTGTGATATAATAGCGATAGCTTTTCGTGCGTTGAAAGAGAAATGATTCGAAATTAAAGAGGGATTAAATAAAGAATTTTGATGGATGGCATTTCAATGAGGCGTACTAATTAAAATGGATTTTGGATGCAAAGTATTCGAAATATTCGTGTTGACTTAATAGTCGCGTTAAATTTTTATGTGATACAATTTTTCTAAATTAGAAATTAATCCCTCGTTTTACGACGAGAGTTGCGGTAGCCGCAGATTAGTTTCAGAAAAATGTCGAATTCCGCGATGTCGATTGAAAATCTGCCCTGCAAACGTTATTTCAGCTTTGAGAAATACGAGCTTGCTTGTAACAACACGAGATTAGTGCCAATAAAAACAACACGCTGTCAAGCAATCATCTAAGGCAAATCAATGTTTTCCAAATAAAACAATCCACAAACAAAAAATTCATGGAACATACAATTTTATCATTTTGTTAACTAATCTATTTAAATTCAACTATTTTTAAATAAATTGTATACTCTCCTGGGAGGTATTTAACTCTCTTAATGCCGGGGAGTTAACTTCATAAAAAAGAAGAACTAGAAACAATGTAATATTTCCCTCGACACTTAAATGGCCAGCTCTTCGCGAGAGCCGCACAGAAAAGCCGCGACTACCAAAACAAATCCCTAAAAATACCGACGGAATCTGGAATCCTCGAATATGACGAATCGGTGCGTCGGAGACGCGACAAAGGGAAGTTGGAAAGCTCAAAAAAGAAAAAGAATTCCTCGCTCATGAATCGACGTCGGCGCGCTCCGAAACAAAACGCCGCCGAGTATCCAGTCGCATTTTTCGCGTGCCGCTGAGCCAAATCCCGCTCCGAGCCCGTCGACCCCCGCCGTCTCGGGGGAAAAACGACGGCAGACGGCGAGGAATATACCTATAAGTGCGCTGAGAGCGAAAAAAATGACAAGTTATTGCCGCTTGAAAAGAAAAATTATTAGGTGGAAATTTGCTATGAAGATATGATTGGCAATTCCAAACCAGTACACCTATACGATTTTTGCATCGTGGGATAAGTATAAACAGTATCTCTTTAAATAATTTCTTTCATAATCATGTAAGTTGGAACAAATTTTTTATTATTTTTAATTATGTAATCGGTAAAAAGTGAAAAAAATGTTAGAAAACGAAAATAGCTTTAAAATAACAATAAAAGTAATACTAAAGTAGCTTTTCATTTACGTTTAATGGGAGTAGAGGAATGTCACTTTGCTTCTTTTGATTGACATGCAGCGATGTAAAAAATTTGTTTTCACTGCGTGTCTGCTTCTGAATGGTGACAGGAAAAATTCAACCTCAGACACACAATATCGTTGGCAAGATACGTGCGATTTAATAACACCGTATTGTTTACTTTCGATACATTCATAATTAAAAAAATCGACCGAAAAATGTTCGTGCCGATAAAACAGAACTCTGCAAATTGAATCAGTACTTGCGTAATTTTTTTCCTCGTATCTGCCATATGTCTTTGATATCACTCTTTATAACGACTGGTATGTCATATCAATTGCGCTCCATTAAAAAAAAATACGATGTTTTTGACATGCACAGAAAATCCGCTCAATACTGGAGGACGAATGCAATTGAATTTATGTACTCGCGCGTGTTTCACTTCCTCATTCCACAATAATGTTCGACTTGTCTTATTATTCAAAGCTATACACAATTTCAGCGTTTTATGCGTTGATGTTTTTTGATGCAGTTTAAATAAATCGTTTTTTCGTTAATGCATTCTATGATTGCCACGATTGTTTTTACTTATAAGTTAATTGTACACTTTTATAACGTAAGATTCAAAATTATATTAATTGTATATTGCTATATTTACGTATTGAAACAGAAATTGGACGAAGATTAAAAAACGAGAACATAAACTGCTAAGTAACGTGTATTGTTAATTATGATTAGATAAGTTTATTTTGACTTATTCGTGTTCTTCGTATATCTGAGTACACAAATTCTATTAAAAACCACATGCAAAAACACTTCTGCATTCTTAACTTTCGGACTCCACTGAAGTTTGCTAATATAATTCGATGAAAATCAATAATTACAATCAGCGTGCATAAAAAATTCCTCAAAAGTTTAAACAAATCCCTGAGTAATAAATAACTTAAAATTGTAATGACGCGAACTACCTAATCGACACTCAAATATAACTTATGTTAAAAAAAAACTATTTCTCGAAACAAACACGCTAATGTACGAAAAAAACGTATAAAATCGTTCCCAAAACATCGAAAGACGTACACTTTCACAATCGATTAGCGAAGGAACGCGGCGCGGCTCCAAAATGCCTGAGGAGTCCTCGCGTCGCAGCCACATACCTCGATATCGCTCAATAACAACTCCCGATAAATGCTTTAAGCAAAAGGTCCCACACAATGTCCCGGGGCGCGCGACTGTAAGGGCTGGTCTCGGGGCACACCGGGAGTTATCACGTCGGCGGTGCAGGTCTGGCCGTCGGCGCGCGCGAATCGATAGAGGAATGCGGCGCGGCGTGAAAAAAGGGGGTGGCGCGCCGGGAGGGGAGAGAGAGGCGGCCGGGCGGAGGAGGCGCGCATTCCTCTGCGCTTTTCTCGCGCTCCTCTCCTCGAAAACTTCGCGCCTCCCCCGCTCGCTCTCCACCCGCACTCCGGTCCGCACTTGCACTGCTCCGGCGCGTAGATACCCTGACGCTCGGACGCGGAAAAAAAAGGAAGGGTCGGCTGCACAGCGTGCACACCGTAGCCGTGCTCACCTGGGGCAGCTGCTTCCCACGACGACGAGGTGCGGGACACTCGCGGCACGTATAGGTGCGCCGAAAAAAACCTTCGCGCGACGTCGACGACGAGGGGGGGGAGGGAATAAAAGTGCGGGATGCGGCGTGCACACGGACGAGGTGCGCGCGCGCGGGAATACGCTTTGACACTGCGGGCCGCACTCGCGCGCGCGCCAGCTTTTCTCCCGGCGGATATTACAGCTCCCTCTCGCTCTAAGCTCGCCCAGCTGTGGCATTCTTCGTGCGCGCGCGCCGCAGCCAGCCGCAGCCGCGGAGAGAGGGAGAGAGACGGATTTCATTTTCCCTCTCGGTCGCGCGCGCCCGCTCAGCCCCCTCGGTTTTGTGTCCATCGCTTTTTGGCCCGTCGTTGTGCTTGGGGCACACTATGGATCTCTAGAAGCACTCGGCATCTACTTTGCCGACCATCTGATGCGTTTTATTGTGTTGCGCTCGCTCGAAAGGACGGTTTTGCGGTGAACTCGTGGGAAACGGCGATTCGGCTGTTGCGTGTTACTTTGCAACCGCCTGTAATGCAATGCGCTTGTAATTATACGATATTTTTCATTGAGAATGGAAAAAATCAATTATTTTTCAGCGGGGAAACGGCTCCTTAAATATCTTTTTAAGTATTTACTTCCGGATATTTTTACTACTTGTCGTTGAATTATGTAATTTCTTTATTTATTTTTTAAGGACAAACAATTGCCCTTACATTATATTAAGCTATTTCCCTTGGAATATTGAAATTGTATGTTTCAACAAGGGATATGAAGAACGAAGTTTCAGAAACGGAGTTACAAAAATGTGTGATATAATTCTTTTTTAAAATAATTACATAAAGGTAAGAATGACTAATGGATTTAGTATATACACATTATTCATCAACGCGTTTAAATTAACATACTTAAAGTTAATTTCAATGCTAACTTCACATAAAAAATTGCGTTGATAGGTGATGTACACTTAATTCAAGAAATAAAATAAGTTTTATTAATAACGTAAAAAGAGTATATTTATATCGATAAGTAAAATTACCCAATAATCCCTATAGCAAACTCTTGCCGAGCCGAAACATTCCTCGCCGTCCAGCTGAAAGTGTTTCAAGCATCAACTATTCCAATAAAGAAGCCCAGTGAATTCGGAGAGGCACTAGTGGAAATGTGGCACAAGTCGGTCTCGAAAGAGAAGGACGGCGAGCTCGGTACGAAGGTATGCATGGCATGGCATTCGCCGCGAGAGAGACGGAGCGGCAGCCGCGCGGCGCGTTTACGCGCTATCTGCAGGCAAAAGCGCGATACACCGGCAGCGTACATCCTTGTCCCCGCTCACGCACACACGGGCGCGCGCGAAGCTCTCGCGAGATTTTCTCGTGCGTCGTTTTTTTTTCTCGCTCGGCAGCGACCGACCGATATGATCTTTTCAGCGCGACCGAGGAATTTCGTTTTGCCGATTGCCTCACTGTACAAATTGCGCGACGCTCTCGCCTTTTTCCTTTTTAATCTCGCGCTAAACAAAATAACTACGCTGGAGTTCGATGAGTCGCACATATGCGCGTTTTATTTGTCCCGATTAATTAGGTGGAGCAAGGAGTGTGGACGCGGTGGAAGTGGGAGTTACGAAGACGGAGCGATTTGAGAATCAGAGAATACGTTAAATATAAATTTTCAGTATGCAAATATATTTTAGATAGACATTCAATAAAACATGCGCTTGCTTAACATTCAATGCGCTCGCAATAGCCGACACATAATGATTATGTTGATAAAGCAACATAAATATGTTTTGCGGGTCACGATAAGTAAAGTTTATAGATTATAGCGCGGACTGTCGAACGCTTATAACATGACGACGAAATTCGATAAATTTCTTTCTTATACTCGCCGTGGGAGAATCGTCCATGATTTATAAAAGTACAAAAAAAAAAAGAAAAAACGATGACCGCTGCAATACTGTTCGATAATTGGAAAGGGATTACCTTCATCCTCCTTTAAAAGAACTACAAAATAACGTAAACAACAATTCACTTCGCCCTGCCTTCCATGTCAGACTTTTTCCTCAATTTTCACCTTCCTCACTTGTATCAAGAGCGTAACATAGCTGAAAACGAAATAAAAAAAGTTATTAACGTATCAATCAATTCAAATTTTTTAATTTAATTTGATTCAAAAAATTTCAAATAATCGAGAAATAAAAATATTTTTAAAACGTCTCAAATTATAATCTTTCACTTGACTCCAGATTAAGAGTCGCCAAATAATTCACTTGATTATTTAATAACGCTTGAGCCTTCTCTCACGTACAATCAAGATCATTCATTACGAAAGAAGCAGAGGTGAAGATTACCTCGTCCAAATCGGGCCTCTTGAGCAGATCGTCGAGACCGGAGAGCCTCTCGAGGTAGTTGGGCTGGTTGCAGGCGTCGAGCACGAAATCAGTGCCGCGGCTCCGATATTCGGCGACGACGGGCACGGAACAGGCGGTGCACGAGGGAAATCGGTGGGTGACCGTCAATCGCATTTCGTGGCTCCACAGCGACCCTCGCACTGTGTGCGGTATGCCGCCTAGCAAGCCCGCTGCTGATTCTCGCGCAGATCTGCCCTGATCCTTACCATCATCCATAAGAGCCTGTGCTTCTGCCCTGAAAAAAATATAAATGCGTTAAATTTACTTATGTTTCAGTTTTATTGGTAAAATGAATAAATAATGTGTAGTTGTGAATTTGAATTTGAAATTTGAAAGATTATAATTGGACTTACGTAAATTACGTACCTATCGGGGTGTTGTGTTATAGCAACCATGAGTTCAACCGCCAGTCCAGCAGCTATGTACGACAATCCTGGTCGGCTGACGGTACATTGTTGATCCAACGTTCGGTCCACTTGAGACTAAATTTCCAATAAACAAGAAAATAAAATTGTTGAATCCGCTACAATGATTAATCGAAATACTATGTACTGTCGTACTGATAAAAAAATTCCTATCAATGAAGTACACACTTTTATTTATATCGCTATCTTTTGTTACTAAAGTAAACACAAAGTGGTCATAATTATTTTAAAAGTAACTTATAATTCTACATCAATTTGGTTCTTACAATCTGAATCAACGAGGAAGTAAATAAATGAATCATACCCTTTATGACACCTGAAGTACTGGTAAGACTTACATTGCCAGGTTGAGTAACGTCGTTGCAGAAGTAGCAGCCGAGGTCCTTGCCTCGGAGATTGAGTTGGGCAATGTCGGGTGATATATCACTGGCGACTTCACGAGTGCCGTGACGTTGCACTGTATAGGAGTCAAAGCCGAGGGCAGCGTTGACGGCGAGCCGGCCGTAAGCCGCGCACATCACCGTCGGCAACCAGCGCGCCTCCCGCGAATCCAACAGCAGGAATACCACGTCGTGGCGAGCGTACAATTCCTCTAATTTAGCGATAGCCTGCTTCGTTGATTCCAACATGCTTGGACCCACCACATGTCCTGGCATTGGGATCTGCAGTACCACTCCCTCGGCATTCTGAAAATTTTTTTACACGATTAATTTAAGATTGAGATTGTTATGGCATTCACTTATCTGTTATTTTCTTAAAATGAAATTTATATCTTTTTAATCGTATTTAATCTTCAAATTCTTTTAAATATCACGAAATTTTGTTGTTTTTGAATCGTTAGGAATTTTATAATTTTTTAATAAAAAATTATAATAATTCATGATTAGATTGCATAAAAAATATAATAATAAATAAAGATTAATAAGAAATTTTTACCAAATTAGGATGAATCTTGAGTAAAGCATTTTTTGCAGCTTCTGCTTTGGGTCTACGATTCACGGCGTCTTCGTGCGTGTAAAGATTTTGTCGGACAGTATTACTGGGTGACACTACGGAATTGTCAACGAAAGTAATGCTTTGTATTCCCCAGCCTAATAAGACTCTTGCTACGGAACAACCCAGTGTTCCTGCTCCAAGTAAAAGGCATCTCAGACCACCTATGTAATCGAGATCTAGTTCAGGTACTAATCGCCACTTCATGAGCTTCAAATTCAAACTAATCGCTCTATCTGATAGTCTAGAAATTAAGTGAAATATCGCATTTAGTATTTTACATTTTTTTGAATTTGTAATAAAGTTATAAATGCATTTACTTTATTGGATCCATTGTCTCTGATAAATCAGCAATATTTGGCCCCATCTTACCACGAGCGTTAGATTCCCAACCCACTAAGTTTCCTTCAAGTAAAGCTTTCTTTAATACTTCTCTATTTTCTTGTTCTTTGGTTCTTATTGTGTAAACTACAGAATTCTTAACATTATGGCCTCTTACAGATATAAACTTCATCCACTTTTCAAAACATACATTAGGACATTGAAGAAATAATAGACATAACAGATTCCTCAATGGCCACCCTGGTGCTGTGTGCGAACAGGGATCATAAAATGCAAAATATATATCTGCTTCATTCTGAAAATTATTTCAAATCATTTAATAAAATTTTCAGAACAGAAAAAAATAATTAAATTTTGGAAAAATACCTCTTTATCACTAGAGTTTCCTATTTTAACTCCTCGAGCTAAACTAACAACTTCCAAAGTTTTTGATTCCTTTGAAATAATCACAGAAAAAAAGCCTCTCGAGCTAGGGTCCAGCTTTATAAACTGCTCCTCAAAGCTTTGTACTTGATCAGCAGTAAATTCCTCTCTGATAAATACCTGCTGTTTAGCATAATGCATTTCAGGCAAATTAAAAGGTGTTGGGTGTGCTGCCCAATAATGAAATCTGTACTTCTTCAAATCTGCGTATGACAGCACTATAAATGTCATGAGTTGCCATGGTTCTTGCAGTGCAGAACCACTTCTTATTGAATCTAGCAATGCTTTTCCAAGAGTATTTATAAAAATTTCTGGTTTTGTCTGTCTGAATGTGTCATAAGTGTTTGTGTTAATCATAAATCCATTGCAGGGCACGGCTGAATTATGAGATGTCATTTCTATATCTCTGCAATTCAAATTTGATATTTTTAAATATTTAATATATTTTTCATAAATAATTATTCATAGTATTATTCTTTTTAGCATAACAGTAATGTTAATAGTTACAACTTAATTTGACATTATATATATATATATAAAAATCACCTTACTCATTAAATGATGTGTAGTCCAAAAACAGTGGCCTTCCTCCTCTTTCTTCGGGTCCTAGGCTGTAGCTGCCCCATAGAGGTATTTTTATTTTATCCTCTAATTTAAATTTATCAATTTTTAACTCTGCAAATTTTGCCCAGAAACTTGGTTCTGGAGCACATCGGAGTTTAGCAAACTTGACTACATTGTCTGACATTTTGGCTTATGCACAACACTTTAATCTAAAAATGATAATATTATTCCTTTAAAAGAAAGTATAATAAATTAAATAAACAAGAAAAATCTACACTTTGGAGCAGTACAGCGAGTTCTTAACAACAATAGCATGTCATCCAAAACATAACCTCGACACTTGAAATAGCCATTATCGAAGTATATATTGCAAATAAAGCATTCATTTTTAAATACCTTTGATAAGTTATGCGTTTAATATAAAATTCTCCGTTGAACGATCATAAATAACACTCCACTAAATTAATTAATAATGAAAAACTTTTCCTGTACAGTGCAAAACACATGAAGTTGACACAACAAAAAGTGCACACAAGCGCTGCAAGTGTAGTAGGTATACAATTATACATCTATATCTTTACTACACACGGATGCCGCGCACGTCAACGTCATCAGATCATCACTATATGCATCGCCGGCGTCTCCTTAAATGTATATAAACATTTAATTTATTAGCGTTAAACATTAATTAATATCAAAATAAATTTTTTTTTTTTAAATAATTTAAATATTTAAGAAAAATTTATTAAATACATCATATTAAAATAATACATTTTTTAATAAATGTTAAATAATAAGCATTTATAAAATTTGTTATTTTAAAAACTATTAGTTAAGAAAGTAACAGCAAATTAAAATAAACTGTGATGGACAAAAGAAGAGGATGTGTACATTTTTTTACAATATTCATTATTTATTGAAGGTACTTTCGTATATTTTTATAGCTTCCTATTTCAACTTATTTTATTTATTCGATAATGACAATAACTATAACTATAATAATATAATCATTCACACTCATTTTCCCCCAGTGCACTGAAAAATTTAAGAATCGCATCCAGCGTTCTCACATTATTGTTCATTCCACTCGCGGAATTACGGACGCCCAACTTTGCTCGCCACACGCTCTCGTTATTAAATGTACGTAAAATAGAAAATATGATCCTTTTGTGAAAATCATTTACACGTGTTTGCGCGGCCCACCGAAATTGAAGAACAGAGGAACCACGCGGCCCAGGATAATTTTTTTTTCGCTTGGAGTAGCCTAGTACCTGTGCTACCCTTGACCCCGATTCGCCTCTAAAACAAGGAACATTCAACGTGACTCGCTTGCTCCTTCTCTAATATCAAAATTAGAATGACATTTGCTATTCGCCCCGTCTGGCTCTCGAACTGACTCCTTACTGTCTTTCTGCGTTAGCGTACATCGGAGAAAACGCGACGGATGATCGCGCTATCTTCCTTATTGCAGGATAACACGGAGAGAGAATAAGGAAATAAAATTAACGAATTAGAGTCGATCATCACCGACATTCGAAAAACACAAATCATCGTCGATTCGCATCACATTTACAGTTTCCCTCGCGACAAGGAGTTTTCTTTTAAGTGAAGAGAATTTCGACATCGTCGACGTCCGAGCCTCCATACTCGTCTGACGAGAACATGCCGTGGAAGTCGAGGCTGTCGTCACCCGAGTCGTCACCATCGCTGTTGTCATCGTTGTCGTCACCGTCGTTGCGATCGTTGTCATCGCCGTTGTCGCCTGGCGCATCACCATTATCAGCATCTATGGGATATTAATTAGATTTTAATAAGAATTCTTGCTGTTACCTATGTAATATAGATTAAGAGATGAAAGATTAAACTAACCATCGCCGTTGTTATCCTCGGAGCCTGAATTTGATCCATCATCATCACTGGCGATATCTTCATCGTCGTCGTCCTCTTCGGCCTCGTCCTCATCATCTCTACGTCTACCGACATCGTAAAGACGTACGCACGACTCTTGTATACTATCAAATTCACCTTGGTTTTCGACGACTGCGATTTGTGTGTCAAATTTGTTGCAAGCAAGATCGTAAATACCCCTTTTGACGTCGAAAGTAGCTGTTGATAAAGAAAATAATTGAGATAAATCTGTATAAAAAATTTGGTTTACATTTTTTCAAGTATAATAACTTACAAATGTTGCTGTAATCGAGAGCATCGAGTGTCTTGAATGACGTGACGTAGTGAGAATCATCTTCGTTCTCTTGATCCAACGATACGGCGTAGATGATATTATTGACTGGCGAGAAAACAACGTTCATTTGTTCTAGAGCTGGTACCGTTTTTAGTAAGTTAAAAGTTCTAAGGTCCCAGACCTCGATGTTCGATATTACTTCGGTACCATTTGGATGGAAGACGCCGTTCAGCGTCTGATTCAATTTGTCAAATTTATGAATCTCCTTGCCTGAATTTACATCCCACAAAATACCGTCGCTTAAAATCAGCTCGTCATTCATACTGAAGGTTGCCTTATTCTTCGTATAGTTGTTCGATATTGAAGGCGTTAGAGTTTTCAACAATTTTCCAGTACCAATGTCGTATATCTGAAAAAACAGTTTTAATTTAATTTAAATTACATTAAAAATTTCATTAAAAAAACCTGAACTTTTCAAAAGCTTATATGCTTACCGTAGCTATTTCGCTTTGTGTGCCTACTATCCTATCCTGATGTTTGCTGAATTCGACGTAATCCTCCTGTTCGAGAGGAATTTTCATATCAAAGAACGTACCCAGGCTCCAGAGGGCAGACATCGGCGACCTCCAAGCTGTAGAAGTGAGAAGAAGATCGCCGCGCCTGTTGCACTCAACGTGCGATACGTAAGTCTCGTGACAAGAGTAGGTGGCCTCTTCTGTACCTGACCGCGCGTTGAACATTTTCACCTCACCGGCATACGTTCCGAGGAGCAGATATTCTTGACAAGGCTGAAAAATATATTTTATTAAATTTGTAAAACATTGAAAATCTTCATTTCTTTAGTTTCGACTTACCGAGAATGTACAACAAGTGAATGTACCATCGACGTCCAAAGGACGGAACGTCTTTACCGGGCAGAAGCGGCTGTAGATGTGGGTTCGGTCTAGCCGCCTGCCGTCGACACCCCACTGCCTTCTCGATAATCTTACTGTAACGTTCATTGGGATAGAATTTTTCTTACACGGATCTGGGCATTTGTGAGGTCTGTAAAATAAATTATAATTTATAAATATTTAGGTTTAAACTTTTCTTTCAGAATGAAAAATTTAATAAATTTAGCTCCTTACTCGAATAAGTTAAATTGGGGACAAGTGACCATGGGATTTTTACAAAGGGCATGTTGATTCGTTAAATATTCGGTAATAATAGAATCTAAAGTGATTTTTTGTACGTTCGAAGAAGCAACTCCTATCGCCGTTGCTCCAGGTTCTCTGGAAATTTGTTTCTGCAATGATCTGCAAGAAGTTTGTTGATTTTGATTGTTTAAACACAAGAAATTCGTTTGACTTGTTGACAATTGCTTCTCTGTCGTTTTCCTAAAAACAAAAAAAAAAAAAAAAAAACAATTTTAAATAAGAATTTTTAAATATTTCTTTAAGAATTTAATAAACTTTGTTTACTTTTGATTAAGTTGGAATTTGAAGGGTTGATGCTGATTATTTGTTGCAGGACTTTGATTAAGTGCGTCCGCGAGCTTAAGGCGAATGGGATTGTTGATGGATGTTGGTGTCGAATTAGCAATTGGACCGGTGTGTGAGATAAATCTGGTTGAGTTGGTCGTTGGAGTCGTGTTGGTTCGATTTGCTGCATCTCTTTGAGCGCATCTCGTATTGTACAAGTTAGCTGCTGCTCCGGGTGAAAACGATGGTCGTGGCTGTAGATGCATAATAAATTTATGAAACTGTTTTAAATTTGAAATGATAATCTAAAATGAAGAAATGGGCTTACGCTAGTCGTTACAGGACTTCGGTAATGAAAAGGTTGATGATATGTTAAGGTTTTAGGTATTGTCGGCGACTCCAAATTTGCTTCTTTCTGTAAAGTTAATGCCGATTCCGTAAGACCTTTAGACAATAAGTGCTGGTATATAAGTTGATGCAGCTGCTGTTCGTTGTACTGTATCCTTGTTTGTGCAACAACATTCGCCTGTAATATCGTAAAATTCGTAATATTTGTTTATTTAATATTAATTATCAAAAAAATTATCATTATACTTACCCTGTGTAAACTAACTAAAGAAATTTCGTACTCAGCACCAGTTGGTTTAGCTTTCCCTGATACTCGTTCCATCAGTTCTAAGGCGTATTTTTGAAACATAACATGTTCCTGTCTCTTTTCCTGGAGAATAGGATCCTTCATCAGTGCTTGAATTTGACCATCCGTGAACATCGGCAATTTGCTAATAATCTGCCGAACTTTCTCACTCCTGGCGAGACCTGCTAAGGCTCGGCAAGCTAAAGCTCGAATACTATCCGCGTCCGTAATAGGAGTTTTTACCATCATAAGTTGCAATAGTATCTGTAACATTAAATATCAATTGATAATAATTCATCCAAGAAAAATTCTTACTTATCAAATAAAAAAAAAAACAAATAACTCACCATGATACCATTGTTCGACCGAACACTCTCCCAGACTTTCTGTATAAGATCCTCGCTATTGTGTAAGTTCGTTTTCTTTTTGGCGGAACCAGTGGCGGAATAGCGTGCAACATTACCACCAACACGGTTGATAGGAGCGCAGACGCAGTTAATGACAGCGCGAAGGGCGGCCCGCTGCACATCCGCGTCGGCAATGATCTCGCACTCTGCCGCAGCGAGTAACAGGTTGATCGCCATTGTCATCGACATGTCCGGCATGTCTACGCGTTCGCACAGCAAAAGCATCACCTTTGGCACCACTGAACATATCGCTATTACATCCAGGCAGGCACGTACTGTTTCTGCGCTTGACGCTGTGTGGACGCTGTTTTTTTAGAAAATTATTTAATTAATTAAAAAGCTACGAACATATTTTAATTATTTATGCTCAGAAATCTGTTCACATACCGACTATTAAAATTCCATTCACGGGCAAAAGCGATAATTTGTAAGAGAAGGGAAATACCGCCTAATCGATGTAGTTGTTCGACTGGCGGCCACAGTGCTCGCAAAGACATCAACTCTTGCAAGACTTCAACTTTCGTTTGAACTTCCTCGCCACTTAATTTGCATGCCTGAAAAGTTAATATTTCGAATTTATTTTTTTTTCTTCAATTTTTAACTTCTTTTCAACGAGTGTTAGGATTTAATAAACTCACTTTATACGGGGGTAAGGAAGGTTGCCATGTGTCGCGTTCGGTTCTTGCATTTTCCGCACGTTGCAGCTGCTCCGCCTTCCAGTATAAATGAGCCTCCATGTATTTTTTCAGCGCCACAGCCACATGACGGACGATTTGTCTTGAGGCACATTCTTCATCATCATTTAACGGTGCTTCCTCTTCTATATTTAACAACGGCAGTGTAGATATCTGTCATGTGGAAAAACATGTTAATTTTTTCAGTACAAGAAGTTACAATGTGATAATTTTACTGAAAAAGAATTTAAAAAACAAAAGAAAATTTCTATCACTTACCACATTATACAATTTTCTCAAACCATCCTGAGCATCAAACTCGTCGAGAATAACTTTGAAGGGGAAGGAGAAACCGAAAAACATGGTAGCATGACAGCGTCCAGAGTCGTGACTGCGTTCTAAAAGCCACAACGCATACGTGACGAGGTCTGAGATGATGTGCTTGGGCAGTAGACAGACCTTTTCCATGGCGTCCTCGCAGTAAGCTAAATAATAAAGGCAAATGGAGACACCGGTGGCAGCGACACTGGGCCTTGGCACGTCGAGAAGTCGCTGCAAGCCACCGATGCACAGGAACTCGATGGAGAACTTTTTGTGGCACAGCAAGGAAGCGAGATACTTCAGAGCCTCAAAGGCCAGTCGGCTGTCCTTGGTTTCACGCACGTTGATGTACTGAAGTATCAGCTCCAGGGCATTTTGCTCAAACACATGACCCAGGAACTCCTGGTACTCACCCATTGGGGTGAGATAACGTAAGATCAGCATCTGACGGGTCGCCAGAGTTGGTGGATATATCTGAATGTTACCAATCATGTATGATTCCATTTCGGCCCAGGACGAATTCGAGTTACCCTCCAGCAACGCTAATGGTGTGTTCGCCTTGTTTCCCATTTTTGACATATTCGACCAGGCCGGACTCGCGGGCGTTCGCCCGCCAAGCATTTGATTCTTCAATGGTGTCTGACTCTTGGAGTCTGGACTTTGATTTTTCAGTGGTGTCACTTGGGAATTGCTGGCGTTGCTCTTTGATGACATAAAAGATGGTACAGACGGTGGTGGTGACATTATTTCAGGGTAAGTGTCTTTTTTGACAGGTGTGGCTTGGTCATTGACCTCTTCGCTTTTCAGCTTTTTACTTGGTGGAGATGAAGTTTCATCTTGCACACTTTTGCAATCAGCTTCATCCTCAGATGAAGAATAATCTGCTAGCTCTACTGTAACTTTCACTACTCCATTTTCACGTTTGTCCCTCACTTTTCTTTTTCCAGGAAATGCTTTGTGGTCTGAATCCGTAAGACTGTTGTTAGATCTATTCTGGCCTAAGTGAGCAAATGGTCTAGAAGCATTATAGTGCTGCCTTTCCTCAGCAGCTTTTTCTTGTAGCTTATGGAGTCTTTTTAACATTAGTGGCACCATTTTTCCATTTTGTTCTCTAAAACCTGTAGCAATGTCTTGAACTTCCATGGCAGCAGCCAGCAAACCAGTTGCATAACTCTGCAGTGGCTCTGAACTTTTCTCAGCCCATGAGAAGAGCCTATGAATGAGTCCTTCCATATCTGGTTGGAAAACAGCTGAGGTTTCCAACCCTGGCAAAATGTCCAGCATCAAACGACAAGCTGCAGTATTCAAACCTCTTACATCACGGTTTGTAATGCCAACTCTTAACCAGTAGTTATCTCTTAAATAATCATTTATTAACTGAAAAAATAAATTAATTAAAACAGTTATATAACAAAATAAATCATTTTAGTATTTTTTAGAAGCTAACAGTAACTGACCTTTGTCATAAAGATTTCTTTTCTAAACAAAACTTTTAGAATGTGCCCAAAATTACAATCTGGATCTGTACGAGATGGATGCCTCTCATCAAATGGATCTGGATCCATTTTAAAATAATTCTCAGTTTCTTGCTCTATAATTTCAGCCAGGCGGGTGAGTGTTGGTATTGGATCGTAATTGGCAGAATTTTGATCTTCCTCCCATTGTCGTAAAATTTGACCGACATCTGTCACTTCAGCCAATGATTCGGCAGTTGCCATCTAAAAATAAATTAAACATTTTCAAATCAATATATATATTATCTGTGATGTAATTTCTCCTAAAATAGTAAAAATCAAGAAGCAAATGATAGATTATTTATTACATTGATAATTTATTACTACAGTAAGCCGCAAAATACATAATTCTGTTTATACCAATTTAATATATATGTGTTTGTTATTGATAGAACCCTCAAAATGATAATCATAAACTAACCTTTACTACACTCTATTGTTAGGTTAAATGTGCAAATTTGTTGCAATGTATTTTCTTTTATTATTATTAATTTCTTATCTCAATGCTACTAATATTATTATTAAAAATTCATTTTAAGTAAATTACGAAAAATGAAATTGTAAAGACAATTAATTATTACAAGTCGATATTAAAAATCAAACTACGACGTTGATCATCGATAAACAACAAATTATCAACCATCCGATTGCATTATTAAAAGCAAGACATTGTGCAATTCAGCAAATTCGATCAAGAAGATGCACAACGGAGCAGCTCGAAGCCGCCGAGACGCACCGACTCGCTTTCGAAAACACCTTCGCGATTCGAAAACAAACAAAAACACTGTCGTATCCGCCGTTCGTTGGAGCGAGTCGAGCCTCTCGAGACGATTAAAAAATTACGAGAGGTCCCCGTGGCGTACTTACCTTTCCATTTGCCCTTTTCATGGGGAGCCGTGTGCGCCAGGTGCGCTTTTGAAAGGGAGCTGGGCCGAGGAACAAAAAAAGCGGAGACCAGAGGAGAACCTAACCTCAAAGCCCGGAGAGCGCCCGGACGACCTTGCTATTTACCGAGGTAGGCGCGATTAACGCTCGCCGAAGACGGCGCGGGTTGTGCGCGTTCTTTTTACGGGCTACCCCACTTATCTCGGCGCGCGCGCGCGATCGCAACCGGCGACGAGACGATCGCGAAATTAGAAGGCGGACGAGTGCGAGAGCGACGCACTCGACCAAGGTGTCAGCGCCGTTGTATCCCTACGGCTCGTCACATGTGATGCCTATGTTAGCATACAGTAGTACATATCAAAAGTACTTTTCACGGTGTATAAGTATTTTTGTTTTAATAATATTTTGTTTTTCTTAGTAGTTGATGTTGACGTAGCATTTTTATATTTCAGTGACAGTGACGTATTGAGATTTTAATTTTTATTGCCAGAAAGCGAACAAAGCGCGTTTGATTATATGCATATATGATGGTTTTGATAAGTAACTTAATTGCAACATAACCATTATGTGTCAGCGTATGTTTCATTAGCAATTTAATAATGACGAGCAATACAAACATATTTTTTGAAGATTGAAAAATTTGTTATAATATTTAATTTTGTAAATTGTACGTAATGAAATTTAATGTAATTTCGAATTTAAAGCCTTTGAAAAACTATACCAGAAATTATTGATGGTAAAAATACAGATAAACATTTTAGTTTTTAAGAATTTCAAATTTTAATATTCTACTGATGGTTATTGGGTTATAGAAAACTACTGTGCCTGTTTTATTTTTAGAAATTTAAGGAATTTTTAAACATGCAGGTATAAGATCGAAAACTCCAGAAACCAAATCTTTCACCTTTAAAAAGTGAAAGAAATGAAGGTTAATAAACATGTTTGCACATTGCTCCAAAATTTAGCCGATTCATAAAAGGGCTCCAATATCAGCACAGAATGGAACTTTTAAACCTTATTGTAAAGCGGCAACGTTTCACCCTATATCTTCACTAACTAAACGTGCGCGGGCCGCGGGGTTGCCGTTTCCCAAACTCCGCGCGACGTATGTGCACGCAGCGAGTCAATGTGCTCCGCACTACTATTGAGGTTAGAACAGACCCGTAAACACAAGTACCGGATGACAATCCAGGAAAACTCACCCTTTCGCCGTGTCCTTTGAAAAATTGTTAAATCCAATGTAAACTTCGTTGTCCGACGTGTCGGTTTCCTTGCTTTCAACGTTTTTGTCACTTTTTCTTTTTTAACGCTCACTGGCCGACTCGCGTGTTCGCGTACACTACCTCTCCGTTCGATCTCGTGCTATATCGCTACGAGGCAGATGTAACTTTGAATTGGAAATTCGGGATGTGCATGTGATATAGAAGAGAACATCTATAACATCTCACGTTGTACCAAGAATTCGATCGATAAAACAGATTACTTTAGAAATAACTATATAATGTATTTTCGTATAAAAACAAACTATAAAAAATTATAATTGGAATTTTATTGGTGAACATTTATTTAGCTTATACGTATATACTTATACTTTTTTAGCAATTTAATATGTCAAAAATGTAGTTACTCAGAAATTTGAAGATAAAAAAGTAAGAGGATTATTTAAATTTTAAAAACTAAGAGCTTTGTATAACAAAACTAAACATTAAAAAATGGCAATATGTTTTTGCTTAAAATTTTTTAAATAATTGAAATATTTTGTTTCAAATTGAAAAGAGAAATTTCGGTAATATATTAATGAAATTTATGAATAATCGTCGCTACTAAATTTAACAAAGGATAACGTTTGCACATACACAAGAAGAGTAGGCTCTATATGAAATTTTAATTTTTTTAATTTTTATGTCACATATTGTTTCTTTTGTTCGGAATTGATCACATACATACGTACATTAAAATCTTTTAAATAACTGTGCAAGTAAAATAATATCTTTTTGGTAAGTTTGAAATATTTCCATTCTTAAAAAATGGAGAGTAATTGATACTGGTAACCATATTACAGTATCATCGAAAATTATTGCTGTATAATAAGGACCAACGATTGTTTATTTTGGAAATAATGCTAAAGAATATGTTATACATATAATTTAAAAATTGTATCATTTTATTATTACATTTTCTATTCATCAATAACAATAAACATAAAATATTTTGGTTTACAGTACGACATACATATATTTTTAAAAATAAAAAAATGAATGAGTGATTTTATTAACTATCATTTATGATTGTCTAATACAACTAAATCATTACATACATAACTATATCGCAAAAAATGGAAAACTCGCTGACAATTCATGTAATGTGATAGACTTAGAAAATATAGAATGAAAAGAATTAGTTTAAGAATAAGTTGCACCAATTATAGTTTAATACGAAAAGAAAATACAGTTACATTAATATTATTAAAGTGTACTTTTATTAAATTGATTTAGTCACTAGTCTATAATGATGCCGAAATAAATATACAGTTGCACCAACAATGAAGATAATAGATCTTTATCTTTTATCTTTACAAACTATTTATTTACAATTTACAAGTATTCTCTTATGTACAGATATCTTTCTCACTTATAGCTAACATTAAATAGCTATTTACAAAGTAAAATTAATTTTTTTTTAAATGCATAATTGGAAAAATTTGATATACTCTTTTCTTGTATAAAAAAAGAAAAAGAACATGATTTTTTTTTATAACAACTTCTAAATACATAAGAAATCATTAGACATAATTTTTATAGTTAGCAACAAATGCTATAAATACTATAGTTCAATTTTTTTCTTTCAACTTGTCAAAAATTCCTAAAGGTTCGTTGTCAATACTGGTATTACAGAGGCGTTCAGGAAACCGCATTTGGCACAGGAATGCAACTAGAACGCTGTTGTTGGTAACTGTCGTCGAGAGACCCTAGGCGAAAATTTCCGAACCTTACGATCAAAACCCATAAGTCGAGAATGACAATGCAAAGAAAATGATAGAGAGAGACAAGAACATTAATGGATACACTCAACCACGTAGTTTCTTTTTTCTGTTCAGATCTAACATTATTTTAAAGGCACAAGAAACGAATTGTTGTCTTCTTATTTAACGAGCGAACGATTCAACGGGGACAGAGGAGGTCACAACTTTTCCTCTGGACACGGTACCCATATATCAGGTCCCGAATTCTCGGCTATGATTTTCTTCACCATCGCGAAAATGTCTTCTGGTGTATCGCCTTGAACAACCGCTGAAAAGTTTAAAAAAATGTAATCAAAAGCATTTCTCTTTTGTAATAAAGATTTAATAGTTTATTAACATACCTGTGAAATATTCTCCGAATTCTTGCTCTACTTTTAAGGCTCTGTCGAACACTTTCTTAGCTTGATCTTCCGGCATCCTCTTATTCATCTCCCTGAAAATGAAACGAACCTATTAGTAATTCCTTCTAACTAGCATCTCTCATTCAATACAATAAAATAAAAAAATCTTACATGATAGATTCGACCGATTTCGGCTTGATGTATATGGTGATGGGGTAAAGCTGCGCTATTTGTAATCTTTTTATCGCGTTCCCGCTGACATCGAGAATGCAGTGCTTTCCCTAAACAACAAAAAAAGTGAAACGTTGAGCCTGTAAGTCAACTCATTTCTCGGTGACCAATTGAATCGAAAACTTTCGAACGAGCAGTCTTACCCTTTCGGCGACCTCCCGCACGGACGCGATCGCCGTGCCGTATATGTTCTCGTTGTATTGGCCTGCCTCGATGAACAGATTGTTATGTATGTCTCGCTCCATCTGCTCGCGCGATGCAACAAAGTGATAGTCTCGTCCGTCCACCTCGTACTCCCGCTTGCTCCTCGTCGTATCTGCAAAACATGAAGGACGAAATGAGGCGTTTCGATTCCGATGGGTATCTTTAGCCTTGCGCTTGTTATATTAAATTTAGCATATCGACATTGCCCCGTATCACCGCCGACGAGCTGAAAGAGCTAATGAATAAAAATACGGAACATGAACGGAATTCTAAATATAAATATATTTGCCCGATGAAAACTGACTTATATCGGCGGATTTTTGTAGCTGTAGATATAAAATACATTGTTCGAATTTTTCGCACGACCGATTATTAAACTGCCCCACGTACTTTTTTGTGCCACCGGGCAATGATAGTAATTATCGATTAACACTTGGAGGGTCTCAATAATTTGTGTAATAAGTTAAACGCGCAGCGTTGATTCGATTAAAAAAAAACGAAAGAAAAAAAGAAACAGCTACCTTTTTGCATCACCTCGTTACATACGAGTCGTACTCCATGCACCGCTGGTCCGGATAGAAAAGAAAAACAAGCGTTAATGTACAAGCGGGCGGCGATAAAGTACGCCTTAGATATTATGCAATTTTTCCAATACATGCATTCGTCGCGGCGTTTTGACACTCGCGAATGGTCTAATTTTCTCGCGCGTGCACAATTTATTATCCCGCGATAGTCGATAAGCGTCCATTTCTTAAATTAAATAATAAAATTTGAATGTCTCGAGCGTGTTCCCGATCGGACTGTAGCTCGAATCGATCGCGAGGACTGCGATGCAATACTAACGGGGAATGCAGCTGTCGAATTTGTCCGGAAATACGTTGATGAGATCCTCGTTGATGCGATCCTTGAGCGGACCGACGATGATGATAGGCCGCGTGTACTGTATAGTCACTCGTTGCACCGCCTCGTAAGACAGCACGTTCTCCTCGGCTTCCGAGTTCTTATTCTTGTTTTCGTTCGTTATTTCTGCAAAGTAGAAAGAAAATTTAATGAAAGTTTGTTCCATCGACTTTTTCAAGATACAAAGTTGACGGGGGATTTTTCTTTACTCTATTACGCGAACGGAAATTTTATTTTTGCGCTTATCAGCGGTAAGGCGATAGTGCCTTTTTAATTTAATAGAGTAAAAATAAATTAGCGATTGAGTAATTTTAGAAAACAAACTTCAGCCTACGCACCGCGTAACTTTATCGAATGCACGATGAGACAACTGAAAAACAAATTTTTGTTCGTATTGATTTATATATCAATCAATAGAATAAAAAATTTGTTATATCACTCGTAAAATTTCTCCTTCGATTTCAGCGTATCAATGTAGTACTGTAAAATACCGTCGTTTCTTGTATAAAAAACTGTTACTTTATTCGCGCAGGAAATAGCGGATGAAAAAAAAAGCAATTCACCGTCACCCTTAAATCAGAAACTTAATAACCCGCAGGAATAAAAATATTCCGTTTATTCGCGCGCTGCAGCGAGCAAGAGGCGGATTCAATAAAGGAGCGATTCTCACGTTCGTCGCGGCTTCGGGAGGGAGGGGGAAGAGCTTGGCATTTTTGTGATTTAATAATACTTACGCTCCTGCAGGGAACTATCCTCGGACTTCCCGTCTTTGTGCTTGGAGAACGGCAGAGTTCGACCGAACGGGAAATTCTTCTTTTTCCTCTCGAGCGTCGATTGCTGGAACAGACGGGGCGCCGGGGAAAAATTATTTATGAAGAGAAAATAAACGGCATGAGCCGCGAGAGTCTTTTCTTTCAGAGCCTAAAGCGCGCCGCGATTGAAATTAAAAATAAAACTTCTCCGCCATCGGCGCAAGCCGTGGCGCGTATACTTCAAAGACTTGGATCCACCACGGATTTTTCAAATGTGGAAAATCAATTTTCTCGGAGTTCCTTTTTTCATGCGGTTCATTTATAGTTTAAATTTTTTTAATGGATGATCGCTCATTGGATAATTGATCGACTCTGATTATTCGTATTTTCCAAGTGAATTTTATGCAGTTTTTAGAGGATTGACTTTCAATTGTGAGTAATTCACATAACGTACAAAGAATGCAATGCAAAATCTAAAATAAAATTTTTATTACCATCAATAATAAGGTAAAAGAAAACAACGAGTGAGAATTCAGGTTGTGCTACAGATACAATTAATGAAAATGATTGTCATTTACGATCGTATAACGCGAAAAACCAAGCATAAATGTCGACAGCGCCATTATCATAATTTATAGTTTTTAACAAACAATTCTGACAACACCGTCACGTTCTTCGTGCTTTACTTAGGAAAACGAAGCTTTTATATCTTCTTTTTCACCATGAACGTCAGAATACATTTCCCCGAACATAATGTTTGAACTTAAAATATTAGTATTCCACGAATCTCTCAACAATAAACTTTTTGCAGTAGTTCGAGCTGGCACTTGCGTTATTGCAAAAAGTACCAACGCGTTGAGCCGACGAATCCCAGATCAATTTTACGCGAGCAAATAGCGAAAAAGATGCGAAAACAAATGGCTAAATTAAAGTATAAAAATAACTAAAATTGTTTTCTGATCATTATTTATTGTTAAATCTAATAGATTTTGTTCTCCGAAAGTTTTCTTTTAATCTCTGATTTAACTTCCTATACTCAACGTTTTTTTGCCTACAAAGGACTTGCTAGCAGTCTACTGAGCGTATACGCTTATAAGCAACGTATAAATAAATAAATCCGGTAGGCAATATACCTTGTCGACGATAACGGGTATCTGACCCTGGAACTTGACTTGCCGGTCGCGGGCCCGCTGCTTGCGCTCCCATCGCTTGCGCGAGGGTATGATGCCGAGGGGCTCCTGCTCGCCCAGGGGCGTCACCTTCCGCGCCTGCCACCACTCGTCGTCCGAGGCGTTCGTCACGTGCAGGATCTCGCCGTAGCGGAACGCCAGCCCGTGCGACGGCAGCCCGTCGTCCTTGTTGGGGTCGTAGTTGAACAGTGTCCTTCAAACACGCGAGCGAGCACAATTTTAATCTTAATCGAATTGTCGCCTGCGAGGGCGGCCGCTCATTTTTTTTTCACGCAGAATTAAGCTCCAGAGTTTCTCGGATTTCGAGACGATTATGCGGCGATACCTTTTTTCTTTTTTGTCGTCGTAATTTACGTTAAGCGTGGGCAATAAATCTTTTGTTAAATTTTCAAGTACTTATATATATTTAAATTTAATGAAAAAAATTGAAAATTTTTCATTTTAATTAGATGTAATTATGTTATGAAGAAATAATTAATTCACCATAATTTTACCAAAGTGCGTAAGATAAAAGTAGTGAAAAACTATTAAAAGCAACGAAACGAGTGGATAATTATCGATAAAACTATAAAGGTGTAAATTTAGTTTAATTGACAAAGAGTAACCGTTAGTGTTTGACGAAGCCAGATCAAAGAATGGCGAGTATCGCGCGGTACGCCAGCAATTTTCTTTCATTAAAAATTTTACAATGCATGGGAAGAAGTGCAAGTACGCGCAGTGGTTCTCACAGGCTAATTCTTATACAAGGCCGTACCTACTGCACTGTGACAATATCTTATCTTTGCACTGCGTCTATCTTCTTTTCGCGGCGTTATTTTTCAAAAATTGATTTTATACATTTCCCACGGGATTATTGCGAACAATGCTTTCAGAAAAATTTATTGTAGTAATTATTTTTCAATCAAATAGGAGGCGATTATAAATGTTTATGTCTACGTCGAAAGGCAATGTTCATGCTAATTTTATTTTTCCTCGTTTTACAAAAAGATAATGTTTTCCTTACTTAACATAGTAGGATTTCTTTTGCGAGGTCCTCATAAGGCTGCCTGTCATGGAAATTCTACCGAGGAAACTTGTACAGTCCGCTTGGCACCGAACTGAATAATATTATTGAATTTGTACTCTGTGGTGTATCCCTCCAACGCAGGAAATCTGCAACAAAAAAATACAGAAATCTTAAAATAAAATTTTTTTTATCTTTTTACTCGCTGCTTGAAAATAAAAAACGTTTCAACGCCGCTGTAAACGAAGAGTACATGTTTCCTTTAGAAGGTTTTTTACGCAATCACTGGAAGTTGGACTACGGCGGGGCACTTGGACATTTTGAAAATTTATTACGCTTTAAAAATAACCCGCACTGCTCACGTTTAATTTTCTTCAACGGTCAAAACCGCTGCTCCGATGTTTCCTCGCTCGGTAACTCTCTTTGTTTCATGCTATTTTCGAAGACGAATCTCCGTACTCGACGTGTTCGGTAATTTTCATAAAACATCGCGAGCGACCTAAATTCATCCGTTTCAAGCGATTTGCCACTTCGACGCGTTATTAAAGAAAAATACGACTCTTTAAATTTTAGGTGAAAAAAAAAGAAAAAAAAACGGAGGGGCCTTCCTTCCTGTACGAAACATGATGTTCTATTACGGCTGGATAAAAAAAATAGAATGAAAGAGCCTCGAAACGCCCCTTGACATTGGAAACGCATCGCACCTCGACGAACCTCGTCGTAAAACACGCGACGACACCGAGAGTAAGCTCGCCTTGTAAAATGCTCAGGTGGTAGCGGCCACGGACAGTGTGTGCAAAATTCAAGATCGACGAATACAGTTTTTTATGTGAATATGATATCAATACCGAAAGACAAGTCAGTAAAAAGTTATGATAGTCTTTTTTTAATCATTACATAAAATTAGAATTTTCAATTTTTCTGTAAACTCAAACGATTATTACTTTCCGCATAGAAGTAAATAAAAAAGCCGAAAGTTTATTTATGTACAGTGTAGGCCTTTAAAATAATTTTATCTGCATGAAATTACAATGAATCATTTTACTGCAGACGTGCCAGAACCGGTTTCACGCTAATTCAAAAGCAATAGCCTTTTGTTTCCACGAGACTCAAGAAGTGATCGGCCATTAAAATCAAAGTCAGTCGCCTACAGTAATTTTAGATATTTGCTTCAGCCGAGTAGAATCCGCTGAACGTATAATGTCGTATTTTCAAATGACAAAACCGCAGGTCACCGAGAGGTTCATTTCAGTTTGAAAAGGCCAATTAGTTTAATTAGCGAATTATCCTAATCACTCGTTAACGGCGCTAATTGCACTATGCGCACGACGCTATATCGAAATTTCGAAACTGAACGCATAAACGAGAAATGTTCAAAATCTAAATGCATCTGGTGGTGTAATTAAAACTTACGTGCCGTGTGGTCCGATAAGACACAAAAGCCACGGAATTGTACCTCTAACTTTTGAATAGTGCACGTGTATCTGGAGAATCGCTGTGTACGACCCAAATAAATGTAACATCAAAGTTGTTACAGTTTAGTTTCCATCTTTTCAGCTGAAACTGGAGTGACGAGTCGTCGGCAATGCTCCCAGCTGATAGTATTATAAGTCCGTTTGAAACGACGACTTTGATAATTTAATGAATATTTTATTGAATCATAATTTTATCTATGGCGGCCAATGCAAATTTCGCTCCACTTTTCAAGTGTATCGTCGTGCGCGGTATTTTTAATTAAAAGGTCGACTACTGTGCGCACACTTCAAATTTTCAGAATTCTGTAAGTTGGCAGTTGCACAGAGTCGTCTGTAATTATTCGCTTAACACGTGGATTCTCGTTACTGTCACAAATGCAATCAATGTTATATAAACCAATTAAAATGATGCTCGTTACTCGAGTGAAACTAATTAAATTTAACGAGATGAGGAGCTTAAAACTTTACCAAATACGTACTTATATGTTCGAATATTACCATACAGTTTTTTTCCATATAAAAGCTAAATCGTCTTACTTTGCATTTCGTTCTTGAAATTTACATTTTTTTAAAAATTGTTTTACTGAGATTTTTAAAGTAGGATTACCATTTTAACGTCATAAAACTTTAAATGCATCTTATTAAAAATTTTCACGAAATCATCGATAAAAAAGACATCCAAACTCGTCTATCTAAACTCGATCAAAAAGAGAAGCATCGAGTCCGAAGGAGTGCAACGAAGACCCGGAACTCGCCGTCGCCGCGGCGCGTTTCTCCGCGGTCGTGTGAAAAAGCGTCGGGACGTCGCTTCGAGGAGGAAGAAAAAGTCGGCTACCGTTAAGGCGCGCGTTCGCACGTACGCCGGCGACGACCGAATGATAATCATGCGCGCGAGCTTCTCGTGGCCCGATTCGTGCCGTCCGCGGCGACGAATTTCCGCGCAAGGCGCGGCGGATCGTTAACGCACATATACGTACCCCGCCACTGGCGGCTTTAATCAATGGGCTTAATTAATGCCTCCGCGCCCGCGGCTTCCCTTGGCCATCAGTGCGCGCAAGGGCTGGAATTGAGAGCGACGCGCACGCGATGTGGGACTTTTTTTCCTTCGGTTTTTCGTGGCGTGCGCGAGGGAGTGGACTGAGCGGTACCTTGACTTAAGTCACTTTAGCTGGTTTAATAACAAACGTAAGTAAGCTTTGTTGAATTACGCGAAAACTCCTGCTAAACAGTATAAACTTGTTGAAATTATTGAAGTATAACAGTTCTATTTATTTTCATTTTGCGCGTGTAATGTAAGTAATTTCTTTGGTACTTTATTTTTATGCGAGATAATAGAGTAGTCAAGTTTTCAAAATGATTGGTACAACTCTAAGTGAATAAACCGATTATACAATAGTTCAATTTCTCTCGTAACGAGGTCTGCATATGCATTCGAATTACGCGCCGGTATATATAACACCAAACCTTATTCAAGCCTGAAGGTATTCAAGTGATAATAAAAAATAGTTAAAATGCTGCTTTACTAGCTTCCTTATCACGCGTTTCAATTCTGTCGCAGCTAAAAGATAAATCGAATCGGCCGTGTATTAAATTCAATCAATTTGAAGAAAAAAAATGGTTTACATTATAATATCTTTGATCTTAATGCACGTCAATTGAAAATATCGTTTAAAAAAATACATTTCGAAGTCTTGTACATGACATTTATCCTTGCCTGCAATCAATATTGGAAGCCTTACTAATACATCATATTACGCTCTGTTTCTTGTAGTAAGCGATTAACAGAAGAAACAAATGCGCATAATCCGATCAAATCGTTGCGACAAAAAAAAAAAGGTTTTGTAAAATTTTGTAAAAGCATTAACAACTATTGCAGTGAAACTGAGCCAAGCACGCGTCGAGAGAACAATTCAAACAGAACCGGCAAGCGAATCGGGAAAACACTTCCTCTCCATGCACCGACCGTTCCGCGAAAGAGTATAAAAAAAAGCTGATAGCGCCGTGTCCACCTGCAGCTGACATCAGCCACGCACGCGCGACGGCCGCTGAACGAGGCGCTGGATAAACGAAAAATTTTCGACGATTTATTATTTTTTGTCTCTCTTGAACCGGCGCCGCGCGTGCGCCTCTTTTTTCCCCGCGACGCGTGACCCAGTTTTTCCCGGCCGCCCGAAAATATACAGTATAGCGACGGCTTATCACGCGGTGCGAAAGTAGGTGTACGCGACGCGCCGGCTTTTTTCTTTTACTAATGACCCGTTATTTTTGAGCGGCGGTGTAATATCCGTATTTGTAAACTTTGTGGCCGGACTTCGCGCCCAATTTTGGGTCTGAAGGTTTTTTTGTCGCGTTTTTTGGTGGGAAAATTAAATTGACGGTCGAGTTAATCAGGCTTGGAGGCGGCTAATTTCCTACTGAATACTTGTTTGTGGTTTTTCTCATCTTTGAAATATATTCACGTGTCACTTTTTTATGTATGTTAGTAAATATTGCTCTCGGGTTACAAAAAAAATTACTAAGTTGTGACATAAGCGTTATATAGAACAGATGATTTTGATGAGTCCGGTATTTACATCACCTATATTAAAAAACTTGCTTGTACCGCAGAAAAAAACAGTTTAGTCGTACTTTTTTTTAACTTATTGCTAAAACGTCGAGTGAAAAAAAGATGCTCAAAGCTATCGCCGGCGGCGTACATAAATTTCGGCGTCGCAAGGCGCTAATGATGCAGGGAGTGTCGCATTATGTCATCAAGTCGGCGCGGAAATTCAGCGCCGCTTTCCAGAGCTGAAAACTACGTAACGACTCTCTTTCGGTATCTATAAATAGCCACGGCTCGCTGTTTTTTTTCAGTATACACATATTCACAAGTGGTTGTACAAAAAAAGAGAAAAAAGCAGTAGTGCAAGTGTCTAACAAGTGGCACTCGGACTTCCTCTCTTTGCAGAAACAACCTTTTTTGCACGTTGCATTAATAACGATAAAAACTATACGCTCGTACTACGCGTAGTAATTTATTCATGCAAGCTACTATTGAATGGAACAGAACTCACTGTGTGCACAAATGCAAGTAGTTAAAAAATAGATAAAACAATCAAAATTTTACCTTATAAGCGTATTTTTGTTTTATAAATTACAAGCAAAAGCAGGAGGTATAAAGTACCAGCACAGGGAAATTCGATCGACCGAAGCTGTAGCTACAACCCCCGGAATCATGTAAATAACCTTAGTCCGGATAATTGGGGTACGTTCCATTAGCGAGCTTACCATAAGTAATCGATGCATTTAAAATTCAAATCCCCGAGCAGATATAATCGCGCTTCATATTGCTTCCTCCATAATTCATGGAATCCGAAGTCCAAGACGAGCGAGTATAAAGTCGCGTCGGCGTCACGCGAAATTGGGACGCCGGGGCTGTAATTCAATGAGGGGCGTGCATCTATCTGGCTGTGTCGCGCTCCTCTCTCAAATCGATCCGCGGGGCCTTTTTCGCCTCGACTCGGTCACGAGAGGCCAATCGCAGCCAATCGGCGAAACGACGCGCGCAAAAAACTTCCGCGCCCGAGCGCAACTGCAACCTTAAAAGATCACGTCGCCGCGCGTGCCGCCGCTTCTTCAATCGCACACGCGAGCCGCCCGCAGAAAAATTCCGATCTGCGCCGCGAGGCTCATTGTTTTGCTTGGCTGTTATAGTTAGAAAAGTTTTTCGCGGCAGAGCGGCGAGGATGACGAATTTTTTCTTTTTTTTAAAGCGGTGGGGAATTAAGGGGGATTGTGGTGGTTACGAAAATGTATAGTTAATATACTTTAATCGCGGCGAGACATTGGGGAGCGAAGTTTCATTTAGGGTTTCACAATGCCTGAGAGTAGGGAATTATTACACGACGACACGAATGTGTACGTGCTGCCTGCAATTACTCAATCGCTGCGCATAATCTTACCTAGTGTAGGAAAGATATATCAAATAACTTGGTAGCGCGGACGAAATTTTCTGGCCAATCCAATCGAGAAAAGTATATTACTTTAATAATAATATTTTAATAATTCATATTTTAATTTAACTTGAGAAAATGGTAATGTTTAAACAACTTTGTATATAATGACAACTGTCTATATAATTTTTTCAGTATACATTTACAACGTATATTTTAGAAAAAAAAACATATTATTAATGTACTTACAAATAACACGCTTCACCTGTCGTATTTTAAATTTTCTACATTATAAAAGACTGAGTAAAATTCTTCAACGCGTGATCCGTTATATACTGTTAAATGCCACCGAACAATGTGAATTATTCTTAAGACCTTATATCTCTCCTATGTCATAATTTCTTTGTTAGTGATTTTATCGGTCATCCGAGCACATGTCACAAGAATTTTTTCATATGCACCCATTTCGTCACACCTTTCCTGAAATGAGTTTTTGTAAACAGAGTGTGACGATGCAGACAATGGAGAAAAATAATTCGCAGCGGGAACCTAAAAAAAATCTATTGTGCTAGAATTCTTTTGATTAACCCAGTTTATGTAGCAATAAATCTAAATTTCCACCTGTCGGACGCACACTGGCCGAGCGACCACAAGTGTCCAATCGCGATAGCGCGTCCCGCAAACAAATAAACGCTGACGAGAGAGAAAACGGATCTACCGTCCGAAAGGGAACATCGCAGCCTCTGTGTCAATCGAGCACTGGTGTACGAGTCGGCGGCTGCACAGTGCAGAATCAGCTGAGCGCGGGGGAATCGGCGCGAGCGACACGCGCGGGCGCGCTCGGCAATTGCGCGTGACGTAACAATTCGCGAGGAGATAGCCCGCCGTCGTCGCGGACCTGTTGCCGCCTCGCGTTCGTTATTATCCGCGCGGGCGAGTTACGGTAAGTACTGGCGAGCCGGCGATGACGGCGCGAGCCGCTCGCGCCAATTATCGAGCCATTGTCTCTCGCGCAACCGATCCTCCCGGAAGCGGGGCTTATACTCCTTTTCCCGTCGACGATGAGCTCGGCTTCGAGGAAGAGCCGGACAATCGGAGGAGCGCCGCGCCCAGTTGACCGACACAGTGACAGGTGCATTGTAGGTAGCAGGTAGACGGACGAAAATTGGTTTGCTTTGAGAGAAGACGATGATGAAACTGGATTTTAGTCGTCAGCTTTAATTGGAGTTTAAAGATGTTAGGGGCGGAGAGAGGTGGTTTGAAGTACCTGTGGGATTATGAACAATTATTATAAGTTAGATATCGATTAGTTCATTCAATACTCTTCTTTTTTTCGTTAATAAAAGAACGAGATTGAAAACTGAAAGTGATTACGAAAACGCTACGAAAAATTTCTACAGGAAAATACCGTTATCAATAAATTTATTGAATTTCTATAATCCAATATTAGTTAAGTTATCGCAGTCATATCAATGCTTATAGGAAATTCGTTAAAAATTAATAATAACATATCAATATATCAAATCTAGTTTTAGATACGACTGAATTCCTTTATTTCAAGTGTATTATAACAAAACTGCATATCGCACAGTATTGATAACCATTGAAGGCTGTGAATGTGCAGACTATCTTATCTTCGACAGATTTAAAAAGTAAATGTGAAACAATTTACAGTCTTTGTCAAGATCGTTTTGTTAGAAAATTTATTTTTACTCCGGCAAAATGGAGTATCGGACTTTTCACACTTCAATTCACCTTTTATTAAATCGTATCACAAATCCTCGTGTCGCATGGCCATTTCCGATACTTGAAATGTGACCCATAAATTTTTTTTATACGAGACATCCGAAACATGCATTCCGCTTATACGCTCGAGCTGTTCGCATCAATCTCAGTCTAATCCGAATACAATAAGATTCGGGAGGAAATAAAAAACCGTTTTCTTAGCTTTTTGTTTGAAATACCGTGACAACTGAAATTACACGAGATGAAAAAAGGTTAACTACAGTACGTTCCTTTTTATCTCTGCATTATTTTTGCGAAGATAAAAAGTATCTGTTAATGATGTTTCACACATCAATCACTCACAAAGCGTGATAAGAAAACGAAACTCGCTTCTTTTCCTTTTTATTCGAGGACAGGTAAAATGATTATTCAATAAAAGTTGCTTAAATCCTTAATGAATAAATTAATAAAGAAGCACGACGACACTTCGGAAATAGACAGCATGAAACGAGTCGCCGAGGAAATTGCTAGCTTCTAAGTAAGCTATTTAAAATTCGCTAATTATTACCCGCGAACAATAAATAGCGTATGACTGTTCGCGCGACGATGTAACTTCGCCGATTCATTCTGGCGGCGCGACAATTACACCGCTCAAACGAGGAAGTGAGAAAAATCGTTGAACGTCCTCCTCCCATTGTGGTACTGCTCGATATTTCCCCTCCCGCCGCGAAAACTCAATTACGCGCGCTAATTATCGGTCCGTCGAAAAGGGAAAAAAAACGAGCGACTCGTCGAAGCGGCCGGCCGGTTTAAAAAAAGACTCTGTGAAGTAAAAAGCGACGCGTGGAGGCCTTCGATTCGCGAAACCAGCCGTGGGAGAAATGCGAAAAAAAAATTTCGCCTCTCGAGAAACCCACTTCGAAATAAATCCCCCGGTGTCGTCTTTTTTCTCTCTCTTCTCTCTTCCCTTTCCCCCTTCGCTTTAATCTCCGGGAGGTTGACTTTGGCCGGCGTGGAGAAAAATATACTCTTTTCCTCTCGCACGCGCGCGTGGGCGCACGAGAATGTATAATAAACGGGAAATTTACGGATGATCGCGACGTCGCTTTCACTCGCGGAAGTTGGATTTTGTTTTCGGCTGGCGTGATTAAGCTGACGGGGGTATAAATAAAAGCACGTTTGATCGTTCGCAATGACTCCTTTTTTTAGTAATTTACGGTTGATTCTTGACATATTGAGACGACGAGCGAAACACAAGGCGCGGGAGTACACTTGGAACGGCGGAGGAGTCGTGGAGAGGGTAATTTATTTTTTATTCCCGCTGCCTCGGCAATTGTTATTTACATAACAACCATAAACACGATATTCACGAGGCTGAACCCATCGTCGGCAGCGAGACTATTTCAATAACGCGCCTTTCAATGTCGTTCCAATTGCTGCGATTTTTCGCTCATTTTTCCGCGCATCGATTTTTCGCGCGCTCTTTTACGCTCTCCTCCCTTTTTTTCCACGCTGACACGTGCAATCTCCGATCCGAATTTACAATGGCATTAATGTCACTCGGCGCGCTCGCCTGAATCCCCTCGCTGAAAAGAAGACCTTTATGAAAGTTACCGCACCTAGAATAAACAGCCACTGACAATATTTTCACTGGAAACATCGTTTCTAATTGGGGGCAGCGCGGATCTCGCTCCTCCAAGGATAACATTTCGCGTCCCCGCGAAATTTGGAAAGTTTCGCTGCACTCGAGGCACACACTCCGGTGAATTTACATAACACTCCTTATACTCCTCTCTTCTCTTCTCGTGGACGCGGAGCCTCGCGTATGAAAAAAAATTGACGATTAAATTATTCAGCGGCGATCCACGCCCAAGCGAGGCGAAGGAGTATAATTCGTTGCATCCGATGGGATTGTCCGAGCGCCGCGACGTTAAGAATGAATCCGCGGAGTCGCGCGCCGTGATTCACGCGCTGGAATCGAGGAAAAGCCGACGACGCCTCGGCCGTGAGCTTTTTCATCCCGAGCGCGTGTGGGCATACTCATGCGCAGCGTATATACACGAAGTCGCGCGCAACTTGCGTGACTCACGCGCGTATTTAAAAATCCGTGCATACATAAAAATGCGCGCGGGCACCGCGTTATAGCAGTCGCTCGTCGTCGTCGCCGCCGCCACGCGCCCACTTTCACCCAATGCCAGTTCGATTAAAATCGAACCGGTAAATTCGTTCCTCTTTTTTTGCTCTCGGGAGTGCAGCGCTTCGATGATGACGACGAGACCGGCTTTCCAGTGAGATTATCGAAGATGGTGAATTAAGTGTCGTCTTTTAATAATTTGTTTTAGTGATTTTTGCATTGTATTTTAAAAAGTTTATGCTGCGAGAAATCGACGACATACTGTTCTGATGCAATACCGAACAACTATTTTAGGCGAATTTTAAGAGCTGATAACATTCAATTTCTTTATCTTATATTCTATAGTTATCTACAGATTTTAAACTATAAATATTAAAATTTCACTTAAATTATACAGCATATAACGACTACTTATTCTGCAGAATTTTAGAAAGTCACAAATTTTCAGAATAAGCGATTTTCACGGTGAACGTCAAATGGAAAATGAAATATAGAAACTTTAAAATTAAACCTTGCAATTAACTTTGGCATGCGTTATGCACTTTATCTAGATGATAGTTTAATAAGCTTGCAGCCCGCCACTAATGAGCTTAACATGCAGATAAAACAATTTTCCACAAGGGTAATGAAGCGAAATTGCATCATAATTTTATATTCATAATAATCTTGAATGACAATTTAACTAAATTCAAAACAAGCCAAAAGAAATCGAAAAAAGTTATAATCATTGCTCCAAAAATTTGATTACTTTCTTATACACTTTGGATCCTTAGTAAGACGCATTGTTAAAAACAACTTAAAAAGGTAAGTCGACTGCTCCGAAATCATTATCCATTCAAAACAACGCATAGCCACTCAGTAAAATATTTAGCCCTCCCAACACCATAAACTTCGAACTGCCATTCTTGCATTCTCGAGCGGTGCCTTCCACCCGAACGAGTTCGATTCGCTTTTGAAAAAAGCGTCTCGTGCAAAGCCTATTTTTAGCCTCGAGATCGTGCATTCAGCGTCCCACTAATCCGTGTAAAAAGTGTCTCTCGGTTGAATTCCTCGGGGAAGTCGATCCTTCGGATCGCGATTCTCGCTCCCTTTCAGCCGGCGGGGGCCAAGTGGCCACTCGACTGCGAGTCGAGCGATGCCTCAAGACTCTACGGGGGAGATCGATACGGGCGGTGTTGTTCGCTCGCGCCGGGGCGCACCGAGCCCCACAAAACCTCCTTCGCGGAAGGCGGGACTTTAGTACCTTTTTTTGGAGGTTATGCCCCGCTCGCGGACATCCCGTTACCTTCGAAAACTCCTCCTTCCATACCGTTAGGTAGCTCCGTGCAGCGGTTGCTTCGTTTTCTACTCGCGTCTGTCGAGAATTTCGTAAATAAAATACGGCCAAGGTTTTAAAATGGTTTTTCTTGTTTTGAAGGTACAAGGATCTTACACCTTTCACCGAGGGAATAAATAACATGAAAAAACAGTGGTGGCTGCATAAGTAAATTGGACTTACGTTTGCTTGTCAGGCAACTCCCGGGTAGAGACTCATCGTCGTCGTGGACTCAAGCTCCGCTCAATCAGCCGCATACCCGCACCGTCGCACAGCCTTTCACCCGAAAAAAAAGACACACGAGCGTTAAGTCCAACCGAAAAATCTCCCGAAAAACGAAAAAAACGGGGGGAGAGAAAGAGAAAGAGAGAAAGGTGAATTTGAGGTTATGGGACGGGTCGGCGCGTCATGTCTACCGCAGGAGTGCGTGACTATCCGAGGGGCCCCAGGGGCGCGAATCGCCAAGCGCACGGGGGGTTGGAGCGAGCGAGCGAGAGAGAGAGAAAAAAGCGCGCGACGGCCGACGTCTCGGCGGCGTACGAGGCAGGACTAGAGCTGCCGCAGCTGCGCGCGGCGGGCCTCACGGCGGCTTCGGCAGCGGCGGCGGCGGCGTCGTCGTCGTCGCTCGTCTCTCCCTATCGTACGTGCTCCTTAATATGGCGGCGCGCTCGCCGGCATGACGCACGCGATTTTTCTCCCTTGGGGCGCCCAATTCGCGGGCCTCGCGAAATTTTCGCGTCGCGCCGACCGGTCCCGCGAACGTTCACTCCACTTACCCGCTCGGCATGTAGCGTAAGTACTGGGCGCGCGCGTCGCCTCTCCCGCGGGACTCCGCGTGTTCCCCTGAGCTAGAGGGGGAGGGAGCGCTGGGTACGTGGGTGTGCTGGCCGCGCGAGTAGGAGGAAACGGCACATTGCCATTCAATCGATGCGCGCAGCCGGAGCAGCCGCCGATGTCCAACGTCCCTCCATTAAAGGCACACACGACCGGCCGCGAGTGTATATGCGTACTGAGTAACTCTCTCTTTGTCTCTCTCTCACTCCTTCTCGCTCGCGCACGCACGAGGGGCGCGTCGGCTTTATACGGGGAAAAAGGAGAAGAGAGAGCAGTATCACTGGGAGAGAGCCAGTACTCGACGGTGCGCCGCGGCGAGTCGCACGGAGGAATTCCGGACTACAACTGAGGAGTCAGTCGACTCGCTGCCGCCGTCGCAGCGTTGCTCTGCTGCTGTAAGCTGTTGGCATCGTCCTGAGAGAGATGGGGGAAAAAAGAGAGAGAGGAGGGAGCGCGTAGGGCCCTACAGTCTATATAGTCTATATGCGCATGCTTTGCATTCCAGAATGTATAAGAGAGGGGGAGCAGTAGTTCTTTCGCATTTTTTGCTCGCTGATGACGCTTTTCCACTTGTTGACGGAGTTTTTACACTTGTACTTGGGTACTTTGCGGTTTGCATCAACTTTAACGAGATATGGATCAATGAATCCCAATGAAGCTTCAATTTAACACTTCGTTTTATAAATCGGGTTTACTTTTCATTTGAATATTTTTCATAAATTAGATTATAAATCGTCTGTAGAATTTTTAAATGTTTGGAGAAATGAAAGAAATTGTTGCAAGGCAAGTTCGATATTATAGATTCTAATTTAAAATCAATCAATCATAATGGAATTATGAATTTACGTTATATCAATAATACTGCAAAGATTTTGTATAAAAATTATATTTGTAAACTATTTAATAACTGAAAGAAAATTTACATAACTATCCTATAATATCAAATTATAATTTCCACGTGGTACATAACAATTAAAAAAATTTGTATAATATTCATAATACTGCTTAGGCATTTCTCCAAACCACTATTTCATTAATTAAATTAAGAGGGAGACAAACATTTGATCCCCGCCGAGATGGTGACCAATTAAAGTAATTAGCCAGGCTAATTAAAGGCAATTCTGAGCGAACGGTGGAAAAACGGCAGAATGCGAATTGCGAGCCGCAGCCTCCTCATCCCTGTCCACTTGCTTCGATTGATCCGCAAGCGTTCGCTCATCCCTTGAACGCTGCTTTCGTTCCCCGCGCGCGAAAATCTGCGGCGCACGCACAAAAGGGGAGCGGGGGCGCAAAGTCGAGAGGGCAGAAACAAGGACGTTCTATAGGGGTAGCTGGCACTGTGTAAGTCAACGCACACGCCTACTTAACAGATTTAATGCTTTAATTTTATTTTAAATATTACTTTGCACTTTTGGATCTTTGTCCGACACCGTACTTTTGACTTTTTTAAACTTTTTTTGCGCATGATGTGTTAACAAATTTTTAGTTTTAATATTATAAACTATTTTTTATAAACTAATAATTTAAGTTAACTCGATAAAAATGGGCAAACTCATGTAATTATAACTATTCAAATAAAATAATCTATGTATTATTTGGGTAAAAAATGTATGAATACTTCGGACCTGTTCTGGTATATGTACTCCTCTAAATTGAAGGGGAGATAACGAAGTTTACGAAAAGAGGGGTGAATTCGAAGAATTTTCTGTTTTCGACCGTTAGAAGTCGGAGTTTACGATTATGCTTCAATTACCGGCGTTGCACACGGCGGATGTTACAATTTTAAGTCGATTCAAATGTATAATTAATCCATGAAATTTCACAAAACATTATGGCACTAGTTAAGCCTGGATTGTCGCATTACTTTCATTGCAATTAAATCGTGTTTTTTATACTACAATTTTATTCATTATCTTCATCAAAATTCTTTAATTGTTTGTTGGATTTTTGCTAAGTCGATATAGCAAGTGTTTAAAGACTTTAATACATATTACACATCTAATTGAATTATTATTTTTAAATATTTCTAAACATTCTACATTCAATTGTACTTTTTACAATAAAACCATCCACCCGAGGCTATCAGTGAAACGACTATAGCGTGAAAAAATTCAATTTTCCAATAAAGTTGGAAATTGAATAAAAAGAAAATTATTTAATCAGAGAAAGCGGGAGTGAATAAATAAAATAAGCAGAGGCGTGTCTGTATAGATCCTACTTAAAGCCGCAGTTATAGTCCCGGAGCCTTTGAATCGTCGACGGCACAGTGCCATCCGCGAGGAGACCGACCGGTCGAACGAAAAATCCGCCAGGCCGTTAGACGGTGCACACGTCGTCGGCCGACTGATAATGAGAATGGACAGCTCGGCCGTGCAAACGAGGTCGGCAACGTGCGCGCGTATTGATCCTCTTTTTCTCGCCCCCTTTGAACGGGTTCAAGGTGATGATCGTACGCATCGCTTCCTCGTTCCCCACGGTCCTCTTGCTTTCCCATTTCGCCTCCCACGAAAATTCGATTCAACCGGAGTTACCTCCCTCGATGGCGAAAAAATTGCTGATTGTGCGGTCGACGCGTGATTGATTGAGTTACCTAAATTGATTGATTTTGCGCGAGATGGGTTTCAGAATTAACTTTTGAAAAATTATTCGGTTTTCAAGTTATTGTAAAAATATCATTTTGGTAATGCTAGCATTTAATTTGTGGAATCATTTATAAACTAATATTAAGATTCGAGTGTAAAATCGTTGCAAAAATAAAAAAAAATTGTAATACCAGTTATAACGAGTAAAATAGGTTTTCTCAAAAAATGAATGGAAAAATTTCGTTTCAAACGTGTAATTAACGAATTATAAAACAAAATTACAAAGATTATAAGTTATCAGATGAAACTTATCTGATCTTAAATAAACATGTTGGGTCTTAATTTTTTTAGCTTGCAATTTTTTTTACTGTATGTTACATAATTAATATTGAAATAAATGCACAAAGCTTTATTACAAGAGGAAAAAATTAAGACTCGCACAACTATTGTAAATTGCCTAAATTAGCACAGTAAACTCTTAACATTATCCAGGTTTAGACTGCTCGGCCATTTTTGCTTTTACAAGATTTTCTTCTTGCATAGAAATTTGCGTTAACTTTTTACCGATTCGTTCGTGAACGTCGAGATACTTTGCAACACACCGATCCAGACAAACCATTTCTCCTTTGCCCAGCTCTGCCTCTTGATATTTGGGTAGAATGCACTTCCTGTGACAGGCAGATGTCATCCGATTATACATATCAGACATCATTTCAATTTCTAGGTCTTGTACCAATTTTAATTTTTCTTCGTCCAGTGGTGGTAGTGCAGCCATTTTTAGTTACTTTAAACTGTTGTATATATTTACTTCTTATTCTCTTCAGACAATGCCAAAAGTATTTCATCCAATCCTTCCAATTCTTCTCTATTTTGCAAACTTCTTTTCAGATTTTTAGGATCATCCGTTACTTTTGCTATGCGCTCTCTACATTTCATAGCCTCATATCGATGTCCTTCTATATAACTCTTTGATAAGTAAAAGCTATACAATCCAAAACTAACGGCAAAAAACCTACGAAAAAATATAAATTTTTAATCAGTTTAGATTAATTATTGTTAATTAATTCTTGAAGTATAATCAGGCTTTTTTAACTTTCTTAAAAAATAAGTTAACTCCAGCTTTTTGACAATTACATTCCAAAATTATCTGTATAATCAATCATTTACTTGTAAAGAAGTTACATAAATACGGCGAGATCAGTAAATGCAATTACACAACTAATCGACACTATCAATCATCAATATATTAAAACTTCGACATCACACGTGAAATGAATATCAATGAGTTATTAAAAAATTGAATTAATCGTCGAAGTTAATCATTAAAAGAACATCGAAAAATGATCAGTTTGTAAGAAAATTGTTGATTTCCGTTTGAGGTTATGGAGAATTGAGATTGTATTGCATTTTCTTTTACAAGAAGCACCCGGGAGTCTCAAAAGGACTCGACGATCGTACGCACCTACCAGCCGATTCCTATTTTCGTGGGAACTGACAGTGGCATTTTTCGATCCGCAACAGAAAAATTAAACTGCGGCAAAAACACTTAATCTGTGGAAGCAAAGAAGAAACCGTCCATTGAAACGAAACACGTGCCAATAGAGAATAATCGGCTGCAAGAATAAAACTCGATGCTCCGAAATTTCGGACATTCAGCGCCATCGCTGGTCATTTATCTTAAGTAATCGCGGGCTCTGATTGGCTATTGCAGGGATGGCACGGGTAGGAGCCAGGCGGCTCCCAGCGGTTAACTTCAGAGCACATCAAGAGAGAAGCTTACCTTT